>CM038398.1:68896450-69326450 GCA_021498475.1 Saguinus midas | reverse complement strand
TCTTTGTCCTAATATTAATAGTTTTTCAGAAGCATATTGTTTAATTTTCACATATTTGTTAATTTTCCATGATTCTTTATGTTATGGATTTCTAGTTTTATAACGTTGTGTTTGGAAAACATACTTGATACAATTTCAATCTTCTTAAATTTGTTAAGACTTGTTCTGTGGCATATATATATATATATATGTCTCTCTCTCTCTCTCTCTCTCTCTCTCTC
This sequence comes from Saguinus midas, assembly GCA_021498475.1. Lineage (NCBI taxonomy): Eukaryota > Metazoa > Chordata > Mammalia > Primates > Cebidae > Saguinus > Saguinus midas. The sequence continues at coordinate 69,326,229 of CM038398.1, read as the reverse complement.
TGTGTGTGTGTGTGTGTGTCTGTACACACACACATATTTTTAGAGGTAGGGTCTCACTATGTTGCCCAGGGTGGCCTTGAACTTCTGGGCTAGGCTCAAATGGTCTTTCTACCTCAGCCTTCCAAAGTGCTGGGATTACAGGCATGAGCTACTGTGCCTGGCCTGTGGCCTAGTATATAATCTATCCAGGAGAATGTTTCATGTGCATTGAGAAGAATGTGTATTCTGTGCCATTGGGTTGAACTTCTATATGGCTGTTAGGTCTAGTTGGTCTAAAGTAGGTCAAATTCAATGTGTCTTTATTGATTTTTCTCTTTGGATGAGCTGTCCAATGTTGAAAATGGAATATTGAAGTTTCCTCCTATTATTGCACTGCAGTCTTTGTCTCCTTTTGAATATCTTAATGATTGCTGTACATAAGTGCTGTAATTTTAAGTGCTGTAATGTTAGGTGTATATAAATTTACAATTGCTACATCTTCTTGATGTATTTACTCCTTTATTACTATATAATGACATTTTTCATCTTTTTTATAGTTTTTTTTCCCCCAAAGTCTATTTTTTTAAATTTGGGACAGAGTCTTGCTCTGTCACCCAGGCTGGAGTTCAGTGGCACAATCTCAACTAACTGGAACCTCTGCCTCCTGGGTTCAAGTGATTCTCAACTGCCTTAGCCTTCTGAGTAGCTGGGATTATAGGTGCTCACTACCATGCCTGGCTATTTTTTTTACATTTTTAGTGGATATGGGGTTTCACCATGTTGACCAGGCTGGTCTCTGACTTCAGGTGATCTGCCCACCTCAGCCTGTTGGAATTACAGGCATCAGCCACCACACCCGGCCGTTAAAGTCTATTTTATCTCAAATAATTGTAGCTACCATCCTAGATGTTTAATCGGAAAATAATTTAAAATAATAATAATAATTATAGCTACCTCTATTCTCCTTTTTGTTAGAATGTCATTTTCCATTTCTTAAAGTTTGAGTTTCCTTTAAGGTGAAGTGAGTCTCTTAAAGGTAGCATATACTTGGGTCTTGTTTTTAATCTATTCTGCTATTCCAGTTTTTATTGGAAAATTTAATCCATTTACATTTAAAGTAATTATGAATAAGGACTTACTAGTGCCATTTTGTTAATTATTTTTGGTTGTTTTGTAAATCTTTTGTTCCTTTTTTTCTCTCTTACTTTTTTTGTGATTCGATGGCTGTCTGTAGTAATATGCTTTGGATATTTTCTTTTTATCTTTGGTATATCTATTATAGACTTTTGTAGTTACCATGAGGCTTACATAAAACATCTTATATTGGCCAGGCATGGTGGCTCACCCCTGTAATTCCAGAATTTTGGCAGGCTGAGGTGGGTGGATCACCTGAGGTCAAGAGTTTGAGACCAACATGGCCAACAGGTTGGCTCCATATCTACCAAAACCCTGTCTCTATAAAAAAAAAAATACAAAAATTAGCAGGACATGGTGGTACATGCCTATAGTCCCAGCTACTTTGGATGCTGAGGCAGGAAAATCACATGAACCCAGGAAACTGAAGTTACAGTTAGCCATGATCGCACCACTACACTCCAGCCTAGGTGACAGAGTGAGACTTCATCTCAAACAAACAAACAAAAAAATCCCATCTTATATGTATAACAGGCTATTTTAAGCTGATAAAAACTTACTTATATAGGTATGAGCTGAGATGAGTAAAAAATAATAATAACAATTTTTATTACATACATAGATTCTACAATTTCACTCCCTATCCTCTCATGTTTTATGTTTCTGATGGCAAAATTTATGTCTTTTTATAATTGTATCCCTTGACAAATTATTGTAGATTTAATTGTTTTAATAGCTTTGTCTTTCAATATTTATACTAGACATCATTGATTTATGCACTCCAATTACTCTATTAGAGTGTTTTGAATTTGATGATGTATTTACTTTTACCAATGGATCTTTTGCTTTTATATGTTTTCACATTAATAATTAGGATCACCCTTTAGCATTTCTTGTAAGGCAGATCTAGTAGTGATAAACTCTCAGCTTTTGATTGACTTAGAAAGTCTTTATCACCTCTTTGTTTTTAAAAGATAAGACTGCTGGTTACATTATTCTTGGTTGACAGTCTTTTTTTTTAAGCTTTTGAATATGTCATCCTACTCCCTTCTGGACTGCAATGTTTTTGCTAAAAATTTCACTAATAGTTTTATAGGTGTTTCCTTACATGTGATGATTCACTTTTCCTTTGCTGCTTTCAGCACTCGTTGTCTTTAAATTTTGATAATTTTAGTATGCTGTGTTTTGGTGTGAGTGTATTTAGATTTATCTTATTTGGTGTCATTTGAGATTTCAGATTCTTTTCTTTTCCAGGCTTGTGATGTTTTCTGTCATTATTTCTTTGAATATGTTTTCCATCCCTTTCTTGCCTCTCCTTCTGGCATGTCAGTGATGCATAAATTGTTCTGCTTGATGTTTTCTTAAATACCTTAAGCTTTCTTCACTATTTTTCATTCTTTTTTCTTTTTTTCATTCAGATTGGATGATTTTCAGTGACCTGTCTTTGAGTTCACCAATCCCTTATTCTTCTTAATATAGTCTGTTTTGATCCTTCTAGTGCAGTTTTCCATTTATTCATAATATTCCCTAGGTTTATGATTTTTGTTTGGTACTCTTCTCTACTTCCTATTTGTAGAAGTTCTCAATTTGTTCTTGTATTGTTCTCTTGACTTTGATGAGTATCTTCATGGCCACTACTTTGCATTCTCTATCAAGTAAATCACATTACTTTACTCAGGCTGGTTTCTGGAGATTTATTTAGTTCTTTTTTTTTTTGACCATATTCTCCTGTTTTATAATATTTCTTGACTTTCCATGTTGGTTGCTGTGCATTATCTAACACCACTATGTCTCCCAGTCTTGTCAGACTGGCCCCATATAGAAGAAGGGCACTGCCAATCCATCCAACCAAAGATTTTAAGGTGTGTCTCAAATCCTTGTGTTTGTCCAGGCTTTTGTCTTTTTTTTTTTGGTGCCCACCTGGAGCTTAGAATATGCTATGCCCCATCAGTACTTTAAGTCCAGAAAGGTAGGAGCCTGACTCTCTAGATGTAGCTAAAATGGTTGGAGGGTTGGTTCTATGTTTCAGTTCTTTATATCTTTATGGTGAAGGTGAGCATGGATGTTAAGTTCTCACTCTGTCTGCACTAAGCTAGGTAGTAAATGTGTGGCAAAATTTGTACTCATGTTCAGGCTGCACCCTCTGATCCTAAGGAGATAGCTGCTGGATGTGAACCCATCATATGTCCACCTTTTTGTTTTTTGTTATCTAAGGTCACTAAGGAATGCAAAGCTTCATTTACTCTCAGTGGTAGTTTGTTAAGAAGATAGTCTCTTGGGTGGGAGTATAGAAGTTGTGGCACAGAGCACATGGCCAAACTTCTTCCAGGGAGAATGGCAGGCCTGGGGTGAGCCAGAGAAAAGGCCCATGAACTGCCAAGCTCTGGCTGCAGCTGCCAGTGGGCTACTGTTTGTTTGCCCCATTGGCTCCCCAATGCAAGTTTATTAGAACCCAGGCCATCAAGTGGCCACTGGAAGGGTGTGCCATACATCCCTTCTGGGGAGAAAATAGGAGCCGTATATTCCTTCTCCTTTTATGCAATGCTCTAAGAAGATGTAGTTCATAAACATGTGTGCATACCTTAACAGGTATGCAAACCTTTGTTCTGTCATCTAAGGAGACTCATATGTGCCTAGTGCTTTCTGCTCCCAGAGCTGTTGAGATTCACATGGAGTGGCTGGCAAAATATTGGAGAAGTTTTAAGATTATAGTCTCAAACCTTTTGGAAGGCCAAAAGGTTTTAATGAGACAGGCTGAAGGTAGCCAGTTCTTACAATAGAGCATTAAGTAATAGGGTAAAGATTAGAATAGTAAAAGCTTCCCCAGATAAGTCTGTTTACTCTGAATTCCTTTGTCCCTACTCTAATTTGTTTACTCATGTAAACTTTGTGCTGGGTGGCCCTCACAGGGGGATGTTGAAGGGGAATTAGTGGGGATGTTGAAGGGGAATTACCTGTTAATGGTATTTATTCTGGGCCCTGGAATCAAAAGCTTTTATCATTTGTAAATCCACCCCTTTAGCAATGTCAATTATCACAAGCGTGTTGACTTAGAAATTCTGTTATTAAATCTGTACTGAATAAGTGTGAGGAGGAACAGGGAATCATGGTCAGTTAGTTGTAATTGCCCTCTGAAAGCAGTTGATGACCATCCCTAATCCACTCAACACTGTATTCTGTGTGTGTGAATGCATTCATTCATCTGTTGCTGAGTCAGGGTCTGCAGGACAGACCTTCACAGGTGGTGATCAATGTCTCAGGTGGTGACCCCAACGTGATCAGTGTCTCAGATTGTGACCCTGATGTGACACTTGTCACAGCTGGTGCCTGAACAGGGACACCTATGTGATCAACACCACAGCTGGTGCCCTGTATGAGGAAGTCAATGCCACACAGAGCTAAGAGGTTTAGGATGGAGTTCTTTGGGAGGGAGCTATAAAAGTTGTGACGCTTGCTGTATGGCCAAACCTCTTCCAGGGAGAAATAGGGAGCATTTTATTTTTTGACATGGAGTCTTGCTGCGTTGCCCAGGCTGGCCTCCTATGCCTAGGCTCAAGTGATCCTTTCATTTAAGCCTCCCAATTAGCTGGGACTACAGACACATTACACTGCACCTGGAAGGAGCTGCATTTTAAAAATAAAATTTCGGATTCAGGGGATACATGTGCTGTTTGTTACAAGGATATATTGCATGATGCTGAGGTTTAGGTGTCAATTGATCCCATTACCCAAATAGTAAATATAGAACCCAATAGATAGTTTGTCAACCCTCCTTCCCCTCTTTTGGAGTCTCCAGTGTCTATTGATCCCATCTTTATATCCATGTGTACCCATTGGTTAGCTCCCACTTATAAGAGACAATATACAACGTTTGGTTTTCTATTTTTGCATTGATTCACTTAGGATAATGACCTCCAACTGCATACATGTTGCTGCAAATGACATGATTTCATTCTTTTTAATGGCTGCATAGGATTCCATGGTGTATATGTATCATATTTTCTTTATCCAATTCACCACTGATAGGGATCTAGGTTGATTCCATATCTCTTCTATTGTGAATAGTGCTGTGATAAACTTACAAGTGCATATGTCTTTTTGTTAGATCAATTTATTTAATTTGGATATTTATTATTTCATTTTGCCTTGCTATAAAAGAATACCTGAGCCTGGGTAACTTATAAAGAAAATAGATTTATTTTGGCTCATAGTTCTACAGACTACAAGAAGAATGGAGCCATGATCTGCTCTGGTGAGTGCCTCAGGAAACTTAAAATTGTGGCAAAAGGTGAAGGGGGAAGAGGTTCATCACATGATGAGAGAGGGATCAAGAGAGAGAGCCAAAGAAATGCTAGGCTCTTTTCAACCACCAGCTCTCATATGAACCAACAGAGCAAGAATTTACCCACAACCATGAGGAGGACACCTATACATTCATATGAGAGATCTGCCCTCATGACCAACACACCTTCCATCACCCCTTACCTCCAACATTTGTTGGGGTGGGGGGAGCTGTCATATTTCAATATGAAATTTGGAAGGGAAAAATATCCAAATGATATCATGTATATACCCAGTAATGAAATTGCTGGGTAGAATGGTAATTCTATTTTCAGTTCTTTGAGAAATCTCAAAACTGCTTTCCACAAGGGCTAAACCAATTTACCATCCCACTAACAATGTGTAAGCATTCCCTTTTCTCTGCAATCTTGACAATATCTTTTATTTTTTGACTTTTTATTAACAGCCAATCTGACCTGTATGAAATAGTATCTCATTGTGGTTTTGATTTACAATTCTCTGGTGATTAGTGATGTTAAGCATTTTAAAAAATACATTTGTTGGCTGCATGTATACCTTCCTTTAAGATATGTCTGTTCATGTCTTTTGCCTACTTTTTAATGGGGTTGTCTGTTTTTGCTTGTTGACTTGTTTCTGTTTCTTATAGCTTCTGGGTTTCAGTCCTTTGTCAGTTGCAAAGTTTTCAAATATTTTCTTCCCATTCAGTAGGGTGTTTGTTTATTCTGTTAAGAGTTTCTCTTGCTTTGCAGAAGCTCTCTAGTTTAATTTGGTCTCAATTGTCAATTTTTGTTTGTGTTTAATTTGTTTTGAGGACTTAGTAATAAATTGTTTGCCTAGGTCAATATCTAGACGAGTATTTCCTAAGTTTTATTCTAGAACTGTCTTACTTTGAAATCTTACATTTAAGATTTAATCCATCTTGAGTTAATTTTTGTATATGGTGAGAAGTAGGAATCCAGTTTCATTCTTCTGCATTTGATTAGTTACATTTCCCAACACCATTTATTAAATAGGATGTGCTTTCCGCTTTGCTTGTTTTGTCAGCTTTGTCAAAGATCATTTGGTTGTAGATGTGTGGTCTTATTTCTGCATTCTCTATTCATTCCTTTGGTTCATGCATTTATTTTTGTACTAGTCCCATTATGTTTTGCTTACAGTAGCCTTGTAGTATAATTTTTAGTCAGGTAACGTGATGCCTCTAGCTTTGTTCTTTTTGCTTAGGACTGCTTTTGTTATTTGGGTTCTTTTTTAATTCATATGAATTTTATATTCTGCTTCTGTGAAAAAAGACTTGGTAGTTTGACAGGATCTGCATTGAATCTCTACTTTGCTATGATCAGTTTGGACATTTAAATGATATTGATTCTTCCAATTCATAAGCATGGAATATTTTTCCATTTGCCATATCTCTGATTTTATTCAACAGTATTTGGTAGTTCTCCTTTTAGAGATTTTTTCCCCTTAACAATTAGATATAATTTAGATATTTTGTGCCTTTTTATTACTACTATTATACTTTAAGTTCTGGGGTACATGTGCAGATCATGCAGGATTGTTACTTAGGTGTACACAGGCCACAGTGGTTTGCTGCATCTATTCCCCCATCACCCACATTAGGTATTTCTCCTAATGTTATCCCTCCCCAATCCCCGACCCCCTGCTATCCCTCCCCTAACCCTTAATGCCCAACAGACCCCAGTGTGTGATGTTCCCCTCCTTGTGTCCATGTGCTCTCATTGTTCAACACCCACCTATGAGTGAGAACATGTGGTGTTTGGTTTTCTGCTCTTGTGTCAGTTTTCTGAGGATGATGGTTTCCAGCTTTATCCATGTCCCTGCAAATAACATGAGCTCAGCCTTTTTTATGGCTGCATAGTATTCCACGGTATATATGTGCTACATTTACTTGATCCAGTTTATAATTGATTGGGCATTTGGATTGGTTCCAAGTCTTTGCTATTGTGAACAGTGCCACAGTGAACATACATGTGCATGTGTCTTTACAATAGAATGATTTATAACCCTTTGGGTATATACCCAGGAATGGGATTGCTGGGTCAAATGGTGTCTCTATTTCTAGATCCTTAGGGAATCACCACACCATCTTCCACAATGGTTGAACTAATTTACACTCCCACCAACAGTGTAAAAGCATTCCTATTTCTCCATATCCTTTCCAGCATCTGTTGTCTCCAGATTTTTTAATGATCGCCATTCTAACTGGTGAGAGATGATATCTCAATGTGGTTTTGATTTACATTTCTCTAATGACCAGTGATGATGAGCATTTTTTCCTATGTTTGTTGGCTGCATGTCTTCTTTTGAAAAGTGTCTGTTTATATCCTTTGCCTAATTTTTAATGGGGTTGTTTTTTTCTTGTGAATTTGTTTCAGTTCTTTGCAGATTCTGGATGTTAGCCCTTTGTCAGATGGATAGATTGCAAATATTTTTTCCCATTCTGTTGGTTGCTGATTCACTCTAATGATTGTTTCTTTTGCTGTGCAGAAGCTCTTACATTTAATTAGATCCCATTTGTCTATTTTGGCTTTTGTTGCCATTGCTTTTGGTATTTTAGTCATGAAGTCCTTGTCTATGCCTATGTCCTGAATGGTATTGCCTAGGTTTTCTTCTAGGGTTTTTATGGTGTTAGGTCTTATGTTTAAATCTTTAATCCATCTGGAGTTAATTTTGTATAAGGTGTAAGGAAGGGTCCAGTTTCAGCTTTCTGCACATGGCTAGCCAGTTTTCCCAACACCATTTATTAAACAGGGATCCTTTCCCCATTGCTTATTTTTGTCAGGTTTGTCAAAGATCAGATGGTTGTAGATGTGTGGCATTACTTCGAGGCCTCTGTTCTGTTCCATTGGTCTATATCTCTGTTTTGGTACCAGTACCATGCTGTTTTGATTACTGTAGCCTTGTAGTATAGTTTGAAGTCAGGTAGTGTGATGCCTCCAGCTTTGTTCTTTTGCTTAGGATTGTCTTGGCTATGTGGGCTCTCTTTTGGTTCCATATGAAGTTTAAGGTGGTTTTTTCCAGTTCTGTGAAGAAGGTCAATGGTAGCTTGATGGGGATAGCATTGAATCTATAAATTACTTTGGGCAGTATGGCCATTTTCATGATATTGATTCTTCCTAACCATGAGCATGGAATGTTTTTCCATCTGTTTGTGTCCTCTTATTTCCTTGAGCAGTGGTTTGTAGTTCTCCTTGAAGAGGTCCTTCACATCCTTGTTAGTTGTATTCCTAGGTATTTTATTCTCTTTGTAGCAATTGTGAATGGGAGTTCACTCATGATTTGGCTCTCTGTTTGTCTGTTATTGGTGTATAGGAATGCTTGTGATTTTGCACATTGATTTTGTATCCTGAGACTTTGCTGAAGTTGCTTATCAGCTTAAGGAGATTTTGGGCTGAGATGATGGGGTCTTCTAAATATACAATCATGTCATCTGCAAATAGAGACAATTTGACTTCCTCTTTTCCTAATTGAATACCCTTTATTTCTTTTTCTTGCCTGATTGCTCTGGCCAGAACTTCCAATACTATGTTGAATAGGAGTGGTGAGAGGGCACCTTGTCTAGTGCCAGTTTTCAAAGGAATGCTTCCAGTTTTTGCCCATTCAGTATGATATTGGCTGTGGGTTTGTCATAAATAGCTTTTATTATTTTGAGATATGTTCCATTGATACCTAGTTTATTGAGAGTTTTAGCATAAAGGGCTGTTGAATTTTGTCAAAGGCCTTCTCTGCATCTATTGAGATAATCATGTGGTTTTGTCTTTGGTTCTGTTTATGTGATGGATTACATTTATAGATTTGTGTATGTTGAACCAGCCTTGCATCCCTGGGATGAAGCCTACTTGATCATGATGGATAAGCTTTTGATGTGCTGTTGGATTTGGTTTGCCAGTATTTTATTGAAGATTTTGCATCAATGTTCATCATGGATATTGGCCTGAAATTTTTTTTTTTAGTTGTGTCTCTGCCAGGTTTTGGTATCAGGATGATGTTGGTCTCATAAAATGAGTTAGGAGGATTCTCTTTTGTATTGTTTGGAATAGTTTCAGAAGGAATGGTACCAGCTCCTCTTTGTACATCTGGTAGAATTCAGCTGTGAACCCATCTGGTCCTGGACTTTTTTGGTTGGTAGGCTATTAATTGCTGCCTCAACTTCAGACCTTGTTATTGGTCTATTCAGGATTCAACTTCTTCCTGGTTTAGTCTTGGGAGGTGTAAGTGTCCAGGAATTTATCCATTTCTTCTAGATTTACTGGTTTATGTGCATAGAGGTGTTTGTAGTAATCTCTGATGGTAGTTTGTATTTCTGTGGAATCGGTGGTGATATCCCTTTATCATTTTTATTGCATCTATTTGATTCTTCTCTCTTTTCTTTTTATTAGTCTGGCTAGCAGTCTATCTATTTTGTTGATCTTTTCAAAAACCAGCTCCTGGATTCATTGATTTTTGAAGGGTTTTTTGTGTCTCTATCTCCTTCAGTTCTGCTCTGATCTTAGTTATTTCTTGTCTTCTGCTAGCTTTTGAATTTGTTTGATCTTGCTCCTCTAGTTCTTTTAATTGTGATGATAGGGTGTCGATTTTAGATCTTTCCTCACTTCTCATGTGGGCATTTAGTGCTATAAATTTCCTCTAGACACTGCTTTAAATGTGTCCCAGAGATTCTGGTATGTTGTGTCTTTGTTCTCATTGGTTTCAAAGAACATCTTTATTTCTGCCTTCATTTCATTATTTATCCAGTAGTCATTCAGGAGCAGGTTGTTCAGTTTCCATGTAGTTGTGCAATTTTGAGTGAGTTTCTTAATCCTGAGTTCTAATTTGTTTGCACTTTTGTCTGAGATATTGGTTGTTATGATTCCATTCTTTTGCATTTGCTAAGGAGTGATTTACTTCCAATTATGTGGTCGATTTTAGAGTAAGTGATGTGGTGCTGAGAAGAATGTATATTCTGTGGATTTGGGGTGGAGAGTTCTGTAGATGTCTATTAGGTCTGCTTGGTCCAGATCTGAGTTCAAGTCCTGGATATCCTTGTTAATTTTCTGTCTCATTGATCTGTCTAGTATTGACAGTGGAGTTTTAAGGTCTCCCACTATTATTGTGTGGGAGTCTAACTCTCTTTGTAGGTTATTAAGAACTTGCTTTATGTATCTGGGTATTCCTGTATTGAGTGCATATATATTTAGGATAGTTAGCTCTTTTTGTTGCATTGATCCTTTACCATTATGTAATGCCCTTCTTTGTCTCTTTTGATCTTTGTTGGTTTAAAGTCTGTTTTATCAGAGACTAGGATTGCAACCCTGCTTTTTTTGCTCTCCATTTGCTTGGTAAATCTTCCTCCATCCCTTTATTTTGAGTCTATGTGTGTCTTTGCATGTGAGATGGGTCTCCTGAATACAGCACACTGATGGGTCTTGACTTTTATCCAATTTGCCAGTCTGTGTCTTTTTATTAGTCTGGCTAGCAGTCTATCTATTTTGTTGATCTTTTCAAAAACCAGCTCCTGGATTCATTGATTTTTGAAGGGTTTTTTGTGTCTCTATCTCCTTCAGTTCTGCTCTGATCTTAGTTATTTCTTGTCTTCTGCTAGCTTTTGAATTTGTTTGATCTTGCTCCTCTAGTTCTTTTAATTGTGATGATAGGGTGTCAATTTTAGATCTTTCCTCACTTCTCATGTGGGCATTTAGTGCTATAAATTTCCTCTAGACACTGCTTTAAATGTGTCCCAGAGATTCTGGTACATTGTGTCTTTGTTCTCATTGGTGTCAAAGAACATCTTTATTTCTGCCTTCATTTCAATGTTTATCCAGTAGTCATTCAGGAGAAGGTTGTTCAGTTTCCATGTAGTTGTGCAGTTTTGAGTGAGTTTCTTAATCCTGAGTTCTAATTTGATTGCACTGTGGTCTGAGAGACTGGTTGTTATGATTTCATTCTTTTGCATTTGCTGAGGAGTGATTTACTTCCAATTATGTGGTCAATTTTAGAGTAAGTGATGTGGTGCTGAGAAGAATGTATATTCTGTGGATTTGGGGTGGAGAGTTCTGTAGATGTCTATTAGGTCTGCTTGGTCCAGATCTGAGTTCAAGTCCTGGATATCCTCATTAAGTTTCTGTCTCATTGATCTGACTACTACTGACAGTGGAGTGTTTAAGTCTACCACTATTATTGTGTGGGAGTCTAAGTCTCTTTTTAGGTTATTAAGAACTTGCTTTATGTATCTGGGTGCTCCTGTATTGGGTGCATATATATTTAGGATAGTTAGCTCTTCTTGTTGCATTGATCCTTTACCATTATGTAATGCCCTTCTTTGTCTCTTTTGATCTTTGTTGGTTTAAAGTCTGTTTTATCAGAGACTAGGATTGCAACCCTGCTTTTTTTTGCTCTCCATTTGCTTGGTAAATCTTCCTCCATCCCTTTATTTTGAGTCTATGTGTGTCTTTGCATGTGAGATGGGTCTCCTGAATACAGCACACTGATGGGTCTTGACTTTTATCCAATTTGCCAGTCTGTGTCTTTTGATTGGGGCATTTAGCCCATTTACATTTAAGGTTAATATTGTTATGTGTGAATTTGATCCTGCCATTTTGATACTAGCTGGTTGTTTTGCCCATTAGTTGATGCAGTTTCTTCATTGTGTTGATGGTCTTTACCATTTGGTATGTTTTTGCAGTGGCTGGTACTGGTTGTTCCTTTCCATGTTTAGTGCTTCCTTCAGGAGCTCTTGTAAGGCAGGCCTGGTGGTGATGAAATCTCTCAGCAATTGCTTGTCCATAAAGGATTTTATTTCTCCTTCACTTATGAAGCTTAGTTTGGCTGGATATGAAATTCTGGGTTGAAAGTTCTTTTCTTTAAGGATGTTGAATATTGGCCCCACTCTCTTCTGGCTTGTAGGGTTTCTGCCAAGAGATCTGCTGTGAGTCTGATGGGCTTCCTTTGTGGGTAACCTGACCTTTCTCTCTGGCTGCCCTTAGCATTTTTCCTTCATTTCAACCCTGGTGAATCTGATGATTATGTGCCTTGGGGTTGCTCTTCTTGAGGAATATCTTTGTGGTGTTCTCTGTATTTCCTGACTTTGAATGTTGGCCTGCCTTGCTAGGTTGGGAAGTTCTCCTGGATAATATCCTGAAGAGTGTTTTCCAACTTGGTTTCATTCTCCCATCACATTCAGGTACACCAATCAAATGTAGATTAGGTCTTTTCACATAATCCCATATTTCTTGGAGGATTTGTTCATTTCTTTTCACTGTTTTTTCTTTAATCTTGCCTTCTCGTTTTATTTCATTGAGTTGATCTTCGATTTCTGATATCCTTTCTTCTGCTTGATTCATTCAGCTACTGAAACTTCTGTATGCTTCGTGAAGTTCTCGTGCTGTTTTCCAGTTCCATCAAGTTGTTTATGTTCTTCTCTGAGCTGGTTATTCTAGTTAGCATTTCGTCTCACCTTTTTTCAAGGTTCTTAGTTTCTTTGCATTGGGTTAGAACATACTCCTTTATCTCAGAAAAGTTTGTTATTACCCACCTTCTGAAGCCTGCTTCTGTCAATTCATCAAACTCATTCTCCATCTAGTTTTGTTCCCTTGCTGGTGAGGAGTTGTGATTGCTTGGAGGAGGAGAGGCATTCTGGTTTTTGGTGATTTCAGCCTTTTTGCACTGGTTTCTTCCCATCTTTGTAGATTTGTCTACCTTTGATCTTTGAAGTTGGTGATTTTTGGATGGGGTCTCTGAATGGACATTCTTTCTGTTGATGTTGAAGCTATTTCTGTTTTTCAGTTTTCCTTCTAACAGTCAGGCTCCTCTGCTGTAGGACTGCTGGAGGTCCACTGTAGACTCTGCTTGCCTGGGAATCACCTGTGGGGGGCTGCAGAACAGCAAGGATTGCTGCCCATTCCTTCCTCTGGTAGTTTTGTCCCAGAAGGGTATCCGCCAGATGACAGCCAGAGCTCTCCTATATGAAGTGTCTCTTTGGATATACAGGGATCAGGGAGCCCCTTGAGGAGGCACTCTGTCCCTTATCAGAGCTCAAGTGCTATTCTGGGAGCTCCATTGCTCCCTTCAGAGCTGCTGGACAGGGACGTTTAAGTCTGCTGAAGTGGAACTCACAATCGCCCTTATTCCAGGTGCTGTGTCCCAGGAAGGTGGGGCTTTATTTATAAGTCCCTGACAGGCTGCTGCCTTTTTTCAGAGATGCCTTGCCCAGCAAGGAGGGAGTCTAGTCAGTCTGCCTGCAGAGGCCTTAATGAGCTGCCATGGGCTCTACCCAACTGCTAGGTAACCTTCCTTGCAATTTTGTTTACACATTTAAGGTTAGAACTGCATCGGTAATGGTGGACGCCCCTCCCCTGCACCGAGCTTGACCGTCCCAGGTAGAGGTTAAACTGCTGTGCTGGCTGCGAAAATCTCAAGCTGTGCTGGCTGTGGAAATCTCAAGCCAGTGGGTTTCAGTTTGCTGGTCTTTGTGGCAGTGGGACCAGCCAAGCCAGATCACTTGGCTCCCTGCCTTCAGCCCCCTTTTTTTTCAGGTAAATGGATGGTTCTGCCTTGCAGCCACTCCAGGCTCTGACTAAAATGGTCACCCAGTTTTGTGCTGGAAACCCATGGCACTGGTGTTGACAGGCACCAGTGGGAATCTCCTGGTCTGTGGGCTGTAGAGACTGTGGGAAAAGTGCAGTATCTGAGCCAGAGTGCCAGGGTGTCCAGAAAAGTCCCCGATGGCCTCCCTTGGGTAGGAGAGGGAGTCCTCTGGCCCCTTCCTTGCACTTCCCAGGTGAGGCAACACCCCACCCTGCTTCAGTTTGCCTTCCTTGGGCTACACCCACTGTCCAACCAATACTGTTGAGATGAACCTGGTACCTTGGTTGGAAATGTGGAGATCACTTGCCTTCTGTGTTGCTCTTGCTGGAAACTGCACTCCAGAGCTGTTCCTATTCAGCCATCTTCTAAAGGCTCCCTTTGTGGCTGTTTTAAGTGGGATTGCATTTTTATTTGGTTTTCAGCTTGAATGTCATTGTTGTATAGAATGCTACTAATTTTTGTACATTGATTTTATACCCTTAAACTTTGCTGAAGTCATTTGTCAGGTATATGAGTCCTTTGGAGAAACCTTTAAGATTTTCTAGGTATAGAATCATGTCATCAGTGAAGAAAGATAATTTGACTCCCTCTTTTGATGTCTTTTATTTCTTTCTCTTGCCTGATTTCTCTGGATAGGACTTCCAGCACTATGTTGAAAAGGAGTGGTGAGACATTCCTGTATTGTTCCACTTCTTGAGGGGAATGATTCCAACTTTTGCCCATCCAGTATAATGTAGGCTTTGGGTTTTTCATAGGTGGCTCTTACTGTTTTGAGGTATGTTTCTTTGATGCCTAGCTTGTTGAGAATTTTTTTTTTTTTTAAGGATATTGGATTTTGGCTGGGCGCAGTGGCTCACGCCTATAATCCCAGCACTTTGGGAGGCCGAGGTGGGTGGATCATAAGGTCAAGAGATCGAGACCATCCTGGTCAACACGGTGAAACCCCGTCTGTACTAAAAAGTACAAAAAATAGCCGGCCGTGGTGGCAGGCATCTGTAATCCCAGCTGCTCGGGAGGCTGAGGCAGGGAGAATTGCTTGAACCCGGCAGGAGGTTGCAGTGAGCTGAGATCATGCCACTGCACTGCAGACTGGGCGACAGTGCCAGATTCTGCACCACAATAAAAAAATAAATAAAATCTAGCAAGCGGAGCCAGTGGGGACCGGGTGGGTGCCTCAGTCTCCTTCCCCTCCCCTTACCTGGCCTCGTGGTCTTCTCTCAGCAGCCGGACTGGAACTGTATGATCCTGGAAGTTCTGAGCCTTAGCTGTGTGGAATAAACAGTAATGGCGGAGGCTGCAGCTCCCGGAACAACGGCCACAACATTAAGAGCAGTAGTGGTAGCGGCGGTGGCGGCAGCAGCCTCCTGCACCCCGATCCCCACAGTCACCGCCCCATTCCTGGGGCGGTGGCAACGACAGCAGCCACAGCTGGGTAGCCATGGCCACCACGGCAGCGGTGGTAGCCGCTGGCTGGACTGAACAGGTCACCTTGCCGTTATATTATGCATGGGGTTTGTAAGACGGAAATAACTGTGGATACTTACATGACCTCTCTGACAGTTTGTATGGTGTAGTGTGCAAGTATTTTCAGCGAGGGTACTGTGTTTATGGAGACCGCTGCAGTTATGAACATAGCAAGCCATTGAAACAGGAAGAAGCAACTGCTACAGAGCTAACTACAAAGTCGTCCCTTGCTGCTTCCTCAAGTCTCTCATTGATAGTTGAAACAAATACAGGTGAAGCTGAGTCAAGAAATTCAAACTTTGCAACTGTAGGAGTAGGTTCAGGGGACAGGGTAAATGCTATTGAGTTTGTTCCTGTGCAACCCTACTGTGGCCGTACTGCACCTTCCTGCACTGAAGCACCCCTGCAGGGCTCAGTGACCAAGGAAAAATCAGAGAAAGAGCAAACTGCCATGGAAACAAAGAAGCAGCTGTGCCCCGATGCTGCAGTGGAAGAGTGCCGATATGGGGAAAACGCGTCTCCACAAAGATTCATGTGACATGTGTGGGCTACAGGTCCTGCATCCAATAGATGCTACCCACAGATCACAGCACATAAAATGGTGCATCGAGGCCCATGAGAAGGACATGGAAATCTCATTTGCTGTGCAGCACAGCAAGGACATGTTGTGTGGGATCTGCATGGGGGTGGTCTATGAGAAAGCCAACCCAGTGAGCACTGCTTTGGGGTCCTCTCCAACTGCAACCACACCTACTGTCTCAAGTGCATTAGCAAGTGGAGGAGTGCTAAGCAATTTGAGAGCAAGATCATAAAGTCCTGCCCAGAATGCCGGATCACATCTAACTTTGTCCTTCCAAGTGAGTACTGGGTGGAGAAGAAAGAAGAGAAGAAGAAACTCGTTCAGAAATACAAAGAAGCAATGAACAACAAGGCACACAGGTATTTTGAAGAACGTGGAGCTGCCCATTTTGAGGGAACTGTTTTTAGAAGCATGCATACCCTGATCGCTGTAGAGAGGATCCACAGAGACAGAAAGTGGGAACATCAAGCAGACACTGGGCCCAACAAAGGAACCGCTTCTGGGAACTCACTGAGGAAAGAGAACAGCAACCCCTTTGACATCGAAGAAGATGTTACCTTTGAGCTGGGTGAGATGCTTATGCTTTTGACTGCAGGTGGGGATGATGAACTGACAGACTCTGAAGATCAGTGGGAGTTGTTTCATGATGGAAGATTTTTTATGACTTGGATCTATAGCAACCTTGTGTGGCCTGTGAACTGGTCTGCTGACCCCAGGCAGCAGCTGTTCCCTGTGGTGGTATGGCAGTGCATGTGTTCTCTCTGAGGCAGGCCTGTCAACTCCAGGTGCTGTCATTAAGAATTTTTACCAAGGGCCTGTCTGTCTTCTCAACCCCTCACCTTTCCCTGAGGAGTTGTTGTTTTCCCTGTTGAAAAAAGTTACAAAAATAAGTCTTAAAGTTAGTTTTTGTAACACAAATTTAACATCAGACAGTTAGTGTAGATGTGTTGCATAATCTGCTTTCAACCAGATTGTGTTTATGAACTTTTCACACACTCATTTTGAGGATCCCAAGTTTGAAAGTAAAAGCAGTGGCCCTGCTTTGGGGTCCAAGAATAGGAGGGATGGGTGAAGGTACCTAAGCTGGCCAATAGCCTTCTGCTCCAGACATGGGACATAGATCCCTGAGATTTCTGGTGAAACCTGCACATCTGTGTTTTTATACCTGCTCCCTACCCTGTAATCCCTACTACATGCACTTGTTCTGTGGTTATGGTCTCTTGTTTAATTGCACACAATTAGTACTACTGGGTAACCAGAACTAGGTGCGATTGTGTTGAGATTTCTACTGTTTTGCATGATAGAAAAATGGAGAAAGAATACTTATAAAAGATATAGAAGCATAACATCAATGCTCAGTTGGAAGTCGACTCCTGAGGGCTGACATTGGTTAGTGTGGGTGTGTTATAAGCTTCTCATCCCTGCATAGATGCAGTATTTTTAGCCTTAGTAGAAAAACCCGGTTTAGTGGTTTAAGACTTGTGTGGCAGATAGATCTTAAAGAACAAAGCAGTATGTTGGTAGTTGTCCATATAGCAGCACAAGCTCTTTCTGTATATAGAGAAATGGGGTTAGCCATAGAGCTTAAAACTACCCATTTATTCCATATATTAACACAAACTGGGACTTGGCTACATAGTTGTATTTAATGTTTTACAATCTATCTTTTCCAGTACAGGCACTATCTAAAAAACCTTTGTCCTCATTGGGGGCATTTTGTTGTCGGGTTTTTGTGTTTGTTTTTGTGGGTATTTGCCTCATTCCACCCCTGAGCTTTCAGGTAGAGAGATGGGATTCAAAACTCTGTTCTAAGGTGTTTGTTGTAGTGGAGCAATGGGTTTGTAGTAATAAGTCATACTTTTCCACTGAAGGGGAGGGCTTGGGAATCCCTAAGACTAGCTTAAGGTAAGTTATTGGAAGAATTCCTTGATTCACAAAGGCAAATTTTACCTTTGTGTTTTGTCACTCTGTTTCCTGAATGTAATTCTGGGATTCTTCTATTTGGCCATCTACTGCTTTGATTCCTTGGATCTGACCCATTCTTTCACTTTAAGAAAAACAAGTAATTGTTGCAGAGATCTCTGTATTTTGCAGCTGCCCTTTTGTAAGAAGCACTTTTCCCAAATGAAACAAATTTTTAAAAAATCTAGCTAACAGCCTATTAATCTTTTCTATCCTTTTCAAGAACAAAATTTTCATTTTGTTGATTCTATTTATTTATTTATTTATTTTACTGTCTATTCTATTTAGTTCTGCTCTGATTTTAGTTATTTATTTTCTTCTGCTAGCTTTCGGTTTCGTGCTTTTCTGAGTTTCTAGTCCCTTTAGGTGTTACATTAGCTTGTTCATTTGAGGTCTATTTGTCTTCTTAATGTAGACTTTAAGCACTGTACTTTTGACACATCCTTGGGGTTTTCGTATGTTGTGTCTCTATTTTCATTTGTTTCAAATAAATTTTTTAATTTATGTCTTAATTTTATTATTTCCCCTGCAGTCATTCAGGAGCAAGTAATTTAGTTTTCATGTATCTTTGTAGTTTTGAGAGTTTTTGTCAGTTTTGATTTCTATTTTTATTCCACTGTGATCTGAGAAGATGATTGATATGATTTTTATTTTTATTTATTTATTTATTTTGAGACGAAGTCCTGCTTCTCATTCTATCGCCCAGGCTAGAGTATAGTGGTGTGATCTTGACTCACTGCAACCTCCACCTCCCGGGCTCAAGTGATTCTTCTGCCTCAGCCTCCCGAGTAGCTGGGACTACAGGCCCTTGCCACCACGCCTGGCTAATTTTTTGTGTTTTTATTAGAGATGGGGTCTCACCATGTTAGCCAGGATGGTCTTGATCTCCTGACCTCGTGATCTGCCTGCCTTGGCCTCCCAAAGTGCCGGGCTTACAGGCATGAGCCACTGTGCCTGGCCATGATTTTAATTTTTTTTAAATTTGCTGAGACTTGCTTTTTGACTGCATATGTAGTCAATCTTAGAGTATGTGGAAATGAGAAGAATGTATATTCTCTGGTTGTTGGGTGTAATATTCTGTCAATGTATATTAGGCCTAACTGGTCAAGTGTCAAATTTAAGTCCAGAATTTCTTTGTTAGTTTTCTGCTTTGATGATCTGTCTAATGCTTTCAGTGGGGTATGGAAGTCCCAAAATCTTACTGTGTGGCTAAGTCATTTCCTAAGATTAGTAGTGATTGATTGTTTTTATAAATCTGGGTGCTCCAGTTTTGGGTGCATATATATTTAGGATAGTTAAATCTTGAATCACATACTTTATCACTATGTAATACTGTTCTTTGTCCTTTTTTACTGTTGTTAGTTTAAAGTCTGTTTTATCCGATACAAAAATAATGACCTCTGCTGTTTTTTGATTTATATTTGCATGATAGATCTTTCTCCATCCCTTTAAATTGTGCCTATAGGTGTCATTAAATGTGACATATATCTCTTGAACACAGCAGAAAGTTGTATCTTGCTTTCTTATCTAATTTGCCATTCCATTTCTTTTAAGTGGAGGATTTAGGTCATTTACATTCAAGCTTTATATTGATATGTAAGCTTTTTTTCCTATTGCGGTATTCTTAGCTAGTTGCTTTGTGGTCTTGATTGTGTAGTTGCTTTATAGGATCTGTGGGCTATGTATTTATGTGTGCTTTTGTGGTAGCAAGTATCATTCTTTCATTACCATGTATGGAACTCCCTTAAGCATCTCTTGTAGGACCAGTCTGGTGGTGATGAATTCTCTTAGTGATTGCTCATTTGGCAAAGACTTCATTTCTCCTTTCTTTATGATGCTTAGTTTAGCAGGATATGAAATTATTCACTGGATTTTCTTCAAGAATGTTGAAAATAGGCCCCTAGTCTCTTCTGGCTTATACAGTTTCTGCTGAGAAGTCCACTGTGATCTGAGAAGATGATTGATATGATTTTTATTTTATTTATTTATTTATTTTGAGACGAAGTCCTGCTTCTCATTCTATCGCCCAGGCTAGAGTATAGTGGTGTGATCTTGACTCACTGCAACCTCCACCTCCCGGGCTCAAGTGATTCTTCTGCCTCAGCCTCCCGAGTAGCTGGGACTACAGGCCCTTGCCACCACGCCTGGCTAATTTTGTATTTTTTAATTGAGATGGTGTGCCTAGGGGATAGTCATCTTGTCTAGTATCTTGCAGGAGTTCTCTGTATTTCTTTTATCTGCATGTGGACCTCTCTAGTAAAATTGGGGAAATTTTCCTGGGTTATATTCTCAAATATGTTTTCCAATTTGTTTACTTTCTCTTCTCTCTCAGGAATGCTGATGAATTGAAGGTTAGATCACCTTATATAATCCCATATTTTTCAAAGGCTTTTCTAAAAAATGTATTTTAGATACAGGGGTACATGTGTAGGATTGTTATATAGGTAAATTGCACATCATGGAGATTGGGTGTACACATTATTTCATTACCCAAGTAATAAGCATAGTACCTGATAGGCAGTTTTTGATCCACACCCTCCTCCCACCCTCTACTCTCAAGTAGGTGCTGGTGTCGGTTGTTCCCTTCTTTGTATTCATATGTACTCAATGTTTAGCTCCCACTTATAGTTGAGAACATGTATTATTTGGTTTTTTGTTCCTAAATTAGTTTACTTAGGATAATGAGCTCCAGTTCCATTTATGTTGCTGCGAAGGACATGATCTCGTTCTTTTTTATGGCTGTGTGGTATGCCATGGTGTATATGTACCACATTTTTGTAATCCTGTTAACATTGCTAGGCATTTAGGTGAATTCATGTCTTTGTGGTTGTGAATAGTGCTATGATGAACATGCATATGCATGTGTCTTTATGGTAGAACAGTTTATATTCCTTTGTGTATTTACTCAATAATGGGATTGCTGGGCCAAAAGGTAGTTCCATTTTAAGGTATTTGAGAAATCTCCAGACTGACTGCTTTCTACAGTAACTGAACTAATTTACATTCCCACCAGCATTCCCATTTCTCTGCAACCTCACGAGCATCTTTTTTTTTTTTTTTACTTTTTAGTGATAGCCTTTTGATGGGTGTCAAACATGGAATATTATACCAGTTCTTTGTGTCTTCTCTGATTTGCTTCAGTAGTATTTTGTAGTATTTCTTGTAGAGATCTTTAACCTCCCTGGTTAGCTGTTTCCTAGATATTTTATTCTTTTGTAGCTATTGTGAATAGGATTGTTTTCTTGATTTGGCTCTGAGCTTGGAGATTTTTGGTGTGTAGCATATGAAGAATAGTTTTAAATTTCTGATTTTACAATTCCAACATCACTACCATATCTGAGTGTAGTATTAATGCTTGCTCTGTCTCTTTAAATTATGTATTTTGACCTTCGCTATACCTTGTAACTTTTTTTAACAGCTAAACATAAGGGACTGGATAAAAAGAACCCTGGTAAGTGTTTTTTTAGTGGTTTGGTGGTAAAATGTTGGGGGAAGGGAAGTGGTCCATGGTTCCATAAATTAGGTCTTAGCCTGTGCTTCTAAAAATGTGAACCACACCAATGCTTCTCAATCCTTTCTACCCTAGGATAGGATGGCTAGAGTAACACTGAGTTTGATTTTTTTTTTTTTTTTTTTTTAGATGGAGTTTCACTCTTGTTTCCCAGGCTTGAGTGCAATGGCACCATCTCAGGTCACTGCAACCTCCGCCTTCCAGGTTCAAGCGATTCTCCTTCCTCAGCCTCATGAGTAGCTGGGATTACAGGTGCATGCTACCATGCCTGGCTAATTTTGTATTTTTAATTGAGATGGGGTTTCTTCATGTTGGTCAGGCTAGTCTTGAACTTCTGACCTTAGGTGATCCACCTACCTCAGCCTCCCAAAGTGCTGGGATTACAGGTGTGAGCCACCACGCCTGCAGAGTTTGATTTTCCTTTTTCTTTATGTGGAAGGCTCCACGGGCTAGATTTGGGTATTTTTCTCTCCCAGGTCAGTTAGACTCTGATAAAATGCTAATAGTTTAGGCTCCGGTAAAGTAGTTTCTCTTGAGGCAGACCTTATTAAGAAAAACAAAATGCTCTGGCATATTAAAAATGGTTTCTTTGCCTCTCCTTTTCAGAAGCATGGGAGGATTTTTTCCCAATGTTCACTGTGAGAATCTATGAGGTAAAACTCATATGCATGTGTCTTTATGGTAGAACAGTTTATATCTTTGTGTATTTACTCAATAATGGGATTGTTGGGCCAAAAGGTAGTTCCATTTAAGGTATTTGAGAAATCTCCAGACTGACTGCTTTCTACAGTAACTGAACTAATTTACATTCCCACCAGCATTCCCATTTCTCTGCAACCTCACGAGCATTCTTTTTTTTTTTTACTTTTTAGTGATAGCCTTTTGATGGGTGTCAAACATGGAATATTATACCAGTTCTTTGTGTCTTCTTCTGATTTGCTTCAGTAGTATTTTGAGTATTTCTTGTAGAGATCTTTAACCTCCTGGTTAGCTGTTTCACAGATATTTTATTCTTTTGTAGCTATGTGAATAGGATTGTTTTCTTGATTTGCTGAGCTTGAGATTTTTGTGTAGCATATGAAGAATAGTTTTAAATTTCTGATTTTACAATTCCAACATCACTACCATATCTGAGTGTAGTATTAATGCTTGCTCTGTCTCTTTAAATTATGTATTTTGACCTTCGCTATACCTTGTAACTTTTTAACAGCTAAACATAAGGGACTGGATAAAAAGAACCCTGGTAAGTGTTTTTTAGTGGTTTGGTGGTAAAATGTTGGGGAAGGAAGTGGTCCATGGTTCCATAAATTAGGTCTTAGCCTGTGCTTCTAAAAATGTGAACCACACAATGCTTCTCAATCCTTTCTACCCTAGGATAGGATGGCTAGAGTAACACTGAGTTTGATTTTTTTTTTTTTTTTTTTTTTTAGATGGAGTTTCACTCTTGTTTCCCAGGCTTGAGTGCAATGGCACCATCTCAGGTCACTGCAACCTCCGCCTTCCAGGTTCAAGCGATTCTCCTTCCTCAGCCTCATGAGTAGCTGGGATTACAGGTGCATGCTACCATGCCTGGCTAATTTTGTATTTTTAATTGAGATGGGGTTTCTTCATGTTGGTCAGGCTAGTCTTGAACTTCTGACCTTAGGTGATCCACCTACCTCAGCCTCCCAAAGTGCTGGGATTACAGGTGTGAGCCACCACGCCTGCAGAGTTTGATTTTCCTTTTTCTTTATGTGGAAGGCTCCACGGGGCTAGATTTGGGTATTTTTCTCTCCCAGGTCAGTTAGACTCTGATAAAATGCTAATAGTTTAGGCTCCGGTAAAGTAGTTTCTCTTGAGGCAGACCTTATTAAGAAAAACAAAATGCTCTGGCATATTAAAAAATGGTTTCTTTTTGCCTCTCCTTTTCAGAAGCATGGGAGGATTTTTTTTCCCAATGTTCACTGTGAGAATCTATGAGGTAAAACTCATAACCATGTTTCCCCATTATTAGACATATCTCCAGAGTTTTTACTCCCAGACTTGTCCGCTCGAAGCCTCCAATAATTTGTCAATTACAGTTCAGGTTTTTCTACCCTGGTACTGGTTCATGCTGAGGTTCTGCTTCAAGGTTTTCACTCCAGTAAATTATGATTCTCTCTATTCATATGTCTGCCTCTCTGATTTTCGGGGCAATAATTTTCCCTTTGATTTCACTTTTCTGACAGTTAAAAAGAGTTTGTTCTTCAGTTTGGTCAGCCTATTACTTGTTGTTAAGGTGAAGTGACAACCTCCAAGCTCCTAACATGCCAAACAGAAACTGGAAATTACTCATTCTCTTTTATGACTGCATAGTACTCCACTGTATATATGTATAGTCTATGTCTAATCACTTTCCTATGTATGTGCATTTAGGTTGTTTCTAATGCTTTGCAATTGAAACTATTCCATACTGAATAACCTTGACCATTTGCATTTTATTGCTGGATTTAATTTCTAGATAGATTTCTAAAGTGAAATTTTTAGCAAAATGTAAGGGCATATATAGCTTCATTAGGTATTGCTAAATTTACCTCTGGAAAAATTTTGACAATTTGCATTTCTGCTAGCAGTGGGTAAGAGTGGCTTTTTCCTCCTGGCCTCACCAACAAAATGTATTTTTGTACTTTAAAACTTTTCCAGCTTGATAGGTGAGGAATGAAATAAGCTTGAATATTTTTTGTATGTTGTAGTTCACTTTTTATATGTTTATGTGAATTATCTACATACTTTCTCCTATTTTTCTCTCAGGTGTTTAGTAGCCCTCCTCAATTGTGTGTGTGTTTGTGCATGTGTACGGATGTACGTGTATATATGTATATTAACACACACACATATAAGTATATATATATATACATACACACACACTTATATATAATGTATATTAGACCTTTGTGTTTGGGATATGTTGCAAATATGTTTTCCCCATTATCAGTTTTCCTTTGAATTATCTTTGTTTTCATGCAAATAGTTTTGTTTTATTTACTCAATGTTATCAATATTTTCTTTTTCTTATTTTTATTTTTATTTTTTAATTGTACTTTAGGTTCTGGGGTACATGTGTAGATCATGCAGGATTGTTGCATAGGTACACATGGCAATGTGGTTTGCTGCCTCCATCCCCCTGTCACCTACATCTGGCATTTCTCCCATGTTATCCTCCCAACCTCCCCACCACCCCCTGCTGTCCCTCCCTTGGCCCCCCCCAACAGACCCCAGTGTGTGATGCTCCCTCCTGTGTCCATGTGTTCTCATTGTTCAACACCCACCTATGAGTGAGAACATGTGGTGTTTGATTTTCTGTTCTTGTGTCAGTTTGCTGAGAATGATGGTTTCAGATTCATCCATGTCCCTACAAAGGACACAAACTCATCATTTTTATGGCTGCATAGTATTCCATGGTGTATATGTGCCACATTTTCCTTGTCCAGTCTATCATGATGGGCATTTGGGTTGGTTCCAGGTCTTTGCTATTGTAAACAGTGCTGCTATGAACATATGTGTGCATGTGTCTTTATAATAGAATGATTTATAATCCTTTGGGTATATACCCAGTAATGGGATTGCTGGGTCAAATGGAATTTCTATTTCTAGGTCCTTGAGGAATCGCCACACTGTCTTCCACAATGGTTGAACTAATTTACACTCCCACCAACAGTGTAAAAGTGTTCCTATTTCTCCACATCCTCTCCAGCATCTGTTGTCTCCAGATTTTTAATGATCACCATTCTAACTGGTGTGAGGTGGTATCTCAATGTGGTTTTGATTTGCATTTCTAATAATCAGTGATGATGAGCATTTTTCATATGTTTGTTGGCCTATATGTCTTCTTTGAAAAGTGTCTGTTCATATCCTTTGCCCACTTTTGGATGGGTTTGTTTTTTTTTTCTTGTAAATCTGTTTTAGTTCTTTGTAGATTCTGGATATTAGCCCTTTGTCAGATGGGTAGATTGCAAAAATTTTTCCCATTCTGTTGGTTGCCAGTTCACTCTAATGATTGTTTCTTTTGCTGTACAGAAGCTCTGGAGTTTAATTAGGTCCCATTTGTCTATTTTGGCTTTTGTTGCCAATGCTTTTGGTGTTTTAGTCATGAAGTCCTTGCCTATGCCTATGTCCTGAATGGTTTTGCCTAGGTTTTTTTCTAGGGTTTTTATGGTGTTAGGCCTTATGTTTAAGTCTTTAATCCATCTGGAGTTAATTTTAGTGTAAGGTGTCAGGAAGGGGTCCAGTTTCTGCTTTCTGCACACTGCTAGCCAGTTTTCCCAACACCATTTATTAAACAGGGAATCCTTTCCCATTGCTTTTTGTCAGGTTTGTCAAAGATCAGATGGTTGTAGATGTGTGTTGCCTCCAAGGCCTCTGTTCTGTTCCATTGGTCTATATCTCTGTTTTGGTACCAGTACCATGCTGTTTTGATTACTGTAGCCTTGTAGTATAGTTTGAAATCAGGTAGCGTGATGCCTCCAGCTTTGTTCTTTTGCTTAGGATTGTCTTGGCTATGGGCTCTTTTGGTTCCATATGAAGTTTAAGGTGTTTTTTCCAGTTCTGTGAAGAAGGTCATTGGTATCTCAATGTGGTTTTGATTTGCATTTCTAATAATCAGTGATGATGAGCATTTTTCATATGTTTGTTGGCCTCATATATGTCTTCTTTGAAAAGTGTCTGTTCATATCCTTGCCCACTTTTGGATGGGTTTGTTTGTTTTTCTTGTAAATCTGTTTTAGTTCTTTGTAGATTCTGGATATTAGCCCTTTGTCAGATGGGTAGATTGCAAAAATTTTTCCCATTCTGTTGGTTGCCAGTTCACTCTAATGATTGTTTCTTTTGCTGTACAGAAGCTCTGGAGTTTAATTAGATCCCATTTGTCTATTTTGGCTTTTGTTGCCAATGCTTTTGGTGTTTTAGTCATGAAGTCCTTGCCTATGCCTATGTCCTGAATGGTTTTGCCTAGGTTTTCTTCTAGGGTTTTTATGGTGTTAGGTCTTATGTTTAAGTCTTTAATCCATCTGGAGTTAATTTTAGTGTAAGGTGTCAGGAAGGGGTCCAGTTTCTGCTTTCTGCACATGGCTAGCCAGTTTTCCCAACACCATTTATTAAACAGGGAATCCTTTCCCATTGCTTGTTTTTGTCAGGTTTGTCAAAGATCAGATGGTTGTAGATGTGTGTTGCCTCCAGAGGCCTCTGTTCTGTTCCATTGGTCTATATCTCTGTTTTGGTACCAGTACCATGCTGTTTTGATTACTGTAGCCTTGTAGTATAGTTTGAAGTCAGGTAGCATGATGCCTCCAGCTTTGTTCTTTTGCTTAGGATTGTCTTGGCTATGCAGGCTCTTTTTGGTTCCATATGAAGTTTAAGGTGTTTTTTCCAGTTCTGTGAAGAAGGTCATTGGTAGCTTGATGGGGATAGCATTGAATCTATAAATTACTTTGGGCAGTATGGCCATTTTCACATATTGATTCTTCCTAACCATGAGCATGGAATGTTTCTCCATCTGTTTGTGTCCTCTTATTTCCTTGAGCAGTGGTTTGTAGTTCTCCTTGAAGAGGTCCTTTACATTCTTTGTTAGTTGTATTCCTAGGTATTTTATTCTCTTTGTAGCAATTGTGAATGGGAGTTTGCTCATGATTTGGCTCTCTGTTAGTCTGTTATTGGTGTATAGAAATGCTTGTGATTTCTGCACATTGATTTTGTATCCTGAGACTTTGCTGAAGTTGCTTATCAGTTTAAGGAGATTTTGGAGATGATGGGGTCTTCTAAATATACAATCATGTCATCTGCAAATAGAGACAATTTGACTTCCTCTTTCCTAATTGAATACCCTTTTTTTTTTTCTTGCCTGATTGCTCTGGCTAGAACTTCCAATACTATATTGAATAGGAGTGGTGAGAGAGGGCATCCTTGTCTAGTGCCAGATTTCAAAGGGAATGCTTCCAGTTTTGCCCATTCAGTATGATATTGGCTGTAGGTTTGTCATAAATAGCTTTTATTATTTTGAGATATGTTCCTTGATACCTAGTTTATTGAGAGTTTTTAGCATAAAGGCTGTTGAATTTTGTCAAAGGCCTTCTGCATCTATTGAGATAATCATGTGGTTTTTGTCTTTGGTTCTGTTTATGTGGTGGATTATGTTTATAGACTTGTGTATGTTGAACCAGCCTTGCATCCCTGGAATGAAGCTACTTGATCGTGATGGATAAGCTTTTGATGTGCTGTTGCAATCGGTTTGCCAGTATTTTATTGAAGATTTTGCATCTATGTTCATCATGGATATTGGCCTGAAGTTTTCTTTTTTGTTGAGTCTCTGCCAGGTTTTGGTATCAGGATGATGTTGGTCTCATAAAATGATTTGGGAAGGATTCTCTTTGTATTGTTTGGAATAGTTTCAGAAGGAATGGCCAGCTCCTCTTTGTACATCTGGTAGAATTCAGCTGTGAACCCATCTGGACCTGGACTTTTTTGGTTGGTAGGCTATTAATTGCTGCCTCAACTTCAGCCCTTGTTATTGGTCTATTCAAGGTTTCAACTTCTTCCTGGTTTAGGCTTGGGAGGTGCAAGTGTCCAGGAATTTATCCATTTCTTCCAGGTTTACTGGTTTATGTGCATAGAGTTGTTTGTAGTAATCTCTGATGTAGTTTGTATTTCTGTGGAATCAGTGGTGATATCCCTTTATATTTTTTGATTGCATCTATTTGATTCTTCTCTTTTCTTTTTATTAATCTGGCTAGTGTCTGTCTATTTTGTTGATCTTTTCAAAAACCAGCTCCTGGATTTATTGATTTTTGAAGGGTTTTTGTGTCTCTATCTCCTTCAGTTCTGCTCTGATCTTAGTTATTTCTTGTCTTCTGCTAGCTTTTTGAAATTTTTGATCTTGCTCCTCTAGCTCTTTCAATTTTGACAATAAGCATTGATTTTAGATCTTTCCTTGTTTCTCATGTGGGCATTTATTGCTATAAATATCCCTCTAGACACTGCTTTAAATGTGTCCCAGAGATTCTGGTATGTTGTGTCTTCATTCTCGTTGGTTTTAAAGAACATCTTTATTTCTGCCTTCATTTCATTGTTTTTCCAGTTGACATTCAGGAACCAGTTGTTCAGTTTCCATGAAGCTGTGCAGTTCTGAGTTAGTTTCTTAATCCTGAGTTCTAATTTGCTTGCCCTGTGGTCTGAGAGACTGTTTGTTATGATTTCCATTCTTCTGCATTTGCTAAGGAGTGATTTACTTCCAATTATGTGGTCAGTTTTAGAGTAGGTGTGATGTGGTGCTGAGAAGAATGTATATTCTGTGGATTTGGGGTGGAGAGTTCTGTAGATGTCTGTTAGGTCCACTTGGTCCAGATCTGAGTTCAAGTCCTGGATATCCTTGTTAATTTTCTGTCTCATTGATCTGTCTAATATTGACAGTGGAGTGTTAAAGTCTCCCACTATTACTGTGTGGGAGTCTAAGTCTCTTTGTAGGTCATTAAGAACTTGCTTTATGTATCTGGGTGCTCCTGTATTGGGTGCATATATATTTAGGATCATTAGCTCTTCTTGTTGCATTGATCCTTTTACCATTATGTAATGCCCTTCTTTGTCTCTTTTGATCTTTGTTGGTTTAAAGTCCATTTTATCAGAGACTAGGATTGCAACTCCTGCTTTTTTTTTGCTCCATTTGCTTGATAAATCTTCCTCCATCCCTTTATTTTGAGCTTGTGTGTCCTTGCATTGAGATGGGTTTCCTGAATACAGCACACCAATGGGTTTTGACTTTTATCCAATTTGCCAGTCTGTGTCTTTTGATTGGGGCATTTAGCCCATTTACATTTAAGGTTAATATTGTTATGTGAATTTGATCCTGCCATTTTGATGCTAGCTGGATGTTTTGCCTGTTAGTTGATGCATTTTTTCACTGTGTCAATGGTCTTTACCATTTGATTTTTGCAGTGGTTGGTAGGCTATTAATTGCTGCCTCAACTTCAGCCCTTGTTATTGGTCTATTCAAGGTTTCAACTTCTTCCTGGTTTAGGCTTGGGAGGGTGCAAGTGTCCAGGAATTTATCCATTTCTTCCAGGTTTACTGGTTTATGTGCATAGAGTTGTTTGTAGTAATCTCTGATGGTAGTTTGTATTTCTGTGGAATCAGTGGTGATATCCCTTTATCTTTTTATTGCATCTATTTGATTCTTCTCCTTTTCTTTTTATTAATCTGGCTAGTGTCTGTCTATTTTGTTGATCTTTTCAAAAACCAGCTCCTGGATTTATTGATTTTTGAAGGGTTTTTGTGTCTCTATCTCCTTCAGTTCTGCTCTGATCTTAGTTATTTCTTGTCTTCTGCTAGCTTTTGAGTTTTTGATCTTGCTCCTCTAGCTCTTTCAATTTTGATGATAGGGTGTTGATTTTAGATCTTTCCTTGTTTCTCATGTGGGCATTTATTGCTATAAATTTCCTCTAGACACTGCTTTAAATGTGTCCCAGAGATTCTGGTATGTTGTGTCTTCATTCTTGTTGGTTTCAAAGAACATCTTTATTTCTGCCTTCATTTCATTGTTTATCCAGTTGACATTCAGGAGCCAGTTGTTCAGTTTCCATGAAGTTGTGTGGTTCTGAGTTAGTTTCTTAATTCTGAGTTCTAATTTGATTGCACTGTGGTCTGAGAGACTGTTTGTTATGATTTCCATTCTTTTGCATTTGCTGAGGAGTGATTTACTTCCAATTATGTGGTCAATTTTAGAGTAGGTGCAATGCAGTGCTGAGAAGAATGTATATTCTGTGGATTTGGGGTGGAGATTTCTGTAGATGTCTATTAGGTCTGCTTGGTCCAGATCTGAGTTCAAGTCCTGGATATCCTTGTTAATTTTCTGTCTCATTGATCTGTCTAATATTGACAGTGGAGTGTTAAAGTCTCCCACTATTATTGTGTGGGAGTCTAAGTCTCTTTGTAGGTCATTAAGAACTTGCTTTATGTATCTGGGTGCTCCTGTATTGGGTGCATATATATTTAGGATCATTAGCTCTTCTTGATGCATTGATCCTTTTACCATTATGTAATGCCCTTCTTTGTCTCTTTTGATCTTTGTTGGTTTAAAGTCCATTTTATCAGAGACTAGGATTGCAACTCCTGCTTTTTTTTGCTCTCCATTTGCTTGATAAATCTTCCTCCATCCCTTTATTTTGAGCCTATGTGTGTCCTTGCACGTGAGATGGGTTTCCTGAATACAGCACACCAATGGGTTTTGACTTTTTATCCAATTTGCTAGTCTGTCTTTTGATTGGGGCATTTAGCCCATTTACATTTAAGGTTAATATTGTTATGTGTGAATTTGATCCTGCCATTTCGATGCTAGCTGGATGTTTTGCCTGTTAGTTGATGCATTTTTTCACTGTGTCGATCATCTTTACCATTTGATACATTTTTGCAGTGGCTGGTACTGGTTGTTCCTTTCCTTGTTTAGTGCTTCTTTCAGGAGCTCTTGTAAGGCAGGCCTGGTGGTGATGAAATCTCTCAGCAATTGCTTGTCCATAAAGGATTTTATTTCTCCTTCACTTATGAAGCTTAGTTTGGCTGGATATGAAATTCTAGGTTGAAAGTTCTTTTCTTTAAGGATGTTGAATATTGGCCCCAACTCTCTTCTGGCTTGTAGAGTTTTTGCTGAGAGATCCACTGTGAGTCTGATGGGCTTCCCTTTGTGGGTAACCCGACCTTTCTCTCTGGCTGCCCTTAGCATTTTTTCCTTCATTTCAACCCTGGTGAATCTGATGATTATGTGCCTTGGGGTTGCTCTTCTTGAGGAATATCTTTGTGGTGTTCTCTGTATTTCCTGGACTTGAATGGTGGCCTGGCTTGCTAGGTTGGGGAAGTTCTCCTGGATAATATCCTGAAGAGTGTTTTCCAGCTTGGATTCATTCTCTCTGTCACATTCAGGTACACCTATCAAACATAGATTAGGTCTTTTCACATAATCCCATATTTCTTGGAGGCTTTGTTCATTTCTTTTCACTCTTTTTTCTCTAATCTTGCCTTCTCATTTTATTTCATTGAGTTGATCTTCAATCTCTGATATCCTTTCTTCTGCTTGGTCGATTTGGCTATTGAAACTTGTGTATGCTTCACAAAGTTCTCATGCTGTGTTTTTCAGCTCCATCAAGTCATTTATATTCTTCTCTAAGCTGTTTATTCTAGTTAGCATCTCATCTAACCTTTTTTCTAGGTTCTTAGTTTCTTTGCATTGGGTTAGCACATGTTCTTTTAGCTCTGAGAAGTTTGTTATTACCCACCTTCTGAAGCCTGTTTCTGTCAATTCATCAGATTCATTCTCCATCCATCTTTGATCCCTAGCTGGTGAGGAGTTGTGATCCTTGGAGGAGGAGAGGCATTCTGGTTTTGGTGTTTTCATCCTTTTTTGCTGTTTTTTTCCCATCTCAGAGGCTTTATCTACCTGTGGTCTTTGTAGTTGGTGAGTTTCGGATGGGTTCTCTGAGTGGTTGTCCTTTCTGTTGATGTTGAAGCTATTTCTTTCTGTTTTTTACTTTTCCTTCTAACAGTCAGGCCCCTCTGCTGTAGGACTGCTGGAGGTCCACTCTAGACCCTGGTTGCCTGGGACTCACCTGCAGGGGCTGCAGAACAGTAAGGGTTGCTGCCAGTTTCTTCTTCAGTTATCTTTGTCCCAGAAGGGTACCTGCCAGATGTCAGACTGAGCTCTCCTTTATGAGGTGTCTCTTTGGCTATATGGGGTTGGGGAGCTGCTTGAGGAGACAGTCTGTCCCTTATAGGAGCTCAGGTGCTGTGCTGGGAGGTCCATTGTTCCACGCAGAACTGCTGGGCAGGTACTTTTCCATCTGCTGCAGCAGAACTCATAACCACCTCTTTTCCCAGGTGCTCTGTCCTAGGAAGGTCGGCTTTATTTATAAGTCCCTGTCATGCTTCTGCCTTTTTTTATAGATGCCCTGCCCTGCACGAAGTAGTCTAGTCACAGTCTGCCAGCAGAGGTGTTACTGAGCTGCTGCAGGCTCTGCCGAGCTGCTATGTGAACTGCCTTGGTAGTGGCAGACTGCCTTGGTAGTGGTAGTCACCCTTCCCCGCGACTGAGCTGGACCGTCCTGGGTCCAGCTGCGCTTGCTGTGAAATTCTCAATCCAGAGTGTTTCAGATTGCTTGTTTTGTGGGGTGGTACCCCGAGCCAGATCTCCTGGCTCCCTGTCTCTGCCCCCTCCCTTTCAGTTGAATGGGCAGCTCTGTCTCCCAGGCATTCCAGGTGCCAGTTGAAGCAGCTTCCCAGATTTGTGTGAGTTTCTGTGCCAACCTGGCACCGGCTGAAACCACCGTGCTGAAGACTCATGGCGATTTTTTGGCCCAGGAATCTTGTGGTCTGTGGGCAGTGAAAATTTGTTTGGAAATCGTGAGGGCACTCACCCTCTGTGTTGTTCTTGCTGGGAACTGCACTCCAGAGCTGTTCCTATTCGGCCACCTTGGATCCTCCTCTTTATCCATATTTTCTACTATGACCTCCAAATTTTCAGTCATATTTAGAATGTCTTTGTGTACATGAAATTTAAAGAGGATATGACCTATATTTTCTTTTAGTATGTTGTCATTGTTTTTCAGTTAGATCTCTAAATCATTTGACATAGTGTTATTTATATTGTAAGATATAGAATTATTTTTTCTTTTTCCAAATTTCTATGCAGTTGTCCCAGTGAACCAATAAAAATTCATTTTTTTCTAGTGATTTGATTTTCTTTAGTGATTTGATATGCCACTATTATGATCTACTAAATATTCACATCTATTTAGACCAATTTTTGGACTTTCTAATCTGTTATACTTATCTATTTGCTTTTCCATCTACCAATATGTCACTCTTTTAATTATAGAGTCTTCCATATATGTTTTATTGTTAATAATGATGTTCCCTAGTTATATTGTCTCCATTTATTGTTTTATTTTTCTTCAACTCACCTCAGTATAAATTATTTTATTTTCTCGGTTCTCAGTTTTTTGGTTTTTCTTGCTTGTTTTTGTTTTGTTTTGTTTTGTTTTGTTTTGAGACAGAGTTTCGCTCTTGTTACCCAGGTTGGAGTGCAATGGCATGATCTCAGCTCACCGCAACCTCTGCCTCCTGGGTTCACGCAATTCTCCTACCTCAGCCTCCCGAGTAGCTGGGATTACAGGCACGCACCACCATGCCCAGCTAATATTTCGTATTT
This sequence comes from Saguinus midas, assembly GCA_021498475.1. Lineage (NCBI taxonomy): Eukaryota > Metazoa > Chordata > Mammalia > Primates > Cebidae > Saguinus > Saguinus midas. The sequence goes on along the minus strand of CM038398.1, from coordinate 69,292,518 downwards.
TCAGTAAAGACGGGTTTCACCATGTTGACCAGGATGGTCTCGATCTGTTGACCTCATGATCCACCCGCCTCGGCCTCCCAAAGTGCTGGGATTACAGGCGTGAGCCACCACATCCGGCCGCTTGTTTTATATATGAACTTAAATATCAATTTTAATGATACTGCAAATTCTTGGTATTTTATCAGGATTTTTGGCATTAAGTTTATCAATTAACTTAGAACTAATATTTTTATAATGTCCAGTCATCCTATCTGATGTGAAAAAGTGGCTTTCAATTTGTCTATTTTTCTGTTTTTCAGTTGTTTTAACTTTTTCCTCACAATTTTTGTGTTTGTCAATTAAAAACTTATAGTTAATTAACCTTAAAGTCATTTATATGAGATATTCTCTATTTTTCAATCAATAATGGTTTATTTTAATTTTATGTCAGAAAGTTTCAACAACGAAAATTTTAACATGTGATATTAGAAAATAAGTTTTGTAAGATCAAATTTACTGTAAATATGTGTTTATACATTGTTCTGAAAGCCATTTAAACTTGCATTTTACTTTATTTTGATTTTGAAACACCAATATCTTAATTTACTTATTTAAATTATTTTATAAATTTCAACTTCTGTTTTAGATTCAGGGGTACATATGTAGCTTTGTTACACCGGTATGTTCTTTTAGCTCTGAGAAGTTTGTTATTACCCACCTTCTGAAGCCTGTTTCTGTCAATTCATCAGATTCATTCTCCATCCATCTTTGATCCCTAGCTGGTGAGGAGTTGTGATCCTTGGAGGAGGAGAGGCATTCTGGTTTTGGTGTTTTCATCCTTTTGTGCTGGTTTCTTCCCATCTTAGTGGCTTTATCTACCTGTGGTCTTTGTAGTTGGTGACTTTTGGATGGGGTCTCTGAGTGGATGTCCTTTTGTTGATGTTGAAGCTATTTCTTTCTGTTTTTAGTTTTCCTTCTAACAGTCAGGCCCCTCTGCTGCAGGACTGCTGGAGGTCCACCCAGACCCTGCTTGCCTGGGGATCACCTGCAGGGGCTGCAGAACAGTAAGGGTTGCTGCCAGTTTCTTCTTCTGTTATCTTTGTCCCAGAAGGGTACCTGCCAGATGTCAGCCTGAGCTCTCCTTTATGAGGTGTCTCTTTGGGTATATGGGGTTGGGAGCTGCTTGAGGAGACAGTCTGTCCCTTATAGGAGCTCAAGTGCTGTGCTGGGAGCTCCATTGTTCTGTGCAGAGCTGCTGGGCAGGTACTTTAAGTCTGCTGCAGCAGAACTCATAACCACCTCTTTTCCCAGGTGCTCTGTCCTAGGAAGGTTGGCTTTATTTATAAGTTCCTGTCATGCTGCTGCCTTTTTTCATAGATGCCCTGCCCTGCACGAGTAGTCTAGTCACAGTCTGCCAGCAGAGGTGTTGCTGAGCTGCTGCAGGCTCTGCCCAGCTGCTGTGTGGCAGCTGCAGCTTGTGAAATTCTCAATCCAGAGTGTTTCAGATTGCTTGTTTTGTAGGGTGGTACCCCGAGCCAGATCTCCTGGCTCCCTGTCTCTGCCCTCCCTTTCAGTTGAATGGGCAGCTCTGTCTCCCAGGCATTCCAGGTGCCAGTTGAAGCAGCTTCCCAGATTTGTGTGAGTTTCTGTGTGCCAACCTGGCACCGGCTGAAACCACCGTGCTGAAGACTCATGGCGATTTTTGGCCCAGGAATCTTGTGGTCTGTGGGCAGTGAAAATTTGTTTGGAAATGCGGAGGGCACTTACCCTCTGTGTTGTTCTTGCTGGGAAATGCACTCCAGAGCTGTTCCTATTCGGCCACCTTGGATCCTCCTCTTTATCCATATTTTCTACTATGACCTCCAAATTTTCAGTCATATTTAGAATGTCTTTGTGTACATGAAATTTAAAGAGGATATGACCTATATTTTCTTTTAGTATGTTGTCATTGTTTTTCAGTTAGATCTCTAAATCATTTGACATAGTGTTATTTATATTGTAAGATATAGAATTATTTTTCTTTTCCAAATTTCTATGCAGTTGTCCCAGTGAACCAATAAAAATTCATTTTTTCTAGTGATTTGATTTTCTTTAGTGATTTGATATGCCACTATTATGATCTACTAAATATTCACATCTATTTAGACCAATTTTTGGACTTTCTAATCTGTTATACTTATCTATTTGCTTTTCCATCTACCAATATGTCACTCTTTTAATTATAGAGTCTTCCATATATGTTTTATTGTTAATAATGATGTTCCTAGTTATATTGTCTCCATTTATTGTTTTATTTTTCTTCAACTCACCTCAGTATAAATTATTTTATTTTCTCGGTTCTCAGTTTTTGGTTTTTCTTGCTTGTTTTGTTTTGTTTTGAGACAGAGTTTCGCTCTTGTTACCCAGGTTGGAGTGCAATGGCATGATCTCAGCTCACCGCAACCTCTGCCTCCTGGGTTCACGCAATTCTCCTACCTCAGCCTCCCGAGTAGCTGGGATTACAGGCACGCACCACCATGCCCAGCTAATATTTCGTATTTTCAGTAAAGCGGGGTTTCACCATGTTGACCAGGATGGTCTCGATCTGTTGACCTCATGATCCACCCGCCTCGGCCTCCCAAAGTGCTGGGATTACAGGCGTGAGCCACCACATCCGGCCGCTTGTTTTTTTATATATGAACTTAAATATCAATTTTAATGATACTGCAAATTCTTGGTATTTTATCAGGATTTTTGGCATTAAGTTTATCAATTAACTTAGAACTAATATTTTTATAATGTCCAGTCATCCTATCTGATGTGAAAAAGTGGCTTTCAATTTGTCTATTTTTCTGTTTTTCAGTTGTTTTAACTTTTTCCTCACAATTTTTGTGTTTGTCAATTAAAAACTTATAGTTAATTAACCTTAAAGTCATTTTATATGAGATATTCTCTATTTTTCAATCAATAATGGTTTATTTTAATTTTATGTCAGAAAGTTTCAACAACGAAAATTTTAACATGTGATATTAGAAAATAAGTTTTTGTAAGATCAAATTTACTGTAAATATGTGTTTATACATTGTTCTGAAAGCCATTTAAACTTGCATTTTACTTTATTTTTGATTTTTGAAACACCAATATCTTAATTTACTTATTTAAATTATTTTATAAATTTCAACTTCTGTTTTAGATTCAGGGGTACATATGTAGCTTTGTTACACCGGTATATTGTGTGATACTGAGGTTTGGGGTATGATTGATCTTAGCACCTATATAGTGAACATAGTACCCAATAGGTAGCTTTTCAACTCTTCCACTACTTCCTGCTCCCCCCTTGTGGAGTCCCCAGTGTTTATTGTTCCCATCTGTGTCCATGTGTCCCAGATCTTTAGCTCCCTCCCACTGATAAGTGTGAAGATGAAGTATTTGGTTTTCTGTTCGTTAGTTCACTTTGGATAATGACCTCCAGCTGCATCTGTGTTGCCACAGAGGACACAATTTCATTCTTTTTTATGGTACATACTTTCCATGGTATATATATATATACCATATATACCAAATTTTCTTTACCTAATACACCATTAATAGGCACTTAGGCTAATTCCATGTCTTTGCTATTGTAAATACTTCTGCTATAAACATACAAGTGCATGTGTCTTTTGGTGGAATTATTTATTTTTTTGGGGGGGGGTGTATACCCAACAATGGGATTGCTGTGTTGAATGGCAATTCTGTTTTAAGTCCTTTGAGAAATCTCAAAATTGCTTTCCACAGTGGGTGAACTAATTTACATTCTTACCAACAGTGTATAAGAGTTCACTTTGCTCCACAGCCTCACCACCATCCATTATTTTTTGACTTTTTAATAATAGCCATTGCGATGGGTGTGAGATGTTATCTCATTGATTTGTATATCTTTTAAAAAAACTTTTAGGCTCAGTGGTACATGTGCAGGTTTCTTATATAGGTAAACTCGTATCATGGGAGTTTGTTGTACAGATTATTTTGTCATACAGATTATTTTGTCACCCAGGTACTAAGCCTAGTACACAATAGTTATATTTTTCTGATTCTCTCCCTCCTCCCAACCTCCACTCTCAAGGAGATACCTGTGTCTGTTTTTCCCCTTTGTGTCCATATGTGTTCACCATTTAGCTCCCACTTATATGTGAGAACATGTGGTATTCAGTTGCCTGTTCCTGCATTGGTTTGCTAAGGATGATGGCATTCAGCTCCAATTACCTAATTGCCAAGGACATAATCTCATTCTTTTTAATGGCAGTATAGTATTCTATGTTGTATATGTACCACATTTTCTTTATCCAGTCTACCATTGATGGGCATTTAGGTTGATTCCATGTCGTTGCTATTGTAAATATTGTTGCAATGAACATACACATACATGTGTCCTTATGATAGAATGATTTATATTTTGGGAAATATATACTCAGAAATGAGATTGCTGGGTTGAACCATACTTCTGTTTTTAGTTCTTTAAGGAATTGCCGCACTGCTTTCTACAATGGTTGAAAAGATTTACATGCCTGCCAACATTGGTTAAGTGTTTCCTTTTCTCTGTGATCTCACTAGCATCTGTTATTTTTTGACTTTTTCATAATAGGCATTCTGACTGGTGTGAGATAGTATCTCATTGTGGTTTTGATTTCCATTTTGCTTATAATCAGTGATATTGAGCTACTTCTTTTGTTTGTTGGCAGCTTGTATGTCTTTTGAAAAATGCCTGTTCATATTCTTTGTGCACTTTTTAATGGAGTTGCCTGTTTTTTTTCTTAAAAATTTTTTATAGATGCTGGATATTAGACATTTGTCATATGTGTAGTTTCCAAATATTTTCTTCCATTGTATAGGTTGTCCGCTTACTCTATTGATAGTTTATTTTGCTGTGAAGAAGCTCTTTAGTTTAATTGTATTTCATTTGCCAATTTTTGCTTTTGTTACAATTACTTTTGGTGTCTTTATCATGAAATCTTTATCAGTTGCCATGTAGAAACTGGTATTGCCTAGGTTGTTTTTGAGGGTTTTAATAGTTTTTGGTTTTACATTTATTAATCCATCTTGAGTTGATTTTTGTATATGATGTAAGGAAGGGATTCAGCTTCAATCTTCTGCATCTGGCTAGCCAGTTATCCCAGCACCATTTATTGAATGAGGAGTCATTTCCTCATTGCTTGTTTTTGTCAGCTTCATCAAAAATCAGATGGTTATAGGTGTGCAGTCTCATTTCTAGACTATCCTGTTTCATTGGTCTATGTGTCTGTTTTTGTACCAGTACCATGCTGTTTTGGTTACTTTTGCCCTGTTGTATAGTTTGAAGTTGGCTAATGTGTTGCTTCTAGCTTTGTTCTTTTTGCTCAGGGTTGCCTTGGCTATTAGTGTTCTTTTAATGGTTCTGTATGAACTTTAAAATAGTTTTCTCTAGTTCTGTGAAAAATGTCAAATGGTAGGTTTATAAAAATGGCATGGAATATGCAAATTGCTTTGGATAGTATGGCCATTTTAATGATATTGATTATTCCTATCCATGAGCATAAAATGTTTTTCTTTTTGTGTCATCTCTGATTTCTTTGAGCAGTGTTTGTAATTCTCATTGTAGAGATCTTTCACCTCCCTGGTTAGCTGTATTCCTAGGTATTTTATTCTTTCTGTGGCAATTGTGAATGGGATAGCATTCTTGATTTGGCTTTTCACTTGACTCTTGTCGGTGTATAAGAATGCTAGTCATTTTCGTACGTTGACTTTGTATCCTGAAACTTTGCTGAAGTTGTTTGTCAGGTTAAGGAGCTTTTGGACTGAGACTATGAGGTTTTCTATATGTAGAATCCTTTCTTCAGCAAACAGGGATAGTTTGACTTCCTTTCTTCCTATTTGGACGCCTTTTATTTTTCTCCTCTTGCCTAATTGCTGTTGCCAGGACTTCCAATATTATGTTGAACAGGAGTGGTGAGAGAGGCCATCCTTGTCTTGTTGTGGTTTTCAAGGGGAATGCTTCCAGCTTTTGCCCATTTAGTATGATATTGGCTGTGGGTTTGTCATAAATGGCTCTTATTATTTTGAGGTAGGTTCCTTCAATATGTAGTTTACTGAAAGTTTTTAACATGAAGGGATGTTGAATTTTGTTAAAAGCCTTTTCCACATCTATTGAGATGACCATGTGGTTTTTGGTTTTGGTTCTGTCTATGTGATGAAACACACTTATTGATTAGTGTATGTTGAACGGACCTTGCATCCCAGGGATAAAGCATACTCAATCATGGTAGATTAGTTTTTTGATGTGCTGCTGGATTTAACTTGTCAGTATTTTGTTGAGGATTTTTACATCACTGTTCATTAAAAATATTGGCCTGAAGTTTTCTTTTTTGTTGTGTCTCTGCCAGGTTTTGGTACCAGGAAGATCTCATAGAATGAGTTGAGGAAAAGTCCCTTTTCCTCAGGTTTTTGGAATAGTGTCAGTAGGAATTGTATCTGCTCACCTTTTTGCATCTGGTAGAATTTTCTGTGAATCCATCTGGTCCTGAGCTTCTTTTCTGGTTTGTAAGCTATTTATTCCTGACTCAGTTCTGGTTAGTGGTAACATCTCCTTTTTTATTTCTAATGCTGTCTATTTGCATCTTCTCTCTTCTTTATTAGTCTAGCTAGCAGTGTATCTATATTACTATTTTTTTTCAAATAACAAACTCGTTGCTTTGTTAATATTTTGAATGAGTTTTTGTGTCTCGATCTTCAATTCAGCTCTGATTTTGGTTATTTTTTGTCTTCCACTAGCTTTGGATTCAGTTTTTTCTTGCTTCTTAGCTTTTATTCTTGCGATGTTAGATTGTTAAGATTTTCTAACTTTCTAATGTGAATTGTAGTGCTATAGATTTTCCTCTTAACACTGCCTTAGCTGTGGCCCAGAGATTCCACTCTGTTATATATCTGTTCTCATTAGTTTCAGAGAAATTCTTTATTTCTGCGTTAATTTTATTATATACTCAAAGTCATTCAGAAGCAGGTTAATTTCTATATAATTGTATGGTTTTGAACAATTTTCTTAGTCATGATTTCTCCTTTTATTGTACTGTGGTCCAAGAGAGTGGTTGAAATGACTTTTAGTTATTTTGCATTTGCTGATGATTGTTTTATGTTTGATCATGTGGTCAATTTTAGATTATGTGCCATGTGGCATGGAAGAACGTATATCCTATTGTTTTGGGTTAGACAGTTCTGTAGATGTCTGTCAGGTCCATTTGGTCCAGTGTTGAGTTCAGGTCCTGCATGTCTTTGTTAATTTTCTGCCTTGACGTATACTGTCTAGTACTGTCACTGGAGTGTTTATGTATCCCACTATTATTGTGTGGGAGTCCGTGTTTATTTGAAGGTCTCTAAGAACTTGCTTTATGAATCTGGGGGCTCCTTTGTTGGGTGCATACATATTTAGGATAATTAAGTCCTTGTATTTTTTGATCTTTGTTGGTTTAAAGTCCATGTGAAGTCAGGATTGCAACCTCTGCTTTTTTTTTTTCTGTTTTCCATTTGCTTGGTAAAGTTTTCTTTATCCCTTTATTTTGAGCCTGGGGATGTCATTGTATGTGAGTTGTGTCTCTTGAAAATAACATAATTTTTGGTCTTGCTTCTTTATCCAAGTTGCCACTCTGTGCCCTGCAGTTGGGGCATTAGCTCATTTACATTCAAGTTTAGCATTGGTGTGTGTGGATTAGATCCTGTCATCATGTTGTTAGCTCCTTATTTTGCAGTCTTATTTGTGTGGTTGCTTTATCATGTCACTGGTCTGTGTACTTAAGTGTGTTTTTGTAGTGGCTGGTTGTTGAGAAAAGCAGCAAAGGAGAAAGGAGAGAGTGCCTACATAAATTGGTTATGAGTAACATGTAAACAAGGAACAACAAACTGTGGAAGGCTGCAGGAGGCCTCTGAGGAGGAAGGTCTCTCTGTGCCTATGTTCTGGTGCAGGGTGACCTAGGCTCTGTTACCATAAACATTGTGCTCAAGGACATAAAACCCCTTCATAGTACTGTGACATAGCCAGACTTGTAGGCTTCTTGTGAGGTCCGTGTTCCACCAGCTGTACATAGATAATAAGCTAAAAATAACCACATGTTCTTGTTTTGTGAAACTCCGAAACCACCACTGTTATCAATCCTTAGGATGACACACCAGTTCTGGCTCACTGATTTACTTCCAGCTCACTGATTCACTCCACCATCACTCCACCCCTACCCTGTAGATCAAAGTGATTGTAATCAATAAATAGTGTGGATGATCAGAGCTTGGGGCCTTCACTGTCTCCTCCAGTAATGAGTGATGGCCCCCAGATCCCACTTTCTCTCTTAATCTGTCTTTTTGTCATTCCTTTGTCACCACCGAACTTGGGGTACCCACGGGTGTGACGTGGGCTGACTCCCTACATTCTGGTATCCAATGTGGGGTGGGCTGAAGGATTTTGGTGAGCATGGTAAAGTGGAGTAACAACAAACAAAGGAACCCCAAGGATGAAATTAATCAGCGCTACAGGTAGGTAGAGACGCTCAGGAATGATGCCAGGGTAATAAGCTAAAAGTCGATATTCTCCTTATTTACATTTAGTGAAACATCTCTTAAAAAGAGGGGAAGTTGAAGTTCTCTATCAGTTGTTTTTAATGAATCTGTGCTTTCTTACTTCATTTTCTGTTGCTTCCTTTGTCTTTCATTTCTTTATAAAGAAGGAGCTGGGGAAGAAGGAGACTATAACTGGGATGAGAAAATTAAAGATAACCCAGTTAAGAAAAAATAAAGGAGAAAAAAGAAGGAGTCTATCAGCCCTTCCTCAGTACTTTAACAAAGAATGGCCAAATCCGCCTGATATTCGTCTGTTAGAGGAGTAAGAGGCCATTTCAAAAGTGAAACTTGCTGCTCCAGCAGTGGCATTCAAGCCAACAAGCTCAGCCCATGTCTAGCAAATGCTGCCAGGGTCAGGGGAGCAAGCAGCACAAGAGAAACACAAACAGCAAGCCACAGCTGGGTTGGGCCAGGTCCAGATACCTACACTTTGCACTCTGCAGATGTCCCACAGAGAAATTTTGTGTGTTCTTTGTAAACAAGTAACATCCCAAATTGTAATTCTCTGCTAAAATTTGAGTAAAATTTAAGGATTTGTAAGACCTTTAAATGTGGCTCTTTTAAAATCTAATTTAAGTAAAGCAGTAACCTCTGAAGGAAGAGAAATTAACAACTAGCCCATGAATTAGTTAGAAGCAAGCCATTTAGCTTTGCTCCTCAGTAGAAGAGAATTTCCTAATTAACTGATAAGTTGCAAAACCTGCTTAATACTGTAAAAGAAAACACTACTGGCACAAGGCTTATTTGCCCTTAATTTTGAAAATTTAGATAATAAATTTCAATCAGGTATAAAAGAAGGGCTTCAAGCTTTAGTCAAAATTCTAAAGGTTAAATAAGTGTAAGTGTGCATATGAGAAAGCAGTGTGGAGTGATTCCTCCCTGCAAGATCTTTAATTGTTTCAGATGGCCTATAGGCTGGAAAGAGCAAAGGGAAAGTAAAGAGAAAAGTAAAAAAGACCTAGGAAAGGGTGGGGGAGGATAGTTAAAATTCTCCCCCGGAAAAGAAAAGGCAGTAGCAGCAACAAGATAGTTGAAGGCCTCGTGCCGGCAACCTTGCGGGCAGAAAACCTGTGCCAGCAGGGGAAAAGACTGGCAGCCCAAGGCAAGTCCTGCTCCAGCCAACAAAATGTTAAAAAAAAAGGGTTAAGGTATGTTGGAAGATGGAAAGAGGATGTGTGTAAAAGAGAGAGAAAGAACAGGAAAACAAAGAGGAAGAGAGGCACAGAAAGTAAGAGCATGTCTAAGTTTGTCAGTGAAAGTTGTAAAAATGTTAGAAGAAGCAATAAGGTATTTTGAAAGATGGAAAGAGGATGTGTGTGAAAGAAAGAGGTAAGGAAGGCAAAGAAAAAGAGAGACACGGAAAGTAAGAAAAATGTTAAAAAAAAAAGGTTAAGTTATGTTAAAAGATGGAAAGAAGATGTGTGTAAAAGAGAAAAACTTGTTTTTCCAATTGACTAAAAATGTGGCTAAAGCTTTAAAAGTACACTCTTTTTATGTATGTGGAGAGACCACTATGGGAGACCGGTGGCTGTGGGAAACATGCAAACTTGTGCCCACCAACCCAGTTCCTAATGTAACTTTTGGGAAAAGACCTAAGAGTAGCAATTTCTGGGTCTTAAAGACCTCCATTATCGGGCAGTACTGCCTAGCCAGAACAGGAAAAGTCATAACAGTCCCAGTGGGAAAACTAGACTGTTTAGAACAAAAACTGTACAATGAAACCAGTAAAACAACTGCTTGGTGACGTTTATACTGTACTAAAGTTAACCTCTTTCAAAAGTTTCCAAAAATGTCTCATGGGGTTATTGTATTCCATTTACATAATTAATCAAATTATTCAGTTACAAGTTGTTATGGAAATTCTCTCTTCCATAAAGAAATAGCATCTGGAAAGGCCTTGAGACAGCAAACAAGGAGGAGGGACCCAAAGGGCCCTGGATGCCCCTTTTTAGCAGGAAGTAGTTGCAGAAGAACAACCTCTGCCCTATTTCCCAAAAGATTTCTGAGTCCCAACTCCTTAAGGAAAAAATGTTAAGAGTAGATAGTCAGGTTCCAAGGTGCTTAAGGAAGCTGCTAATATATTGGCAGCCCTAAAATTTGGATAAAAACACTTGGAGGATCTATAATTGCTGTTATAATTATGTTATTAATCTGTTCTGTTTTTCTTTGTGTAGTCTGCAAGTACAGATCCAGAAGCCTCCAAAAAGCAGCTCACTAAGATAAAGCTGTACTTGCTTACTTAGCTTTGTGAAACAACAACAACAAAAAAAAAAAAGAGGGGGACAGGGAATATAGAACTCCACAAATACAATTTAACTTAGCATTATTGACTTAGAATTTTTTAAGCTTGCCAAGGGACAACAAAGAACAGCAGCTAAACAATATCTAAATAAACAATCCAAAGAAAAAACTTAAGGCAATTAATCTGGTGACAAGACCCATTAACACAAAGTTGGAGAAAAGACAATGTAATAACATGGGGAGAGGATTTGCTTGTATCTCTCCAGGTACAAATCAACAACCAATCAAGACATTTAAGGCATTATCATAAGTGGCAGTTATCACCATTGCATCTGCAGATGTTGGAGTCAACATCAGAGAGAGACCCAACACTGCAAACAAACAATGATAGCAATGGTGATTTTAGATAAAAACAGAGGGATATATATTGGGAAAAACAGCAAAGGAGAAAGGACTTGCAGAGTGCCTACATAAATTGGTTATGAGTAACATATAAACAAGGAATAACAAACTGCAGAAGGCTGCAGGAGGCCTCTGAGGAGGAAGGCCTCCATGCCTCATGTTCCAGTGCAGAGTGACCTAGGCTCTGTTACCATAAACATTGTGCTCAAGGACATAAACCCCTTCATAGCACTCATGACATAGCCAGACTTGTAGGCTCCTTGTAAGGTCCATGTTCCACCAGCTGTACATAGATAATAAGCTAAAGATAACCACATGTTCTTGTTTTGTGAAACTCCCAAACCACCACTGTTATCAGTCCTTAGGATGACAGCTCACTGATTCATTCCACCATCACTCCACCCCTACCCTATAGAACAAAAACTGTACAATGAAACCAGTAAAACAACTGCTTGGTGACGTTTATACTGTACTAAAGTTAACCTCTTTCAAAAGTTTCCAAAATGTCTCATGGGGTTATTGTATTCCATTTACATAATTAATCAAATTATTCAGTTACAAGTTGTTATGGAAATTCTCTCTTCCATAAAGAAATAGCATCTGGAAAGGCCTTGAGACAGCAAACAGGAGGAGGGACCCAAAGGGCCCTGGATGCCCTTTTAGCAGGAAGTAGTTGCAGAAGAACAACCTCTGCCCTATTTCCCAAAAGATTTCTGAGTCCCAACTCCTTAAGGAAAAAATGTTAAGAGTAGATAGTCAGGTTCCAAGGTGCTTAAGAAGCTGCTAATATATTGGCAGCCCTAAAATTTGGATAAAAACACTTGGAGGATCTATAATTGCTGTTATAATTATGTTATTAATCTGTTCTGTTTTTCTTTGTGTAGTCTGCAAGTACAGATCCAGAAGCCTCCAAAAAGCAGCTCACTAAGATAAAGCTGTACTTGCTTACTTAGCTTTGTGAAACAACAACAACAAAAAAAAAAAAAAGAGGGGACAGGGAATAGAACTCCACAAATACAATTTAACTTAGCATTATTGACTTAGAATTTTTTTAAGCTTGCCAAGGGGACAACAAAGAACAGCAGCTAAACAATATCTAAATAAACAATCCAAAGAAAAAAACTTAAGGCAATTAATCTGGTGACAAGACCCATTAACACAAAGTTGGAGAAAAGACAATGTAATAACATGGGGGAGAGGATTTGCTTGTATCTCTCCAGGTACAAATCAACAACCAATCAAGACATTTAAGGCATTATCATAAGTGGCAGTTATCACCATTGCATCTGCAGATGTTGGAGTCAACATCAGAGAGAGACCCAACACTGCAAACAAACAATGATAGCAATGGTGATTTTAGATAAAAACAGAGGGATATATATTGGGAAAAACAGCAAAGGAGAAAGGACTTGCAGAGTGCCTACATAAATTGGTTACGAGTAACATATAAACAAGGAATAACAAACTGCAGAAGGCTGCAGGAGGCCTCTGAGGAGGAAGGTCTCTCTGTGCCTCATGTTCCAGTGCAGAGTGACCTAGGCTCTGTTACCATAAACATTGTGCTCAAGGACATAAAACCCCTTCATAGCACTGTGTGGGCTATGACATAGCCAGACTTGTAGGCTCCTTGTAAGGTCCATGTTCCACCAGCTGTACATAGATAATAAGCTAAAGATAACCACATGTTCTTGTTTTGTGAAACTCCCAAACCACCACTGTTATCAGTCCTTAGGATGACACACCAGTTATGGCTCACTGATTTACTTCCAGCTCACTGATTCATTCCACCATCACTCCACCCCTACCCTATAGATCAAAGTGATTGCAATTAATAAATAGTGTGGATGATCAGAGCTTGGGGCCTTCACTCACTCCTCCAGTAATGAGTGATGGCCCCCAGGTCCCACTTTCTCTCTTAATCTGTCTTTTTGTCATTCCTTTGTTGCCACCAAACTTGGGGTACCCATGGGTGTGATGTGGGGCTGGTTCCTACAGCTGGTAATGGTCTTTTGTTTCCATATTTAGTACTTCTTTTAGTAGCTCTTGTAAGGTAGCTCTGGAGGTAACAAATTCCTTCAGTATTTGCTTGTCTGAAAAGGATCTTATTTTTCCTTCGTTTATGAAGCTTACTTAGCTGGATATATGGTTCTTGGTTGGAATTTCTTGGTTTTAAGAATTTTGACACCAGGCATGGTGGCTCACACCTGTAATCCCAGCACTTTGGGAGGCTGAGGCAGCCGGATCACCTGAGGTCAGGAGTTCAAGACTAGCCTGCCCAACATGGAGAAACCCCATTTACTAAAAATATAAAAAAGTTAGCTGGGCATGGTGGTGCATGCCTGTCATCCCAGCTACTCGGGATGCTAAGGCAGGAGATTTGCTTGAACCTGGGAGGCAGAGGTTGTGGTGAGCCAAGATCGTGCCATTGCACTCCAGCCTGGGCAACTAGTGCAAAACTCCATCTCAAAAAAAAAAAAAAAAAAAGAAAGAAAGAAAGAAAAAGAAAATAATATTGAGTATAGGCCTACAATCTTTTCTGGATTTTAGGATTTCAGTTGAGAGATCTGCTGTTAGTCTGATGGACTTCCCTTTGTAGATGACTTGTCCTTTCTTTCTAGGTGTCTTTACCTTGTTTTTCATTTCAACCTTGGAAAATATGATGTATATGTGTCTTGTGGATGATCTGGTGAATTATTTTGTGAGGGTTCTCTGCATTGTTTGAATTTGAATGTTGGCATATCTAGCTAGCTAGTTTGGGGAAGTTTTCATGGATCATATACTAAAATACATTTTCCAAGTTGATTCCATTCTCTCTCTTTCAGGGACACAAATGAGGAGTTTTAGATTTGGTCCAATTACATAATCCTATATTTCTAAAAAAATTTGTTCATTCCCTTTTCTTCTTTTTTTAAAAATTCTTGTCTGACTGTCTTATTTCAGAAAGTCAGTCTTTAAGCGCTGAGATTTTTTTCCTCTGCTTAACCTATTCTGCTCTTAATACTTGCAATTGCATTATGAAATTTCCATAGTATGTTTTTCAGTGACATCAGGTTGGGTTATATTCTTTTCTTTATTGGCTATTTTGTCTGTCAGCTCCTGTATTATTTTATTGTGATTATTAGCTTCTTTAGATTATGTTTCAATATTCTTCTAAATCTTGATGACCTTCATTCCTATCTATATTCTGAATTCTATTTTTGTCATTTCAGCCATTCAACTTGTTTAAGAACTCTTTGCTGCAGAACTAGTATAGTCATTTGGAGGGAAAAAGGCACTTTGGCTTTTTGAGTCTTCAGAGTTCTCGTGGTGGTTCTTTCTCAACTTTGTAGACTGATGTTCTTTCAATCTTTAAGGTTGCTGCCTTGTGAATTTTTTTCTTTTATTCTATTTGATGACCTTGGGGATTTGATTATAGTATGCAGTGTGTTCAGTTGACTGGCTTCATTACTGCAAGATTTTAGGATGCCAAGGAAAACTTGGGACTCCTGGACTGTACACTCTATCTCTGCAGTACTGGTATCAGGCCCCAGCTTTGATCTCTGGCTCCTTGCAGTAAAGAACCTTCTAGAGGGACTGAGGTGTTCCCAGATTCTGGTCACAACACTCCAATGGTTGGGAGCAGCCAAAGCATTTTGCAGGGTAATGGCAGTGGGATTGTCCTTGATTGCATATGCTGGCAATAGTGGCAGTTAGCAACAGTAGATTGCTTGCTTGTTGGCAGTGGCAGGGTGGTAGCAAGCATGGGGGTACTGGCCTCCATGTGGGCTTTTGCAGCCACAGTGGTGGCAATAGGGCTTATGGGATAGGGGCCCCTGCTGGGGACCTTGCAAGTATTTTGTGACAGCAGTGATGTTAACATGGGGATGGGGTGCTGGTGGTTGTAGTACTCTGCATACCTTCTGTGTGCATTTACGGTGGCACTGGTGGCTGCTCAGGGCTGGAGGGTGTTAGCTGTTTTCTGTGCCTAGTTTTGTGTTGGTAGCTTCAATGCAGGGGCAGGGCACTGGTGGGGGTGGGGCTGGTGGGTTCCATGCCTACCAATGCTCCTATGACAGTGGCGGTGCAGGGGTAGGAGTGGGTAAAGTGCCTTCACATCAGCAGCAGTGGCATGGCACACCCATGCACTGGTGGGGAAGGAAAGGAAAGACTAGGTCAGCCCGCGCACACATGTCCTGGCAAAGTGATTGAGTGGTGGGGGTGGGCAAGTATCTGCAGGCAAAGCGGTATGTGGGAGAGTCTGCAGTTGAGGGGTGGTAGAGATTGGCTTGTGTGTCCACTGAGGCTGCTTTGCTGGAGCACTCTGCTGTTAGATGTGGTTTGCCAGTGCTGGAGTTACGATGTGGCACCCAAGGAGGTACCTGGGGGCTGCATTGCAAGCAGGTATGGCTAGGCTAGGGCCCTAGGAGAGGCCAGCAGTCGAAGGGGTGCTCTGGTCAGACCAGCCCCATCTCATAAGCAAGACTGCCCTTCAAAGTTCAGGCCCAACAGTTCCCCAGGGCTAAAATCTCCTATGAGCAAGTCAAGCCTAGGTGGATGGGTGCCCCTGGCCATACTCCACTACAAATACTCTCACATCAAACCCTGTAGGCTCTGTACTGGCTGGAGCTTGGCCTCTACCACTTCCCTAGGCAGCTTTCCTTCCAGTCCAAGTTTCTTTGGTGGTCAAGGGGTGTCCTGCTGGGATTCAGAGGCCTGTGGTGAGAGCTGGTTGCTCCTGCTTATTCAACTCATCTCCTCTGCAGTTGTTAAGGGCTAGAAATTAGTCCTGATGCACAGTCTTGGTGCAGGGTTCCTAGCTTCCTCCCTCTTTTGTCTTCCCTTTGTCTTCCCTCCATACACTTTTTTTTTTTTTTTTTTTTTTAGAGAAAGAGGATATAGAGGTCTTTTTTGAAAAAAAGAGGAAGAAAAGAGGAGAGAGAACAGAAATATTGCTTTATTCTATAAATGGCTCTTAATACTTGCAATTGCATTATGAAATTTCCATAGTATGTTTTTCAGTGACATCAGGTTGGGTTATATTCTTTTCTTTATTGGCTATTTTGTCTGTCAGCTCCTGTATTATTTTATTGTGATTATTAGCTTCTTTAGATTATGTTTCAATATTCTTCTAAATCTTGATGACCTTCATTCCTATCTATATTCTGAATTCTATTTTTGTCATTTCAGCCATTCAACTTGTTTAAGAACTCTTTGCTGCAGAACTAGTATAGTCATTTGGAGGAAAAGGCACTTTGGCTTTTGAGTCTTCAGAGTTCTCGTGGTGGTTCTTTCTCAACTTTGTAGACTGATGTTCTTTCAATCTTTAAGGTTGCTGCCTTGTGAATTTTTTCTTTTATTCTATTTGATGACCTTGGGGATTTGATTATAGTATGCAGTGTGTTCAGTTGACTGGCTTCATTACTGCAAGATTTTAGGATGCCAAGGAAAACTTGGGACTCCTGGACTGTACACTCTATCTCTGCAGTACTGGTATCAGGCCCCAGCTTTGATCTCTGGCTCCTTGCAGTAAGAACCTTCTAGAGGGACTGAGGTGTTCCCAGATTCTGGTCACAACACTCCAATGGTTGGGAGCAGCCAAAGCATTTGCAGGGTAATGGCAGTGGGATTGTCCTTGATTGCATATGCTGGCAATAGTGGCAGTTAGCAACAGTAGATTGCTTGCTTGTTGGCAGTGGCAGGGTGGTAGCAAGCATGGGGGTACTGGCCTCCATGTGGGCTTTTGCAGCCACAGTGGTGGCAATAGGGCTTATGGGATAGGGGCCCCTGCTGTGGACCTTGCAAGTATTTTGTGACAGCAGTGATGTTAACATGGGGATGGGGTGCTGGTGGTTGTAGTACTCTGCATACCTTCTGTGTGCATTACGGTGGCACTGGTGGCTGCTCAGGGCTGGAGGTGTTAGCTGTTTTCTGTGCCTAGTTTTGTGTTGGTAGCTTCAATGCAGGGGCAGGGCACTGGTGGGGTGGGGCTGGTGGGTTCCATGCTACCAATGCTCCTATGACAGTGGCGGTGCAGGGGTAGGAGTGGGTAAAGTGCCTTCACATCAGCAGCAGTGGCATGGCACACCCATGCACTGGTGGGGAAGGAAAGGAAAGACTAGGTCAGCCCGCGCACATGTCCTGGCAAAGTGATTGAGTGGTGGGGGTGGGCAAGTATCTGCAGGCAAAGCGGTATGTGGGAGAGTCTGCAGTTGAGGGTGGTAGAGATTGGCTTGTGTGTCCACTGAGGCTGCTTTGCTGGAGCACTCTGCTGTTAGATGTGGTTTGCCAGTGCTGGAGTTACGATGTGGCACCCAAGGAGGTACCTGGGGGCTGCATTGCAAGCAGGTATGGCTAGGCTGGGGCCCTAGGAGGCCAGCAGTCAAGGTGCTCTGGTCAGACCAGCCCCATCTCATAAGCAAGACTGCCCTTCAAAGTTCAGGCCCAACAGTTCCCCTAGGGCTAAAATCTCCTATGGGAGCAAGTCAAGCCTAGGTGGATGGGTGCCCCTGGCCATACTCCACTACAAATACTCACATCAAACCCTGTAGGCTCTGTACTGGCTGGAGCTTGGCCTCTACCACTTCCCTAGGCAGCTTTCCTTCCAGTCCAAGTTTCTTTGGTGGTCAAGGGGTGTCCTGCTGGGATTCAGAGGCCTGTGGTGAGAGCTGGTTGCTCCTGCTTATTCAACTCATCTCCTCTGCAGGAGTTGTTAACTAGAAATTAGTCCTGATGCACAGTAGCTTGGTGCAGGGTTCCTAGCTTCCTCCCTCTTTTGTCTTCCTCTTTGTCTTCCCTCCATACACTTTTTTTTTTTTTTTTTTTTTTAGAAAGAGAGGATATAGAGGGTCTTTTTTTGAAAGGAAAAGAGAGGAAGAAAAGAGGAGAGAGAACAGAAATATTGCTTTATTCTATAAATGGCTATTAATAATGGCCGATCATTATTTTATGTATTTAAAATGGAGAATGTATATTTTATTTATCTAAAGTGGAGAGTTTGCTTATTAAGTTTACTTGTTACTGATCTGAGTTCAGATTCTGGATATCCTTATTAATTTTCTGTTTTGTTGAGTCTGAATCTCTTTATGGGTCTTATGTATCTGGGTGTTAGGATGCATTGATCCTTATACCACTCTATCTTTTTGGTTTGAAATCTGTTTTATCAAATGCATGAATTGCAACTCCTTTTTGTTTATTTATTTGTTTTTCTCTATTTGATTGGTAAATCTTTCTCCAACCCTTTGTTTTTAGTCTATGTATATCTTTGGATATGAAATAGGTCTGGATATAGTATACCGTTAGATTTTGGCTGTATCTTTTAATTAGAAAATTTAGTCGATTTCATTTAAGATTACTGCCATTTGATGTTAACTGGCTATTTTATCCATTTGTTGATGTAAATTCTTCTTTCTGTTGATGTTCTTTACTTTTTGGTATATTTTTAGAAAGGCTAATACTGGTTGTTCCTTTCTGTGTGTAATGCTTCTTTCAGAAGTTTTTGTAAAGCAGGCCTGGTGGTAATAAAATCTCTGAGTACTTGCTTGTTCATAAAAGATTTTATTTTTCCTTCAATTGTGAAGCTTAGTTTGGCAGGATATGAAATTCTGGGCTGAAATTTCTGTTCTTTGAGGATGTTAAATATCGGCCCCACTCTCTTCTGGCTTGTAGGGTTTCTACTGAGAGATCTGCTGTAAGTCTAATAGGCTTCCCTTTGTGGGTAACCTGACCTTTCTCTCTGGCTGCCCTTAGTATTTTCTCCTTTGTTTCAACCCTGGTGAATCTAATGATTATGTGTCTTGGGGTTGCTCTTCTTAAGGAATATCTTTGTGGTGTTCTCTGTATTACCTGAGGTTGAATGGTATCCTGCTTTGCTAGATTGGGAAAATTCTCCTGGATAATATCCTGAAGAATATTTTCCAGCTGGGATTCATTCTCTCCATCACATTCAGGTACACCTATTAAACGTAGATTAGGTCTTTTCACATAGTCCCATAATTCTTGGAGACTTTGCGCATTCCTTTTTATCCTTTTTTCTCTATTCTTGTCTTCTTGTTCCATTTCATTAATTTGGTCTTCGACCTCTGATATCCTTTCTTCTGCTTGATCAATTCGGCTATTCAAACTTGTGCATATTTCACTAAGTTCTCGTGTTGTATTTTTCAACTCCATTAGTTCATTTATATTCCTTTCTATATTGTCCATTCTTTTTAACATTTTGTCTAACCTTTTTTCAAAGTTCTTAGTTTCTTTGCATTGGTTTAGAACAATTTGTTTCAATTCCCAGAGGTTTTTTACCATCCACCTTCTAAAACCTCCTTCAGATACTGGAACACAGTCCTCTTCCATTAGGGCTTGTTCCGTTGCTGATGAGGAATTACTATCCCCTGTAGAGGGAGAGGGGTTCTGACTTTCAGTTTTCTCGGCCTTTTTAGGCTTTTTCCCTTTATTGTGATTTTATCCATCTGTTGTCTTTACAATTAGCGCCTTTCTGATTAAGTTCCTGAGAGGATGTCCAATTTATTGATTCCCAGTGCTGGAATCCGAGCAACCCACTGCGCCGGCCAAAACAGCAGCGATAAGACTGATGGTGCTCTTCTGCCTGGGAATCTCCGGTCTGGCTTCCTTCTTGAGTCCGCAACAAGCGGCTCTGCCTTCCCGGAGCTCCAAACACCAGTCAGTAGGGGAACCAGTCCCGCTCACTGTGCACGAAGAGCTGCCGCGCCGAGGCGAAGGCAAACCGCGCACCGGCCACAGAAGTCGCGGGGCTCCTCCACTGGAAATCTTCTGGTCCGTGGGTGACGAAAAGTTCTCTGAAAATGTGGCGTCCTCACGTTTTCCGAGCTTTCACTGGGAGCTACAATCCCGAGCTGTTAGCGATCAGCCATCTTGGATCTCTCTCCCTCTCCATACACTCTTAATGCTTATCCTCTGAAGATCTGCTACAAGTGTACCAGTCTTCTTGACGTCCTGGTCTGTCAGTGGGAGATGTTCCTCCTGGCTCCATCTAGACAGCCATCTCAGAGCAGGCATCTTTGTGCCTCCAATGGGCTGGTTTCCTCACCTTTTAATCCTTATAATAGTGATTTTTTTTCTTTGCTTTCCTTTCTAAAATACTTCTGCTTTGGTGGGGCACTGTTTTTCCCTTTAATCCTCTTCCCTTCTTTCCTTTGTGTAAGTCAAATGAACCTCCCATTTATCCTAAACAACCTCAGAGAGAGCCTAGTTTGTTCCTTTTGTTGTTGTTCAACTATTTTAGTAAAATCAGAATAAACACAGCACATGCACTGCCAGCATCTAAAACTAATACAATAAGCAATTACTAAACTTACAGTGACTAGAGGTTCAATGGTTACATTCAGCAATTCTATTCTTTATTTACTGAAAATATTGCTGGCTAATAAAATCGAATGTGAAAGTCACTGATTATGACAATACACAAAAATAACACATGTGAGGATTGCAAATATGCCAGACAATCACTGAAAACTGAACAAAACAAAACACATAAGAGATTTTCTGGTGTATTGTGCCTTGATCTAAAACTTGTAAGTAGCTGCACTTGACTATTCAGGTAAACAAACAAAACTCAGAGAACTTTTGTGGATGTGGACACTTCGCATCAGTGTTTAGATATGTTTCATTAATATCTTATGACAAGTATATCAAAACCTTGGCATGTTTTAATTTCAAGCTGACAATTTTGTCTTAAATTTTGTCAGAAAATTATAGCTATATTGCCAATGCTGCATCTGCTTAATTTGACTCATGTTTAATAAGACTTAACATTAAGCTCACACTGCCCTGAAATATATTATTTCACATATGGTGACATGCAATATTCAAGTGCCAGAATTTTTGTCCTGTCTTTTGGTCAAGTTTCTTTAAACTTTTAAAGAATCGTTTTTATGCTTACAAAAGTAAATATTTGTCAAAAATGTTTAATAGATATTACATAACTAGCAGCAAAAAGTATCTAAAATCTTGTGTGCAAACAGTTTTCTTCTCAAATATTATTCCATGGTCCCAAATTAAATTTTAAAATCTACTTTTGACTGGCTGCATTCAACAATCTCAAGAGACAAAATAAGATTGGAAATTTGAGGACATGCACACAATACATATATATAATTCTCTGAATGTGCAGTAAAATAAGTACTTTGTAAAACATTATGGATAAAATGTACAGGAGACTAAACCTATACTAAATGAAATAGCACCATAACAAATTACCTCAATACTGTCAAGTAAACCTACTTACAAGTTTTAGATCAAGGCATGATACACCTGAAAATCTTTAAAAGAAACAAAACTTCCCAAGGACCCCTTTTCCTCTCAATCTACCTATAATAACTCCTATAACATTTTTCCGTCTGGAGATGTCACTGCAACTGCTGTTAGGTGGTTTTGGGCAATGACTCTTTGTGACTGCTTCCTGCAAAAAGGGGCATTGAAATGGGGATTAGCATCCAGGGCTCCTCCTGGGGTCAATCTAAGGATCCTCAGAAGAAGAGCGTGTCCATGCATGGTTCAGTTTGTAGCACCAGTTGGAGTTTGATTGCTTCTAGGCTAGAGAAAACAATTCAAGCTATAGTATTGAGTATACAGGTTTCAAATATTAATACAAGACATATAAGCAAGAGAGGGCTTAATAAAGGGCTAATCGCCAGGCACAGTGGCTCACACCTGTAATCCTAGCACTTTGGGAGGCCGAGGTGAGTGGATCACCTGAGGTGAGGAGTTCAAGACCAGCTGGCCATCATGGTGAAACCCCATCTTAAAAATAAATAAATAAAATAAAGGGCTAATCAATTTCATAAAAAGACTGGAATTCATTAAAGATGGATTGTAGCCACCCAGGGCTTAAGGCTGCATTTTCGCTGGGCCTGTCAATAATTTTGATTTGATCTTCAAGTACCTGTAGATTTTCCTCTACTTTACTAGAGGTGTTAATCCACAAGCAGCATGTTTCATTTAAAAGTGCACAGGTACCTCCTACTTCAGCTGTAAGGACATCTAAGGCCCATCTATTCTGTGCTACTACTGAGGGTATTCTATGGATTGTTGTACTTCTATGACTCCTACTGTTGCCTTCCATCCTTGTTGCATCATAATGGCAAGGAGAGGAATACCAGCACACCAGTAGAGCGTTTCTTTAGTTATAGAATTCCCCATTCATGGTCTTTCTAAGATGGGATTGTTATGTGCGTCCCTCTCAATCTTCTCTTTTGGTTTAATCTCCCCATAAGGGCATGGAAATGATATATCTCTTTGTTTGGTGTGTTCTAGATAGTGCACTTTCTAAAAGGAATCTAGGTTAGGGATGTCTCCAGATGATGCGGCCATGTCAGTGGAATTTAAAATAATAGGTTAGAAACCACTGCTACTATAGCGCGAGTTCCTTAGTGTTATTGAACTGAGCAAACTGCTCAGGACAGACCTAGCAATTAGTCTTATGACAAATGGGCCATGGCTAATAAAATCGAATGTGAAAGTCACTGATTATGACAATACACAAAATAACACATGTGAGGATTGCAAATATGCCAGACAATCACTGAAAACTGAACAAAACAAAACACATAAGAGATTTTCTGGTGTATTGTGCCTTGATCTAAAACTTGTAAGTAGCTGCACTTGACTATTCAGGTAAACAAACAAAACTCAGAGAACTTTTGTGGATGTGGACACTTCGCATCAGTGTTTAGATATGTTTCATTAATATCTTATGACAAGTATATCAAAACCTTGGCATGTTTTAATTTCAAGCTGACAATTTTGTCTTAAATTTTGTCAGAAAATTATAGCTATATTGCCAATGCTGCATCTGCTTAATTTGACTCATGTTTAATAAGACTTAACATTAAAAGCTCACACTGCCCTGAAATATATTATTTCACATATGGTGACATGCAATATTCAAGTGCCAGAATTTTTTGTCCTGTCTTTTGGTCAAGTTTCTTTAAACTTTTAAAGAATCGTTTTTATGCTTACAAAAGTAAATATTTGTCAAAAATGTTTAATAGATATTACATAACTAGCAGCAAAAAGTATCTAAAATCTTGTGTGCAAACAGTTTTCTTCTCAAATATTATTCCATGGTCCCAAATTAAATTTTAAAATCTACTTTTTGACTGGCTGCATTCAACAATCTCCAAGAGACAAAATAAGATTGGAAATTTGAGGACATGCACACAATACATATATATATAATTCTCTGAATGTGCAGTAAAATAAGTACTTTGTAAAACATTATGGATAAAATGTACAGGAGACTAAACCTATACTAAATGAAATAGCACCATAACAAATTACCTCAATACTGTCAAGTAAACCTACTTACAAGTTTTAGATCAAGGCATGATACACCTGAAAATCTTTAAAAGAAACAAAAACTTCCCAAGGACCCCTTTTCCTCTCAATCTACCTATAATAACTCCTATAACATTTTCCCGTCTGGAGATGTCACTGCAACTGCTGTTAGGTGGTTTTGGGCAATGACTCTTTGTGACTGCTTCCTGCTAAAAAGGGGCATTGAAATGGGGATTAGCATCCAGGGCTCCTCCTGGGGTCAATCTAAGGATCCTCAGAAGAAGAGCGTGTCCATGCATGGTTCAGTTTGTAGCACCAGTTGGAGTTTGATTGCTTCTAGGCTAGAGAAAACAATTCAAGCTATAGTATTGAGTATACAGGTTTCAAATATTAATACAAGACATATAAGCAAGAGGGCTTAATAAAGGGCTAATCGCCAGGCACAGTGGCTCACACCTGTAATCCTAGCACTTTGGGAGGCCGAGGTGAGTGGATCACCTGAGGTGAGGAGTTCAAGACCAGCTGGCCATCATGGTGAAACCCCATCTTAAAAAATAAATAAATAAAATAAAGGGCTAATCAATTTCATAAAAAAGACTGGAATTCATTAAAGATGGATTGTAGCCACCCAGGGCTTAAGGCTGCATTTTCGCTGGGCCTGTCAATAATTTTGATTTGATCTTCAAGTACCTGTAGATTTTCCTCTACTTTACTAGAGGTGTTAATCCACAAGCAGCATGTTTCATTTAAAAGTGCACAGGTACCTCCTACTTCAGCTGTAAGGACATCTAAGGCCCATCTATTCTGTGCTACTACTGAGGGTATTCTATGGATTGTTGTACTTCTATGACTCCTACTGTTGCCTTCCATCCTTGTTGCATCATAATGGCAAGGAGAGGAATACCAGCACACCAGTAGAGGCGTTTCTTTGGTTATAGAATTCCCCATTCATGGTCTTTCTAAGATGGGATTGTTATGTGCGTGCCCTCTCCAATCTTCTCTTTTGGTTTAATCTCCCCATAAGGGCATGGAAATGATATATCTCTTTGTTTGGTGTGTTCTAGATAGTGCACTTTCTAAAAAGGAATCTAGGTTAGGGATGTCTCCAGATGATGCGGCCATGTCAGTGGAATTTAAAAATAATAGGTTAGAAACCACTGCTACTATAGCGCGAGTTCCTTAGTGTTATTGAACTGAGCAAACTGCTCAGGACAGACCTAGCAATTAGTCTTATGACAAATGGGCCATGGCTGATATTGTAGGAGCTAAAGGGTGTGATGTATCACTAACCCAATAAAAAGTCATAGTGGACTTAGTTGAAGAATTTCCCTTTGTGGGGGTCTATGAAGTTTCTTGGTTTTATTTTCCCAAACAAAAAAACCTCTGGGTTATGGGCACCCTACCCACTTTTATTACCTGGTAGAATTTGTAGGATAATTGCCCAGAACTAGCATATTGATCCAGATATTGATGTTACCCATCTCTTTTTTCTCTTTTTGTTTCTTCCAATCTGCAGGAGATTGCCACTTGATTCACAGCAATAAGCAGGGTTAGTCTAAAATGTAGACAAAAAGCTCAAAAAAAATTAATGAGACTAGGATTTAATGACAAATGTATAAGCTTTGGAGCACAATTTCTTTCTCCAGTTCTCATTTTTGGTAAAAACAAATTACAATAGGATTGTGTGTGTTGCTTATAGAATAAACTTTAGTCTTATATTTGGCCTGATCATTTGCATAAAGTGCAGCAAGAATGGTTATTTCTACATAGGTCTTTTGGATTGGCTTTGATGGAACTCTGTTCCACAAGGAATCTCAGATAAGATCTTTAAAGCCAAGCTCAGCCATGGGTTTGTATCCTCAAATACCTGTGAGTTGGGTGATTCTCTCCTTTTGAGGCCCTAAGATAAACTTGGAGCTCCTAGACCTGTTAGAAAGTGACATTGTTTACTGACCACAGGTTAGAAACCCTGTGCAGGGACTGTGTAGACAGCATATGAGGCCAGTTCTCCCCATGAGGGTTTTATTGGCTCTGCATGTTGAGCTTGATTCCTTAAAGGGAAATGCACCCTTTCAGTCAAAGCCTTGGTAAAATAACCAGTTTTTCCAATTGTGTCCTATTGAAAAAGAAAAATGGATCCTTATTTCACTGATGCAAACAACTATATTGCTGTAAGTTAAGAGTACCCACAAACAGTTTCCAAATTCTAGAGGAACCAGGCAGAGAAAAACAAGCATGCTCTAAATTTTGTTCACAGGAATATACCTTACTCAATTATTAAAGGCTATAAATATTTCAAAATAAATTTCGTTGGCTCTGAAAAACAAAGCAAAGATCAGCAATATTCCAAGCAAAAGTCAAGAAGGTTGCCTTAACTTTCTAGGTGTAGTCCATTTAATGAACTCTTGTTTTGCTTGATATTTGTGAATATGTCAGTTCTTTATGAGTCCTGTACATTCCTTCTCTATTCCAATGTTATGATCTTTAAAGCTATTATAAAAACCTGCATTTCAGAACATCTGTTAAAGTCTTTAATATAGTTTCATTATAAACTGTAAAAGACCATATAAAATCCTTTTAAGTTTAATCAATGTTTATATATTTTGCAAGATTAATATTTATAATCTTCCATAACTTTCTTAAACCTCTAGCTCTGCATAATCCATCATCCCAGGGCAAAATTTACATTTTCATGCTTTCTTAAAATCTTTTACTAGGAAACCCCCATATTTTACTGTTTTTATGTGCCTTGCATGTAAAACCGTTTGGTGATCTCAAATACATGGTGCGCAGTTAACTTTTAACAACTTTTCTTTTTGTTGAAAAACCTGGTTGGTAAGCAATTTTAATTATATACCAGGTATGGTGCCAATCCTAGGACCCAGACAGAAATGCAGATGAAGTCTGACTTTTCAGCATCTAGCTCCATGTGTCCCAGGCCTTACCTATCTGTAAAGTGGGCAGTGTACAACCTTAGAACATTTACCAAACCTAGTATGTAAGTTGTATGATTTAGACCACCTATTTGCATTTTGACAACACTTGCATTTTACCAATAATCCTTAAGACATTGTATTTCTTAAATTTATGTGAACTAAAAAATATTTGATTTAAAGCACTTATTTTTCTTTAAGTCAATTAATTAGAGCTCTTTTTATAGACATTACACATAACACATGTACAGCAACATGAACAGACAGAAAGTTTAGCACTGGTAAGATTATTTATTAGCCAGTTTCTTAATTGGATTACTGGCTTCAGGGTGGAGCCCTTGGAGGAACAGGGTCAGGTAGCATGCATTAAGAGTGGTAAGACAAAAAATGGAGAAAAGTAATTCAGTTGACTGAAAAGAAAAGAGCCTTTTCCCAGACAAATGAGTTCCAATAAGAGAAAAACACAAAGGCCTTTTAAATATATTTATAACTTGAATATCCACTTGTAATTAAGCTGAGCACTCTTTGGCTGGGCACGTTGGCACATACCTGTAATCCTGGCACTTTGGGAGGCCGAGGTGGTGAATTGTGAGGCCAAGAGATCAAGACCATCCTGGCCAACATGGTGAAACCCTGTTTCTACTAAAAATGCAAAAATTAGCTGGGTGTGGTGGCACATGACTGTAGTCCCAGCTAATTGGGAGTCTGAGGCAAGAGAATCGCTTGAACCCAGGAGGCAGAGGTTGCAGTGATCTGAGATCATGCCATTGCACTCCAGCCTGGGTGATAAAGTAAAAAAAAAAAAAAAAAAAGTGAGCACACTTTAAGAAAATCCTTTCAAATCCCCTCTTACTCAATTTAGCCATGCCAAGCACTTAAGATTTTCAGCTTTTGAACTTCACAAAAAGTAACCTCACAGGTGAAAGTGACAAGCCTTAATTGGGTTATGACTTAAACTTGAGTGTACAAGGAATTTTCAAAGGGATGATAGGCAGCTTTTGAAACTGTCATTGCAAAATTGTGACTAAAACAGTGAAAGAGATCTGACCCAAACAACTCTATTTTGTTTCCAGCCACAAGCTGTTCTTGGGCATAGGCTGAACCAACTTTGGGAGGAGCCTGGTTTACAGTTTAAAACAAAACTGTTTTACATTATTTTGTTTTACATCTAAAACAAAAATAATAACAGCCCCTCTTTAAGATATACTTCCCTTTTGCCTGGAGACCAGACTAAGAAACTAGACATACAAGTAGAAACTATGGCTTAGGAGTCATGCAGTTGGAGGCTACAAGATTTTGACCCTCCCTAAACTGCTTTCAAGATCAGTGCTTAAGATATTTTGTAGGCCGGGCACAGTGGCTCATGCCTGTAATCCTAGTCAGGAGTTCAAGACCAGCCATGATCAACATGGTGAAACCTTGTCTCTACTAAAAATACAAAAAAAAAAAAAAATTAGCGGATGTGGTGGTGGGCACCTGTAATCTCAGCTACTGGGGAGGCTGAGGCAGGAGAATTGCTTGGGCCCAGGAAGTGGAGATTGCCGTGAGCTGAGACCATGCCATTGCACTCATTGCTTAAGCCTGGGCAACAAGAGTGAAATTCTATCTCAAAATGAAAAAAAAAATAAATTTGTAAGCCCTGCCCTTGATGGATCAGCTGGCACCACCTAGATTGACAAACTGGCTTATCCCATTTTGTGGAACTGACTTAGCACAAGATAACAGCCACCGTTGTAAAATGGCGGAGACTAAAACAAAGTATTGCCACGTGGTTATAGGTCATATTCCTAAGGACATGAAATAAGATGGAGACCTCTAACCAAGTTTGTTACTGACTGTTTTGTTGAGCTGGCTCAAACAACAGGCTTATGGGGTTCTGGGCCTGCATCCTAACCTAAGATACCCCCCCCCACTTTTTTTTTTTTTTTTTTGCAGAACCATACAGAAAGATATGCAATGCACACAAGATTGTCTACAGCTTAGCACCAACTTTACAAATCCTTTTCCATTAATTATAAATTTACAGAGACTATAAACAATGATCCTTATTAACCCATTTACCAGCTTGCACAGGGAGAGAGTAACCAAAAGCCTGACTGGTAAAAAATTTTTATCCTTTTGCCAGCATGTCAGGGTTCTGGGTTCCCTTCCCACTTGCTCAACTCTAAGCCAAGCATTTTAAGGTTTGGAAAATTAACTTTCCCCAGGTTGGAAGAACATTTAAAAAGAGAAAGAAACCATTTTAAAATGCAAAAGAAGGAGAAACACCATAGAAAGTAGTTCTAATTAGGGTTAAGAGGTATTGCCCCTCTTCCTGTTCGGAATGGTGTTTCTCCTATTTCTTTGCCTTCACTATTTTCTCTTTTCCCTTTTGGCCTACTGTAGGAGACATATTACTCATCTCCAAAAATCTGTTCTGCTTGCAGAAATGCCTGTTTTAGCTGCAGTTAAGGTTTGGCTTAGGAGCAGCATAACATTCCTCCATGCGAGGTCAAACACCTGAGTTAAATTTTAAAAATTTCTATGTACCTATCAGAGTTGTCAGAAAATTGGCCTAGGTCTCCCTTTACTTGCCTAACATTCTGCAATGAGAAGAGAACTTGAAGGGGCCCCAAACAAGGGAATCCTCAGATGTTTCCCCTGGAATTTGCTTCTCTAATTTGGGGGAATTATTTTCCTTGGGCCTGCCCAATATGATTGCTAAAAGAGCTGGGTTGATTTTACAACGCTTGAAAAGGTTTAGTAGAAATGCCATGTCCTTGTGCAAAAGAAAATGAGTTGCTTTTTCTGTAAAGTTCTGAGATTAAAGAAGTTCCAGTGTTTCAGAGTGCACTCCAGAGGGGTACAAGCTGAAGATAATTTGTTACCCATTTAGAAAAATAAGTGAGAATAGAAGCATCCTCTTAATCTCCTTCCTTTCCATATGGCCCAGAGTAGAGGAGAAGACAGGGAGCATCCTCCGAATGTCTCTCCTCTCTGGTTTCTGGATCCTGGCACGATGTTAAATGTGTCCCCCATGTTTGTAGTTGTGGTCCTCCAAGCCATGGAACCGGATGAGCTAAGCGATGGGGCTAACTATGCTTACCCATGAAGCCTTAACTTATCCACCCTGTGTGATTGCCCTTTGACTTCCTAGAACCTGTGTGATTTGCCTGGCTCTCTGAAAAATGGATCACCGGAAAGACCGTGTCCCCTTTGGGCAAGTCTCCTTTAATGGAGGCAATGTGCTAGATTGGCTGCTATTACAGCCCATGATAAAGCACTTACCCTTAAAAAAATGGTTCCAGTTAACTTCTGAACTTAAAATTCCCTCACTAATTAAGTATTGTTTTAATCGGAGACAGAATAGGTGCCTTAAAAGAATGTAGGAACCAAATGGCCATTTTCCTACTGATGGGACAATATTGGGACTAAAATCTGGCTGCAGAAGACATCTTACTCCTATCTGCTAAAGGCAGAAACTTCCCAATCTCAGAAGAAGCCTAGAACCTGATTTCTAATGGTGTAAAGGAAGCTGGGGTGTTACCATAAAAGAAAAACGGAAAAAAAAAAAAGTGTCTCATGTAGAGGATTTTTATTTACACTAGGTGGCGCTATTACCTTAGAAATACTATGTGCTTGCCAAAGAAGTGGTAGCGAGTTTTCCCCATACCCCAGAGGGAATGGGGAAACTGTTCCTAGAGGCATTTTCCTGATCTTGCCTAACAGGATTACCTTCGTAGGCTGTAAAAATCCCTGCACATTTCACACAGAGAAAGAGTAAGATGCCGCAGATGGCGAAGGAAGAAGAGTTTTGCAACAGAATAATTGAGAATTCTCTGCAAACACCCGGAACAGGCTATTTTGGAGGCTGGGTCTGGTCCAGAGGACTTTCAATCACGCCAGGATGTGCCCTGGCCAGAAATTCTGTTGACTCAGAACTTTTGCCAGCATCACATGATGGCAAGGTCTCCCCATGAAAAGAAGCTAGTTCAAAACATGGCCAACATTCCCAGTACTCATGGGTATTGGGGGGTTCTCCATGTTGGCTCACCAGCAAGTCTCACATTCGAGTCTTTAGTATGTCAGCCAACACTAAGTATATGTACTAGGCTGAGGGATGCCCGTTCCTGCGGAAATACAGATGCTTACTTGCGACTTTTTAGATGAATATATCTTTTTGGCCGTAGGCAGAGTAGGCTCTACCTCTGAGAATATCACACAGAAAGTAGTTTGGGTTGATTTTTTAAATTTTATTTTAATAGAGAGGCCAAGAATGCCTTGGAATGATAGAACAGATTTTCAACTTGCTCCAATATCTACCGCTACAATGGACGCTGTACCTCAGTTTCCCGATCAATGCACCAACAGGATGTGACTCCGATGACTGGAGAAACACCAGGGTCCTTAGTCTCGCGTCAATTTAGGTAAAACGACTGACACATGGAATGGTTTTAAGGAGCGGAGAGTTTAATAAGAAAGAAGGAAGGAAGAAGAAAACAGCCCCCACTTACTGAGACAGAGGGAGGCGGGATTCAAACAAGGAAAAAAACCCCAAGTGTAGTGGAAAAGTGGCTGCTTATATGAAGAGGCTGGAGGAGGTAGTGTCTCATTTGCATAGGGCTCGTGGGATTGGACCAGACATGTCATTCACGTAGGCAGTGAAAAAACTGGCCCTCCCACACTAGCTTTTAATATGCAAATACGGGGCACCATGATGTTCCGCACATGTGTGGATATGTGGGAGCAGCCATGTTGCCAGACACATGTGGAGGCAAGGGCAAGAAGAAAATGGTGTGAATAGCCATGTTTGGGTGGACCCAGTTTCTAATGGCCTGCATTTGCATATCAAAGCTTGCTGGTCTGGCTCTAAGAACCGGGGCTTTCCTGCTAGACAAGCATTTCTGGAGCTGATTTAAAAGAAACAAAAACTTCCCAAGGACCCTCTTTCCTATCTGCCTAAAATAATTTCTTAATAACTCTTATAACAAGAGTTATAATTTCCTCCATATCCATCACTGTGTAGAAGCCTCCATGGCCACATCCACCAAATCCTCTGCTGCTGCCATGATCACCTCCACCAATGTGGCTGCTGCTTGCATGGCTACTACTAAAGCCAGAACTGCTGGAACCACTATTTTGTCAATAGTCTCTGAACCAAATCCTCCACTGAATCTTTTAGATCATGCACGACTACCACCCTTGTAGTAGTAGTTTATAAGCTATATTTTCCAATCAAGCAGGCACTTCTTGATTAGCTTCTACAAGAAGATCCAAGAAATCCTGTGTAATATTTATATTTCTTTTATTAAAGGATGAGGTGGCAAGTCCCCAGTTTCATACATGTCCTGTACAGCCAATACAAGGCACATATTCTTCAGCATCACTTGGCAAATCAAAAGTGAAGCATGTTTCACATTTGAAATGTCTAGTCCTTGTGCTGCCACAGCTGTAGCCACTACAATTGGGCATTTTCCCAAGCAAAACTGGTGAAGGGCCTCCTTCTTGATCTCTCTGTGATTGGTCTCCATGAATACGAGTACAAGCGTATCCTTCTTGGTATAAGAAATTCTCCAGAGAAACTCCCCTCTTTTTATCTCCACAAACACTGAAGTCAGTGAATCCTTCCCTGGTCCATCTAAGAGATCAAGCAGAAATGATTGTTTATCTGGCTCTTCCACCCAAACTACTTTCTGTGTGATATTCTCACAGGTAGAGCCTACTCTGCCTACAGCCATAAAGATAGATTCCTTCAAAAAGTCATGAGCAGACCGGCGTGGCGGCTCATGCCTATAATCCCAGCACTTGGAAGGCCAAGGCGGGCAGATGACCTGAGGTCAGGAGTTTGAGACCAGCCTGACCAACATGTAGAAATTCCGTCTCTAAAAAAAAAGGCCAGGCATGGTGGTTCACACCTGTAATCCAAGCACTTTGGATTACAGTGCTTTGCATCTGCCAAGGCAGGCAGATCACCTGAGGTCGGGAGTTCAAGACCAGCCTGATCAACATGGTGAAACCCCATCTTTATTAAAAAAAAAAAAGAAAGAAAGAAAGAAAGAAAGAAATTCCATCTCTACTAAAAATACTAAATTAGCTGGATGTGGTGACACATGCTTGTAATCCCAACTACTCGGGAGGCTGAGGCAGGAGAATCACTTGAACCCAGGAGGTGGAGGTTGTGATGAGCCAAGAACATGCCACTGCACTTCAGCCTGGGCAGCAAGAGTGAAATTCCGTCTCAAAAAAAAAAAAAAAAAAAGTCATGAGCAAGCATCTGTATTTTCTTAAGAAAAGTAGCACTAAACATCATGGTGTGATGAACGCCCTTCGGTAGCATAGTATCTTGTTCAAGTATACAACATATCTGAGGTCCAAATCCCATATCCAATATCCTATCAGCTTCATGCAACACAAGTGTTTGCAGAAGTCTAATCCAATCTTTCCCCTTTCCATCATATTCACTAGATGTCCTGGCATGGCTACTAACAAGTGGCATCTATGTTCTAAGTCCTGAATTTGCTGACCAATATCAGCACCACCATAAACTACACAAGGATAAACTCTAGACTGGTATGAAAATTTTCTGGCTTCCTTATAGATCTGTACAGCCAATTCTCTTGTTGAGGCTAAAATCTAGGGGATCGGGTATTGTTCATGGCACCCATACCTTCCATACCTGCTCCAAGCATTCAGTTGGTGGAAATGGTTTTGACCAATAATCTTCATCTGAATTGTCACACCATTGACTGTGTCTACTTTGTTCAAATTTGTCAAAGCCAGTTCTGTCACCACAACTGCCAATACCATCATAATCACTCTGTCCACAACCATCAGATCCTCCCCTTGATCCACTTTCACCATCACTGAAATAACCAGGCTTTCCTCTTGAATCTCAAGACTCAAAACTGCTATATGCATCCTTATCTTTGCTACAATTCCAACCTTCACTGTCTTTATCTAAGGGAGTTTCAGGACTGAGATAATGTTATTAGCTTGTAACAGGCACAGAAATAGTTCGGCAACTTGTGACAGACTTACAATACATCATCCTGTGACTTTTGTGGCGGCAGTTTTTAAAAAGCAGGATTTTACAGGTATGTGTAAAATTTACAAGTATGGATAATAAATATTTGTTTTCCCTGTCCTCCCTGGAGCTGCCCAGATGGCTGTAATCAGGCTTTGCTTAATTGTAGCACGTCTGGCAGCCTTGATGTGGTGCCTAGGTAGGAGTTCAGAAATGCAGCTGCAGAGCAATCAGAGTTGGGGGAAGGGGTCAGCTTGCATGGAGGGGTTTCTGAGGCAGCTTATTCCTAACATTCCAGCCTCTTAATAAGTAATAGAGGAGGGGCGCCATGGTCATTTGGCTGCTTCTTGCTGGATGGGGTAACGTGTGGGGAGAGGCTAGATTGTAGGGATTGTGGTTCCTGGAACTGTCAGTATCCTTAGAGCAGCATCATGAATCTTGTATTGTTTAATTGGTGAAAGCTTTAATATGGTTCTGTAAAAACTGGGTGAGGAGAGGCAGGGGTTAACTGCTAGAAGGAGGAAAAGGGTTATGGCAGGACCCAGGAGGGGCAGTAGCCAGGGTGCCCAGGAGTTACAGAACCATTAGGGCCAGGTGAACTGACGATCTTTAAATTTTTGTACTTGGTCTTTGAGCTTTTTGACAGCATCTCATACTAACCCAGATTCATTGAGGTAGAAAGAGCATTGTTCATCTAAAAAAAAAGCACAGGCGTCCTTTCTCAGCAGTGAGGAGGTCTAGACCTCTGTGGTTTTGTAGGGTGACTGCTGCTAAAGGGTCCAGTTGGTTTTGGAGGTGAATGATAAAGTCTGCTATTTCTTCTTAGTGGACAATTGAAAATCTCGGGAGAGTGACTGGAAATATGACAATGAGATTCCCTAGGCTTCATCTGCCAAGGCAGGCAGATCACCTGAGGTCGGGAGTTCAAGACCAGCCTGATCAACATGGTGAAACCCCATCTTTATTAAAAAAAAAAGAAAGAAAGAAAGAAAGAAAGAAATTCCATCTCTACTAAAAATACTAAATTAGCTGGATGTGGTGACACATGCTTGTAATCCCAACTACTCGGGAGGCTGAGGCAGGAGAATCACTTGAACCCAGGAGGTGGAGGTTGTGATGAGCCAAGAACATGCCACTGCACTTCAGCCTGGGCAGCAAGAGTGAAATTCCGTCTCAAAAAAAAAAAAAAAAAAGTCATGAGCAAGCATCTGTATTTTCTTAAGAAAAGTAGCACTAAACATCATGGTGTGATGAACGCCCTTGGTAGCATAGTATCTTGTTCAAGTATACAACATATCTGAGGTCCAAATCCATATCCAATATCCTATCAGCTTCATGCAACACAAGTGTTTGCAGAAGTCTAATCAATCTTTCCCTTTCCATCATATTCACTAGATGTCCTGGCATGGCTACTAACAAGTGGCATCTATGTTCTAAGTCCTGAATTTGCTGACCAATATCAGCACCACCATAAACTACACAAGGATAAACTCTAGACTGGTATGAAAATTTTCTGGCTTCCTTATAGATCTGTACAGCCAATTCTCTTGTTGAGGCTAAAATCTAGGGATCGGGTATTGTTCATGGCACCCATACCTTCCATACCTGCTCCAAGCATTCAGTTGGTGGAAATGGTTTTGACCAATAATCTTCATCTGAATTGTCACACCATTGACTGTGTCTACTTTGTTCAAATTTGTCAAAGCCAGTTCTGTCACCACAACTGCCAATACCATCATAATCACTCTGTCCACAACCATCAGATCCTCCCTTGATCCACTTTCACCATCACTGAAATAACCAGGCTTTCCTCTTGAATCTCAAGACTCAAAACTGCTATATGCATCCTTATCTTTGCTACAATTCCAACCTTCACTGTCTTTATCTAAGGAGTTTCAGGACTGAGATAATGTTATTAGCTTGTAACAGGCACAGAAATAGTTCGGCAACTTGTGACAGACTTACAATACATCATCCTGTGACTTTTGTGGTGGCAGTTTTAAAAAGCAGGATTTTACAGGTATTTGTAAAACAGGAATTTACAAGTATGGATAACAAACATTTGTTTTCCCTGTCCTCCCTGGAGCTGCCCAGATGGCTGTAATCAGGCTTTGCTTAATTGTAGCAGCTAGATAGGCATTCAGGAATGCTGCTGCAGAGCAATCAGAGTGGGGGAGGAGTGGTCAGCCTGCACGGAGGGGGTTTCTGAGGCAGGTTGTCCCTAACATTCCAGCCTTTCAGTAGGTAATAGAAGAGGCACCATGGTCATCTGGCTGCTTCTTGCTGGATAAGGGCAAGAAGTTTGGGGTGGGAACTAGATCATATGGATTGTTGTTCCCAGAGCAGTCAGTATTCTTGGAGCAGCATCATATCTTGTATTGTTCCATGGGTGAAAGCTTTAATATGGTCCTGTAAAACTGGGTGAGGAATCATAAAGGCAGGGGCCAAATGCTAGAAGGAGGAAAGGGTTATGGCAGTACCTAGGAGGGGCAGTAGCCAGGGTGCCCAGGAGTTACAGAATCACTGGAGCCAGGTGAACTGTCTTTAAGTTTTTGTGCTTGGTCTTTGAGCTTTTGACAGCATCTCATGCTAACCCAGATTCATTGAGGTAGAAACAGCATTGTTCATCTAAAAGGAGACACAGACCTCCTTTCTCAGCAGTGAGGAGGTATAGACCTCTGAGGTTTTGTAGGTGACTGCTGCTAAAGAGTTTAATTGGTTTTGGAATTGTGTGATAAAGTCTGCTACTTCTTCTAGTGATGATTGGAAGTCTTGGAGAGTGACTGGAAATATGATAATGACGTTCCTAGGGTTTCTGCTCCTAACCCGACACTAGTTGTGACTTCAAGGACTACTACAAGGAAATGACCTGTATTGCTCTTTTTGAATAGCAGGGACAGGGAGGTCTTGGTTGGGAGAGACAAAGTTAATGTTGGGGTAAGGTAGACTAGGGTGCAAGTACCTGTCCAGTTGGTAGGGAGGCAGAAGTAGGTTGTGAATATGCAGAGGCAGAAGATGACTGCAGTGTTAATGCAAACAGACAAGTGGATTGAGAAAAGGTTTTGGAGGTGTAGGTTCCTCATTGGAGGGACTTGTTTCAACTTCAGCAACCCAGAGTGAAGAGGAGAGAGAGACCCCTTTGAGAACTGTCTGGAGAAGGGGTTATCATGTGTGAGAGGCAGTGGGGAGGTAATGCTGAGGGGCTGGGTAAAGAGGCAATTAGCTTCAGGGAAAATGGAATAATCTACTTGGAGTGAGGTATGGGAAGAGGGATGAGAGATGGCTTGAGTTGAGCCACAGGCAGAGGGGAGGGATGGTGCC
This sequence comes from Saguinus midas, assembly GCA_021498475.1. Classification (NCBI taxonomy): domain Eukaryota; kingdom Metazoa; phylum Chordata; class Mammalia; order Primates; family Cebidae; genus Saguinus; species Saguinus midas. The sequence goes on along the minus strand of CM038398.1, from coordinate 69,255,759 downwards.
TACGTGTATGTGTCCATTGGAAGAGGTTACACATAAGGGGCTTGGCCAAGTTTTGAGGTGTGGAGGGTTGTGGGACCTTGCAGGGTGAGGGAGTTTTGCATGGTTGTAGTTGTCAGTATATGTGGAGAGAAGTTTGGTAGCTCTGTTAGTGAGGGCAGTGGGATAGTTCCCAGTGAGGGTGAGGGCTCTGTCTACAAAGGCAGAGACATTTTGGACAGTATATGAAAAGCGGTGGGAATATGGTCCCAAGGCTGAGAAATTGGGGTGGCTGAGTAGGCAGTAGAGGAAAGGGAAAAACAGGTCCAGCAATGGGAAGCAAGTGTAGAGTTGGAGTGCAAAAAACAAGGAGTGAGTGAGACTTGAGAGATCCTTCAAGTCTTGTAGAAGTAAGAAGGGACTCTGAGGGAGCAGAGGCAGTAGGGCTTACTATTAAAAGACTTAGGAACTTGCAGAAGAATCAGAATCTGTATCTGGGGAGGAGTTGGTAGAGGCTGTATGGGAAGGTGGCCTCTTCTAGAGGTCTATGAGGTGGCTGATAGCATCCCATGGCTAGTCAAAATCTCCTTGCAAATCAGCAGTGAGGAGGTATAGACCTCTGAGGTTTTGTAGAGTGACTGCTGCTAAAGAGTTTAATTGGTTTTGGAATTGTGTGATAAAGTCTGCTACTTCTTCTAGTGATGATTGGAAGTCTCGGCAGAGTGACTGGAAATATGATAATGACGTTCCTAGGGTTTCTGCCTAACCCGACACTAGTTGTGACTCAAGGGCTACTACAAGGAAATGACCTGTATTGCTCTTTTGAATAGCAGGGACAGGGAGGTCTTGGTTGGGAGAGACAAAGTTAATGTTGGGGTAAGGTAGACTAGGGTGCAAGTACCTGTCCAGTTGGTAGGGAGACAGAAGTAGGTTGTGAATATGCAGAGGCAGAAGATGACTGCAGTGTTAATGCAAACAGACAAGTGGATTGAGAAAAGGTTTTGGAGGTGTAGGTTCCTCATTTGGAGGGACTTGTTTCAACTTCAGCAACCCAGAGTGAAGAGGAGAGAGAGACCCCTTTGAGAACTGTCTGGAGAAGGGGTTATCATGTGTGAGAGGCAGTGGGGAGGTAATGCTGAGGGGCTGGGTAAAGAGGCAATTAGCTTCAGGGAAACTGGAATAATCTACTTGGAGTGAGGTATGGAAGAGGGATGAGAGATGGTTTGAGTTGAGCCACAGGCAGAGGGAGGATGGTGCCTACGTGTATGTGTCCATTGGAAGAGGTTACACATAAGGGGCTTGGCCAAGTTTTGAGGTGTGGAGGGTTGTGGGACCTTGCAGGGTGAGGGAGTTTTGCATGGTTGTAATTGGCAGTATATGTGGAGAGAAGTTTGGTAGCTCTGTTAGTGAGGGCAGTGGGATAGTTCCCAGTGAGGGTGAGGGCTGTGTCTACAAAGGCAGAGACCTTTTGGATGGTTTATGAAAGGCGAATGGGAATATGGTCCCAGGGCTGAGAAGTTGGGACGGCTGAGTAGGCAGTAGAGGAAAGGGAAAAACAGGTCCAGCAACGGGAAGCAAGTGTAGAGTTGGAGTGCAAAAAACAAGGAGTGAGTGAGACTTGAGAGATCCTTCAAGTCTTGTAGAAGTAAGAAGGGACTCTGAGGAGCAGAGGCAGTAGGGCTTACTATTAAAAGACTTAGGAACTTGCAGAAGAATCAGAATCTGTATCTGGGGAGGAGTTGGTAGAGGCTGTATGGGAAGGTGGCCTCTTCTAGAGGTCTATGAGGTGGCTGATAGCATCCCATGGCTAGTCAAAATCTCCTTGCAAATGAGCAATGAATAGGTGAATTAAGACCTTTCTACGTGTGGGACTGGGGAGATAGGAGAGGACTTCTAATATTTGGTATGCTATGGGGGAAGGGAGGCTGTTCCTCATCACAAGGACCTTGGCACCTGGAGCAGAAGCAGAGGTGATATATGAAGGAGTTACCACTCATGGATCTTCCTCAATGAAGGGCGAAGGTGGAGTTTGGTTGGACTAAGGAGGGTGCTGGAGAATCAGCAGAGGAGGGCAGTTGGTGCTTCAGAGCTCTTTTAATCTGGAAAGATGGTACCAAGAGATATGTCCTGAGAGTTTATCTGCAGTGGGGTTATGAGAATAATTTGAAAGGGACCTTCCCACTTTGGTTTAAGGCTTGCTGGGTTAAGTGTTTTAGGAAGACATGTTCTCCTGGTAGAAGGGTCCAGTTTGTGGGGCCTTCATGGGCTTTGGGAGGGCTGGGTCTGCTTGTTCACAGAGGAGATGGTGGATGAGGAAAGTGTTGGGAGATATCCTCTTAGCTGAGAGTTAGCAGGGGACCTGTTTTGTAAGAGGAAAGGGAGTCCATACATTAACTCAAATGGGCTGAGGAAGGAGGGTGCTTTTGGGCTGGATCTGATGCGAGCTAGGGCTATGGGCAGAAGGGAGGTCCAGGGTTTCTGGACTTCAAGAGTGAGTTTGATTAACTGTGTTTTAAGGATCCCATTTGCCCTTTCAACTGTTCCTGATGACTGGGGTTGGTATGGGATATGGAGGAGCCACTGGACGCTGAGGACTGAGAGACTTGTTGGGTGATTTGGGAGATGAAGCTAGGGCCATTGTCTGATTGTATGGAGTGAGGGAGACCAAATCTAGGGCTGATTTCTGTTAAAAGAATTTGGAGACTATTGCAGCTGTTTCTGAGGAGGTGGAAATACTTTTACCCACCTAGAGAAGGTGTCTATAAGAGTAAGAAGAAACTTAGTCTTCTTAACAGGAGGCATGTGGGTAAAGTCTATTTGTCAGTCTTCCACTTGGAGTGTTCCTCTTAGCTGATGTGTAGGAATAGGAGGAGAGCAGAGGGCCTCTCGGGAGGAAGTGACAGAGCATATATGACAGTTTGAGGTTATGTCTTTCAGCGAGGTAGGTTGGGGAAGAGAAATAAAGGTGAAGGAGAAGGTATAGGGAGTGCACCAATACAGAAGGACTGGTGAAAAGATGTTAGAATTTCTTTGGTTTGTTCTTGGGGAGGATGAGTTTTTGATCTTTGATTATCCAGTTTCCTTGGAAAGAGGCCCTTGTTGTAGCAGTGAAGGTTTTCAGTGGGGCAATATTGGGGTTGGATGGTGGGGGTAATAAGGAGGAGAGGGGCAGGGGCAAAAGAAAGGGAGGCTCCTTTTGCTCCCTTGTTGGCCTTTCTGTTTCCTCTTGAGATCTCATCTGACCCTGTTTGGTTTCCTCAACAGTGTATAACTCCTGCTTTAGCCGAGAGGTGTGCAGCTTGGAGTCGTTGGTAAATGAGGGGGCCATTAGTGATGATCCTTTTGGCAGTAAGAAATCCTCTCTCTTGCCAGATGGTGGCATGAGAATGGGGAATGTGATAGGCATATTTGGAGTTGGTATAAATGTTGACTCATTTGCCTTTGGAGAGGGTTAGGGCCCTGGCGAGAGCTATAAGTTCTGCCTTTTGGGAGGAGGTCCCTGGGTGTAGGGGTTTAGCTTCAATTGCTCAGTCAAGGGATATGATTGCATACCCAGTGATTTTATGGGAGTCGACTGACTTGAAAGAGGAGCCATCTATAAATAACTGGTGGTCAGGATCGGGGAGAGGTTCGGGGAAGATATTAGGGAAATGAGGCTGTAGGTGATCAAGGATTTTAGTACAGGAGCGAATGGGAGAGGAGGAAGATACTGGAAGCAGAGATGCAGGATTGAGGGGAGCACTTTTGGAGAGGCAGAACTCAAGGTTTTCAAGAAAGAGGGCATGGAGTAGTTGGATATGAGAAGGAGAAAGTGTGCTCAGTGCTTGGGAGGAGAGGAGATCTTGTAGATTATGTGGGCTGTGGACTGTGGTGTCTTGACCAAATGTTAGTTTCTTGCTTTCTAAGGCTAGGCTGGTAGCTGCTGCTAGGACTCTGAGGCAGGTTGGCCATCCTCAGGTGGGGTTGTCTAGTTGTTTAGATAGGTAAGCTATGGGAGTGAAGGAAGGAGGACTTCCTATTTGTTCGTCAAGGACACCAAGGGCTATCCCATGGTTTTCGGCTATGTAGAGAATGAAGTGCCAAGAAATGTCAGGCAAAAATAGAGCAGGAGGTTATGAGGGCAGCTTTAAATTTGTGAAAACTAGGGATTATGTTGTGTGAAGGATTTAGGGACTCACTGAGAGGGCCTTTAGGTGCTTCATAGAGTGGTGGGCTAGGAGGGCAAATTTGGGAATCCATATTCTGAAGAAGCCTGCTAGTCCTAGGAAAGAAAGGATTTCGGCTTTAGATGTGGGTGGGGACAGGTTGTCTATCAGTGCTGTTTATGCTGGGGTCGTGGCTTGCATCACCGGGGCGAACTGGACTCCTAAGTACATCACTGTTGGCGTGGAGAGTTGTGCTTTGGAGGTGGAACCCCTATATGCTTGATGAGCAAGAAAGTTTAGAAGGGTAATAGTGTGAGTCTGAGAGTCCTCTAGGGAAGGGCTACAGTGGAGGAGGTCATCCACGTACTGGAGGAGCCGGCTAGGGGAGAGGTCTAGGGAGGTGAGGTCTAGAGCTAGAGCTTGCCCAAATAAATGGGGGCTATCTCTAAAGCCTTGGGGGAGGATTGTCCAAGTAAGTTATTGTGACTGAAGGGTTTGAGGGTCAGTCCAAGTGAAAGCAAAGAGAGCTTGTCAGGGTGAAGAAGAATGGTAAGAAAGGCATATTTTAGTTATATTACAGTGTAATTGGTTGTATCTGGAGGAATAAGGGAAAGGAGAGTATAGGGGTTGGGAACTACTGGATGGATGGGAAGGACTGCCTGATTGATAGCCTAGAGATGTTGGACTAGCTGAAATGAGCCATTGGCCTTAATGGCAGGGAGTATGGGAGTATTTTATGGAGAAGGAATTGACCTAAGGTGGCCTTGCTTAGAGGAGTCTGTTTACAATGGGTTGTAAGCCTTTTAGGTGCCTTAACGAAATGGGATTCTGAGAGACATTAGGAAATCTGGAGGGCTCTTTTAGCCAGATTTTGATGGGATCATAGTGAGCTGATAGAGAGGGGTAGTGGTATCCCACACTATTGGATTAACAAGAGAAGCAGGGAGAAGATACTGGGGGGAGGGGTCAAGGGCTGGTCTGGTGGCAGAGAGAAGTAGGAGAGAATCTGGTTGTGGGGAACAGAAAAAGGTGATGGAAGCTTTGAATTTGGTTAGGAGGTATCTGCCTAGGATGGGGATAGAGCAGTGAGGCATGCTAAGGAAAGAGTGTGAGAAAACAGTATCAAATATGGAACAAATAAGAGGTCTGGTGGCACATGGGTGCAAGATACGTCCATCAACTTTCACAACTGAGACCTGAGAGGGATGAGTGGGTCCTGAGAATTCAGGCAAAGCTGAGTATGTTGCCCCAGTATCAATTAAAAAAGAGATGGGCTTACCTGCTACTAGTAGAGTTACCCTGGGCTTTGATGCACTGATGGCAGATGGGGCTGGGGGCCCTGAGCCTCATCAGTCTTCAGTGGCTAGGCCAAGGAGCTGTGGGAGGGCAAGTGATTGTTCACTTTTTGTTTTGCTGAGTGGGTGGTGGCTCTGAGGTGCAGGCTTTTGTGTCCATCTGTTGAGAGGACAGTCAGACTTCCAGTGGCCTGTCTGCTGGCAGACTGGGTAAGGGCTTTTCTGCACTTGTGGGTTAGGACATGCCCATGCTCAGTGGCCTTCTTTGACATATTTAAAACAAGGCCCATGAGGGCCACTGCTATTGGGTCTGTTGTGCCCTTGGGTACTATGGCTAGGCTGATGGATAGCCACAGTTAAAAACTGATATTTAGCAGGATCTCTTTGGGCTTCATCTAATTTATTCTGCTCATCCCTATTATTGAAGACTTTGAAAGCCACATTAAGGAAGTCTTGTTGTGGGGTTTGAGGGCCAGCTTCAGCGTTTTTAAGTTTGTGCCAGACGTTGGGGGCACATTGGGAGATAAAATGGGTATTAAGAACAATAATTCCTTCTCTGGAGGCAGGGTCGACTTGAGTATCTTTTTGGAGAGCCATAAGGTGGGAAAGGAATTAGGCAGGATTTTCATCTGCTTTTTGGGAAATTTCTTTGAGTTTTTCAAAATTTATGGCCTTATGGGCATCTTTGTTAAGGCCTGCAATAAGGCAAGTAATCATGCGGATACAGGATGCCTGGCCAGGGTCTGTGGGTTGGTACTCCCAGGAAGGCTCTTCCCAGGCATAGGCTTAGTAGAATCTTGCCAATGAAGATCATCGGCATGTGCCTGGGCTGCAAGCCACACTCTTTCCTTCTCTTCCAGAAGGATGGTAGAAGAGAAGATAATATAGAGATCATGCCAAGTGAGTTCATTAGACTGGGTGAAATATTTAATTTCTGTTTTTTTGTTTTTTTGTGTGTGTACACATTTAGTTTTATTGTAACAAAGCAACTTGTACACTTTTAACATTTAAAACTGAGCATCATCTTTCCTTTCCACTGAAACAAAAAGAAAATTTAAAAATAAATAGGAACAAAATTACAATAGAGAATGTCAATTCCAAATAAGATCCTACAGGTTCTGCTGATTCTCCCATTGAGTGGCAGGGCTCAAGTCATCATTAGGAGAGAATTTATTTTAAAAGTGTCATCTTAAACTGCAAGGATGTCTGTCAAATGTCACAATTAAACATGCTGAAGGAGAAGCCATGTTGTCAAAATGCCCACTTACCCCACCCAAACATCTCAAACCCACCCTTTGCTGACCTTCTATAACCCCATTTTTAAAGTTTTTTTTCTTTTTTAAACAAGAGAAAGTAGACAGATACATGTTGGTAAATGCTAACTGTCCATATTCACATAGAGACACAGTGTACTTTCTGAGCCAAATACACAGAGAAAGGAGGGAAAAAGCTAGAATTCTATGCACTACTACACAGGGGCCTAGCACCTTCCAGCTTCCAGCAGAGCGAAGGGGGCAGGTTTTTCTTTTTCCCACAGAGCTCGGTGGTATTGATTCCATACAGTTTTTGTTAAGACAGGAAGGGATAAAATGAATTTCAAACAGAAAGGGTAGAGACTCTTTTCCCATTGTATCCTGCTCAAGATATTTCCCCAAAATAAGTTGAGAACCATGGTGTAGAAAAGAGACCTCAAAAACAGGGTGACTGAGCACAAGAGGAAGGAAAAAAAAAAGACTGCAACTTGCTCCCAGGGACTGGAGAAAATTTAAAAAGGAAGGTTGGAATCCATCAGTGTTCTATTAGTCATCTTCCTTCATCCTCCTCTCCTTCCTCCCTTCATCATCATCTTCATCTTCTTCACCTTCATCCTCATCCCCTTCTTCATCAATATCTTCTAATCCTTCCTCCTCTTCATCATCATCATCTTCTTCTCCTTCTCCTTCTTCATCATCCATATCAGGAACCAAGTAGTATTGTAATGGGTTTGGCCAAATATCATCTTTGATGACCTCTCCTAATTCATCAGCACCTGCATCAGAATGGTCAGTAAACCAGGTAAAGAAGCTCTCTGGTTCCTCATGCTGCCTCTTCCTGCTGGCTTTATTCTGCGTTTGACTTGAACGTTTTGTCAAATCCTTTCCAGATTTCCATTTGATTTCGTGGACTTTGAAGATGGATCACCACTCATTCAGATGAAATTCTTTGGAGAGAACTTTATTTTCAAAGTAAGGATTTTCATCAAAATAAAAATCTATTCTGTAACCTGATTTAATATCTTCAAATTCTGTCACTTCAACTCTGGTCAAATAATGCAGTGCCTCTTCATCCTCCTCCCAAGCAGTGCAGACACTTGTGGATGGTTGACAAATGTTGTTACCCAAAATTTGGGATTTTGGCGATCAATTCTGACCTCTTCTGAAAAAATGGTTGGCGGAGTTTGTTATATTTCTGTTCTACTTTCAAAATCTCCTCACTGGCTTGTTCATTAAGTCTGTCTATTTCATTTTGTACTTCATCAATGTGTTCAATTGCTTCTTGCTGTTCTTTTTCTCCCTTCTTCGGCAAGCCTGCAGAGGCTGATGTCTCCTCCAGTCCCCGAGCAGAAGGTGGTCTTGGTTTCTTATTTTGAGGTGGGAGTGGAGACTGGCGTTTGGGGGCCATGCTGCTGGGGAAGTCTGAGAACCAGAGCACAAGTCTTCTTGCTCCTCCGGAAGCAGGCAGAACACTCGAAATATTTAATTTCTTTGATATAAGTATCAGGATCAGAGGAGAAGGACCTTAGACGTTTCCCATCTGGAAGAGATTGGAGAGGGAGGAGGGGATGTGGACACAGATGATTCCCTCAGTCCCTGCTACCTCCTGAAGGGGAAGCAAGGGAGCTGGCTGCTGGACATGTTGGGATCAAGAATGGGTAAGGGGTGGAGATGGGGAGGACTCAGAGTTTGAAATGGGGTGGTTGGTAAGAGAGGGGGAAAGGTTGGAGAAAGGGTGGGAAAGGTTGAAGAAAGGTCTGGAGCGGGGGCATATGGTGGAAGATCATGATGCTCTGGTAGGGGATTATGATGTGGTCGAGGAGGAGAAAAATCAGTAAGGTCAAAGGAAGAGGAGTTGTTGGCTGGGGCTGTGGGGAGTGTGGCAGGAGATGAGTTGTCAGCTGGGGCTGTGGGGAGAGTAACAGGAGGAGAGTCAGGTTTGGAGTGAGTCAGGAGGATTTGGAAAGTAGAACAGGAATGCCAGAGGTAAGGATGGCTACGGAGGGTGAAGAAAGCCTGAACATAAGAAATCTCAGACTATTTCTCATTGCGATGGCAAAAGTTGTCTAAGTTTTTGAGTATACTGAAATCAAAAGTGCCATTTTTGGGCTATTGGGGGCCATTGTCTAATTTGTATTGAGGCCAAATGGTATTACAGTAAAAGATAAGCCTCTTAGGACAGACTTCTGAATGGAGGCCAAGAATATTGAGATTATGCAGGAGACACTCAAGGGGTAGTATGGAAGGTTAAACTGACAGACTCCTACAGCAAATGGGGAGGGAGGAAGAGGAAAAGAGACTGCTGATTGACAAGGAAGATTGGAGTGGTGGTCCCCTGCCCTGGGGGCCATGCTGCTGGGGAAGTCCGAGAACCAGAGCACAAGTCTTCTTGCTCCTCCGGAAGCAGGCAGAACACTCGAAATATTTAATTTCTTTGATATAAGTATCAGGATCAGAGGAGAAGGACCTTAGACGTTTCCCATCTGGAAGAGATTGGAGAGGGAGGAGGGATGTGGACACAGATGATTCCCTCAGTCCTGCTACCTCCTGAAGGGGAAGCAAGGGAGCTGGCTGCTGGACATGTTGGGATCAAGAATGGGTAAGGGGTGGAGATGGGGAGGACTCAGAGTTTGAAATGGGGTGGTTGGTAAGAGAGGGGAAAGGTTGGAGAAAGGGTGGGAAAGGTTGAAGAAAGGTCTGGAGCGGGGCATATGGTGGAAGATCATGATGCTCTGGTAGGGGATTATGATGTGGTCGAGGAGGAGAAAATCAGTAAGGTCAAGGAAGAGAGTTGTTGGCTGGGGCTGTGGGGAGTGTGGCAGGAGATGAGTTGTCAGCTGGGGCTGTGGGGAGAGTAACAGGAGGAGAGTCAGGTTTGGAGTGAGTCAGGAGGATTTGGAAAGTAGAACAGGAATGCCAGAGGTAAGGATGGCTACGGAGGGTGAAGAAAGCCTGAACATAAGAAATCTCAGACTATTTCTCATTGCGATGGCAAAAGTTGTCTAAGTTTTGAGTATACTGAAATCAAAAGTGCCATTTTTGGGCTATTGGGGGCCATTGTCTAATTTGTATTGAGGCCAAATGGTATTACAGTAAAAGATAAGCCTCTTAGGACAGACTTCTGAATGGAGGCCAAGAATATTGAGATTATGCAGGAGACACTCAAGGGGGTAGTATGGAAGGGTTAAACTGACAGACTCCTACAGCAAATGGGGGAGGGAGGAAGAGGAAAAAGAGACTGCTGATTGACAAGGAAGATTGGAGTGGTGGTCCCCTGCCCTGTGAGCCTTGTCTGGAAGAGAGAAGGTAGCCACTGAGTCAGGTGTCCCAGAAGTGGAGGAACCGGAGGCCTGGAGGTCAGAGGAAGCCCTTGGTCCAGCGCTGGGTCTTTCAGGAAGGCAGAGTTGTTCAAGGGTTCCAGGTAAATGGCAACAGTCTCTCTTACCCTTGCAGAGGCTCTGATGGTGGATGAGGTCACCAGCAATGGGAGAGTCTGGGAGATCCTCCAAGTCTTTGGCAAGTTTGGGAAGGGAGGGTGGCCAGGAGAGAAGTGATAAAAGAGGGAGGGAGGGAGAGAGAAAGAGAGAGAGAGAGTCCCTTAAGGATGCCCTGCCAGAGCCTACCCCTCCTGGGTTTTGGCACCAATAATGTAAGGTTAACTGAGAGAAAGGAGAATAGACCCAAAGTCAGGCAAGCAAGCTTTATTAACCTGCCAGGCTGCCCCATAACAATCAGAGGAGGCAGCCCCCAAGCTTACAAAATGAGGAGTTTATATGGCATGAGATGGGCATAAGGGAGTTTGAGGACTGAGGGAATCTTATCAGCTTGTAACAGGCACAGAGATAGTTTGTCAACTTGAGACAGACTCACAATACATTATCCTGTGACTTCTGTGGCAGCAGTTTTTAAAAAACAGGATTTTTCAGGTATGCGTAAAACAGGAATTTACAAGTATGGATAACAAACACGTTTTCCCTGTTCTCCCTGGAGCTGCCCAGATGGCTGTAATCAGGCTTTGCTTAATTACAGCATGTCTGGTAGCCTTGATGTGGTGCCTAGGTAGAAGTTCAGAAATGCAGCTGCAGAGCAATTAGAGTGGGGGGAAGGGGTCAGCTTGTGTGGAGGGTTTTTTTTTTTAGTCGGCTTGTCCCTAACACCTTTCTCCTGTTAAGTGTTCAAACTATGTTCAAAGAAGACATACACTGAGCTGCAACCAATCCAGCTGTTCCGTACCTCACTTCCAATTTCTGTACATCATTTTCCCTTTTTTGTCTATAAATCTTCTTCCACCACGTGGTTGCACTGGAGTCTTTGTGAATCTGCTGTGATTCTGGGGGCTGCCCAATTCACAAATTGTTCATTGCTCAGTTAAACTCCTTTAAATTGAATTTGCCTGAAGTTTTTCTTTTTCTTATTTTTTTCTTAATTTTTATTGCATTATAGGTTTTGGGGTACATGTGCAGAATGTGCAAGATAGTTGCATAGGTACACAAATGGCAGTGTGTTTTGCTGCATTCCTCCCCTTCACCCACATTTGGCATTTCTCCCCAGGCTATCCCTCCCCAGCTCCCCCCATTGTCCCTTCCCTATTCCCCAATAGACTCCAGTGTGTAGTACCCACCTCCCTGTGTCCATGTATTCTCATTTTTCTGACCCGCCTATGAGTGAGAATATGTGGTATTTCGTTTTCTGTTCTTGTGTCAGTTTGCTGAGAATGATGTTCTCCAGATTCATCCATGTCCTTACAAAGGACAAAAACTCATCATTTTTGATTGCTGCATAATATTCCATGGTGTATATGTGCCACATTTTCCCAGTCCAGTCTATCATCGATGGGCATTTGGGTTGGTTCCAGGTCTTTGCTATTGTAAACAGTGCTGCAATGAACATTCGTGTGCATGTGTCCTTATAGTAGAATGATTTATAGTCCTTTGGATATGTACCCAGTAATGGGATTGCTGGGTCAAATGGAATTTCTATTTCTAGGTCCTTGAGGAATCGCCACACTGTCTTCCACAGTGGTTGAACTAGTTTACATGAAGTTTTTCTTTGATCAATGATTTTATGGTTCAGAGCTAGTGGTTGCACAACAGATGGATATGTAACTGATCTTTGTTTACTCGGAGGTGCTCTCTGTTGTTTCAGCTAATAGGCAGAAGCATGAAGTTCTCTGTAACATGTGCTTCCAGTTCTGTGGGGGTAGGGGAACACAGCTGGGCAGAGCTGGAACTTCTATCTTACCCTCAAATACTCCTATGTCAAGTGCAGGCAACAGCCCTGATGAAAGTGGCTAGGAGTAGTAGCAGCTCCTAATGAAATGAGCTGAATTCTTTGTGTGGGATTGTGGGGGGGCTGCACCAGCCCCTGTCCTAGATAGACAAGAATATGAACTGTTGCCTTATCACAACCCTGTTCCAGAGCTCATGACTCCTAGATGAGTCACACACTGTAGTCTAACTCTGGGTCACATGTGGTTGAGAGCCTTGGGGACTGCTTAATTTGTGACTCTCCATGGGAGTGCTTTTGGGGCAGAACATCATCATTCAGCTAATTAAGATGGATAGCTTCATAGCTTCCCTGTTCTCCAATGTGATATCATTACTTCTTTGAGTAAAAGAGTGGTGAGTCTGCCTTTGGGCCTGTGTGTTGGTCATGGTGATATCAGCTGGTTGGGTCAGTTGGACCTCAGGCACTGGAGGAAGTGGTCAGATGTCAGCAGAATTTGAGCAGGGTAGGTAATTCTCTAACTCCCTAGCCCCTAAGATTGCTGGCTGGACATCCTGTATGAGTCCTGATGGAGCTAGATTGGAGGGTGGTGGGGTTCCTCAGGTGCTGGTTGTGATGGTAAGGGGGAGGCTGGTCCCAGGGTTACTGGCTAAACTCTTAGGTAGGGTTAGGCAGAGCCCTTAGGCAGTGAGAGCCTAAGGAAAGATCACAGGCTTGTGGGGGTAAGGATTTTAGCAGGGCTCTGGGCCACACAAAAAATAGTCATGTAGGGGTAGAGTAGCTACACTGGAAGCCACAAAGCAGCAAACCTTATTTGGGAGGGGGTTTTGGGGGTGGTGAGTCATGTAGAAAGCATTCTGGCTGCCTCTCTGCAGGGCAGCTGCTGGTATGCTGGAGGCTTGCACAAGGGCTCAGGCTCTTTGTTTCCTTCCCAGCCTGGGGGCAGTAAGGGTGGGGACTGTGGCGGCAGGCAGTGGCAGAGGGCCTATCAGTTGCCTCAGGGCTCCACCCCAAAAAATGCGGAGCTTCAGCTTATCGGAGTGATCATGTGGGGGTTGGGCAGTTACACTACAGGACCAAGCAGTGGGTGGCCAAACAGTTAGGGGAAAGGGGAGCCTGCCTGCTGAAGAGCAGGGTGAGAGATGGTTCTTGTTTAAATAAGTCTGTCACCTTTCTACATAGGGCAGATGCATGAGTGCTCTGTACTGAAGGTACCAGTGAAAGCAATCAGGCTCTTTGTTCCCTCCCTAGCCTGTGGGCAGCAAAGGGCAGGTACCATGGCCACAGCAATGGAAGAGGGCCCATGAGTGTCTTCAGGAGCTCCACTCCAGAGAAATGCTGAGCCAAGACTGGCTGGAGTGCTCAGGCGATGGTGAGATGGCTCTGCTATAGATCCCACTTGGGAGTCCCTGTCAGGTAAGGAGCAGAAGAGGTGGGGCCTGCAGTCCATCTGCTCATCACTGTGGATGCAGTCTCTATCCTAGGGACATGTGAAACAGCCTGTCCCTCCTTGTTGGCAGGTCTATGCAAGCTGGTGCCTGGGCGCTCAGTGATCCAAGGTCCTTGGGGCTTCATATGACCTTGAGTGATGGCTCTGTCCAGATTCCAGGTGTCTTTGTGTCAGTTTGGAGACCTGGGGGGTTGGGAGGATCTCCCTTTCCTAGGATTGCAAAGGTCAGTGGAGGAATTGTGGGTCCCTGGGGCTCTCCCTCCCTCACCCTTTCCCTGTGGTAGTGAGCTTCCCCTGCCTCTGTGCCAATTCCCGGTGGGTGGCTGCCCTGCTTCACTCCTCTCTGTTCTCCGTGTGTCCCGTTGCTTCCGTTATGAGTCCCAGTGTGTTCTCCTGGATGATCCATTTGAAGAGCTAGTGTTCACTAGCCATTCTGTTTCATCCATTTAGAAAATTGATCAATTGGTCACCAAAATAATGTGTGATTTTATAAAATAGAAATGTTATAAAAGATACAGGTGCTAATGCAATAAAAATAGGTATTACTAGCTAAAACAAAACAAAAACACCCAGAAAGTCTCTTCTACCTGGAAATTTAAAACTTCTTTGAAACAAGTTGGCTTTTCATGAGAGCCAAGTGCACCATCTGCTTCTAGTCAGCCATCTTTATTCTCTACCATTATATCCCACTTTTATTATTTTTGAATATGAAAACATAGATTTTTTTAATTGCAGTAAAAAGCACATAATATAAAATTTACTATCCTATCCATTTTTAAGTGTACAGTTCAGAACTGTTACGTATATTCACATTTTTGTGAAACAAATATGAAGGCACAAATTTTAAATGTAATGTTTTGTTCTACTTATTCACTGAATTGATTTATTTGAATTAGTTTTATCATCAATTCTTTGAAATTTTCCAGATATACTATTATTATTAACCACATTTATATCTGTATTTTTTCTCCCCTTATTACATTTGAGTAATATCTCTAATATAATGTTAAATTAGAGCGGAAATAGTGGGCATTTTTGTTTTGTTCTTGATCTTATTGGAAATGCTTTTAGAATTTCTCCATTCAATGAGACACTGGATTTAGGACTAAGGTATGAGTATTTTATGTTAAAATATCCATTATTTCTTATTATCTTGGGTGTCTTTTTACTTTTAACATGGGTGGGTATTTTCTCTAATGGATTTTGCAGTATCTGTGGAGATAATAATGCTTTTCCTCTTAGATCTGTTAATATTGATTATGATATAAATGGATTTCCTAATATTAAACCTACTTTGAAATTTTGTTATAAATCCAATTTGCTAATGATGTATTATTTTCTTCACATCTTGTTAGATTCTGTTTGCAAGTATCTTATTTAGTTTTTTTGCATTGACTTTTCTAACTGACATTGGTCTATAATTTTTTAAATACTATTCTTATCCTGTTTAAGTATGTGTTATACTTGGTAGATGAAAGGAGTTACAATATTTTTCTTCCTTTTCAAGAAGAAGTTTGAAGTTTTGGTAGAAGTCTCCTGTGAAACAACTGCACCTGCTGTTTTTTTCATGAAGCAGTTTCTTAATAACTATTGCTTCTATGAAATTGTTCTGTTTAAACATTTTAATTCTAATGGATTCAATTTTGGCAGTCCATAGTTTGCTAAAAGATTAGTCATTTTTTCCAGGCTTTATTTATTTGCAAATTTATTTGCATAGAGGTCTAAAAAATATTATAATTTTATTTTTTTGTTTCAGTAGTTATTTCTTTCTGAACATTTCTTTTTTTGTTTTTTGTTTGTGTTTTGAGACGGAGTTTCTCTGTTGTTACCCAGACTGGAGTGCAATGGCACGATCTCAGCTCACTGCAACCTCCGCCTTCTGGGTTCAAGCAATTCTCCTGCCTCAGCCTCCCGAGTAGCTCGGACTACAGGCACTCACCACCATGCCCAGCTAATTTTTGTATTTTTAGTAGAGACGGGTTTCACCTTGTTGACAGGATGGTCTCGATCTCTCGACCTCGTGATCCACCTGCCTCGGCATCCCAAAGTGCTAGGATTATAGGCGTGAGCCACTGCGCCCGGCCTCCTTCTGAATATTTCTTAGTTTGTTAGTGCATTCTCCTACTTCTCTTGAGCTAATTATCTAGTGATTTGTCTATTTTCTTAATTTTTTCAACAGACTAGAAATTTTGTTCATTAATATAATTAATTTATTAATTTTAAAGTTTCCTACTTTATTAACTTCTGCTTTATCATTATTTCTTTTTGCTTATTTTTTGATATACTTTATTGTCCTTTTATCTAGTTTTTGATGCTTGAAATTTAATTCATGTATTTTCAATCTTTGCTTTTTTATTGATAAAAGTGTTCAGTTCAATGAATTTTCCTCTAAGCACTGCTTTATATACACCCCATAGATGCTGATATGTAGTGTTTTTTTGGTCCTTAAAATTTCTTAACTTCGGTAATTGTAGTTTGCATTTCTCCTTGCACACACTAGTCTTGTTTTAAACAAGTTTTAAATTTCCAGGTAGAAGAGACTTTCTGGGTGTTTTTGTTTTGTTTTGTTAGTAATATCTTTTTTATTGCATTATCACCTGTATTGTTTATAACATTTCTATTTTATAAAATCGAAGATTATTTTGGTAATCAACTGATCAATTTTTTTGTTGTTGTTGTTAATCAATGAGAGCTTCTTATGCTGCTCAGGTTGGCCTTGAACTCATAGCCTCACCTCCTCAAGCGCCAGGACAACTGGCCGGAGCCACCGCGGCTCCCAAACTGATCAATTTTTTTAAGTGGATCATGGGCTCATATGCTACTCTAATACTCAAGCAAATGTTCTGTATTAGGAAGATGTATAGTTTAACATTGTATCCCTAAAATTTACTCTAAGGATTATGTTGTCTCTTTTCTCTCCTTAGTTTTTTTTTTTCCCCTAATTGATCTGTCATGGACTGAGAGTGATGTATTAAAGTCTCCAATTATTAGCATTTTCTATCTATATTATTGAGTCTCATTAGGTTTTACTTTATAAAGGTAGTTGCTGTTTTTGATGCATGAACATTCATAAGTTATATACTTTATTAATTGTGTCTTGTAGCATTTAAGATTGACATTTGTCATGTTTAATGCCTTTGGACTTGAATTCTACTTTGTCTGATATTAGGTAACTATCACTACTTCCATTTTGCTTCAATTTGTCTACTGTTTTCTTGTTCATTACTTTATTTTTAGATTTTCTTAAGTACTCCTTTCAGGTATGTTTCTTGCATATAATACATGATTGGATCTTATTTTTATTTCAAGTTATAGAGCTTTGTATTTTAGGAAGATAAGCCTATTTACATTTATTGATATGACTTTGACTTGTAGATTTAGATACAAATCTGTTATTTTATACTATGACTAATTTGGTGTATTTGCTATGTTTGTCTCTATGAAAACTGTAGCCCGTGTTTTTTAATATATATATTTTCATATTTGGTAAGTTTCTCTTTTTACCCTACTGATTAATTTTATATTTATGCCTTTCTTAATACCTTAGTACTCTGTTTTCTCATTTAAGCTTTAGCAATTTTCTCTGTTTCATTTTTTAATCTTTTAATGCCCATTTATTGCCTCTAATACAAAGAGGTTTTTCTACTTTCCCCTTCTTCCCACTTTAGTGCATTATTTCCACTTTGCCACGATATATAAGATCTGTGCATTAGTTTTATCACTTTGTTTATGCCTTGGTTTCATTCATATATATATATGTGTGTGTGTGTGTGTGTGTGTGTGTATATATATATATATATATTTTTTTTTTTTTTTTTGAGACGGAGTTTCACTCTTGTTACCCAGGCTGGAGTGCAATGGCGCGATCTCGGCTCACCGCAACCTCCGCCTCCTGGGTTCAGGCAATTCTCCTGCCTCAGCCTCCTGAGTAGCTGGGATTACAGGCACAAGCCACCGTGCCCAGCTAATTTTTGTATTCTTAGTAGAGCGGGTTTCACCATGTTGACCAGGATGGTCTCGATCTGTTGACCTCGTGATCCACCCGCCTCGGCCTCCCAAAGTGCTGGGATTACAGGCTTGAGCCACCGCGCCCGGCTATATATATTTTTTATATATATATTTTGAAACCCTCCCCATCAGTCTTTTTGAGAAAATTTTCCCAATCAATATCCTTTGGTCAGATGACATGCACCTTTTAAGGAATTTCTCACAGAGGGCAGATGGATATAAAATTTCCTAATTTCTTATCTCATGAAAACTGCTTTTCTATAACCTTGGTATTTGAATAACACCATGGTTGTATATAAAATTATGCATTCTTTTATTGAGCTTTTTTAGTTATTTTATTAAAAATGTTTTTATTTGACATAATAAATATGGTGTTAAATGAGATATTCAGTATTTCAATGGCATATATTTACACAAAAATTAAAACACTTTGGCAAAATAGTGAAATAGTTTCCATAGTATATAAAATATTTTTTAAACTTCATTGAGATATAATTGATAAATGAAATTGTGTAAATTTAAGGTTTCACTCTGGTGATTATATATATGTATATGTTGTAAGATGATTTCTTTCTTTCTTTTTTTTTTTCTTGAGACGGAGTTTTGCTCTTGTCGCCCAAGCTGGAGTGCAATGGTGTGATCTCGGCTCACTGCAACCTCCATGTCTGGGTTCAAGTGATTCTCCTGCCTCAGCCTCCCAAGTAGCTGGGATTACAGGCACAGGCCACCATGCCTGGCTTTTTGTATTTTTTAGTAGAAATGGGGTTTCACCATGTTAGCCAGGATGGTCTTGAACTCCCAACCTCAGGTGATCCACCCTCCTCAGCCTCCCAAAGTGCTGGGATTACAGGCATGAGCCACTGCTCCTGGCTGATTTCTGCACCCAAATTAGTTACCATTCTATCACCTCACTCAGTTAACATACTTTTGCATGTGTGGTATGAGCATTTAAGGACTACTTTCTTAGCACATTTCAAGAGTACAGTACAATGTGGTTAAGTATAGTCACCATGCTGTACATTTGATCTCTAGAATTTATTAATCTTATAACTACAAGTGTGTACTCTTTGACTGACATCTCCTAATTTTCCCCTCACACAGCCCCTAATAATCACCATTCTACACTCTGTTTCTTGGTGTTCCATTATTTTAGATTCCACATATGAGTGAGACCATACCGTATTTGTCTTTCACTGTCTGACATATTTCACCTAGCATAATGCCCTCAAGACTCATCCATGTTGTCACAAATGGTAGAATTTCATTCTTGTTTATGGCTGATTAATATCCCATTATATATATAGCCAAGACATGGGAACAATCTAAATGTCAGTTAACAGATGAATGGGTAAGTAATTGTAACAATTACTGTCAAGAGACTTAGGTTGTTTCCATGTCTTGGCTGTTGTGATTATTCCCAAATCCAATGTAATGAAGGTTCCCCCCATGTTTGATTTCATATTTTAAATCTTATGTTTAAGTCTTTAATCCATTCCAAGTTATTTTTTATGAAGGGTGTAAAATAGGGATCCCGTTTCATTTTATTTTTGCATGTGTATATCAAGCTCTCTTTAAACCATTTATTGAAGACACTATCCTTTTATTATTGTGTATTCTTGCAAACTTAAACAACTCAGATATTAGTTGATTTTATATGATTAGTCTATTTCTGGGCTTTCAATTCCATTGCATTGGTGTAGGTATCTGTTTTTATGCCTGTGCTACATTGTTTGGATTTTTATAGCTTTGTAAAATAGTTTAAAATCAGTAAGTGGGATGCCTCCACCTTTGCTGTTCTTTCTTAATATGCATTATCTATTTAGGATCTTTATAATTTCATACAAATTTTAGGATTGTTTTCCTATTTCTGTAAAAAATGTCAGTCAGATTTTGATAGATATTGCATTTAATCTGTAGATTGCTTTGGATAGTATGAACATTTTAACAGTATTAAGTTTTCTGATCCATGATCATGGGATATGTTTCCATTTATTTGTGACTTCTTCAATGTTTTTCATTAATGAATGTTTTATGCTTTTCATTATGCAAATTTTTTGTCTTGGTTAAATTTATTCTTAGACTTTTATTATTGTTTTTGATGCTATTTTAAGTGGGATTGTATTTATTTTTCTGATAGTTTGTTGTTAGTGTATAGGCAATTCTAATTTTTGAGTGTTGATTTTGTATCCTGGAACTGTGTTAAATTTGTTGTTAATTCTAAAAGTTTTTGGTGGAGTCTTTAATGTTTTCATATATAAGACCTGACATCTTCAAACAGAGCAATTTTACTTTCCTATTTGGCTATCATTTTTCTAACTAGTTGTAATATTTTGGAGGAGGTACATGTGATATTTTGATACATGCAAAACTGTGCAATGATTAAATCAGGGTGATGGGTGTATTCACTGACTCAAATATTTATCTTTTTTTAAGGTTGAGAAATTTCTGATTCTTTTTTTCTAGCTATTTTGAATTATATAATAAATTATTGTTAACTAGAGTCACCCTAATGTACTATTGAATACTGTATCTTATTTCTTCTATTTAATTGTATTTTTATACTTATTAAGCAATCCTTCTTCATTGCCCCCTCCCTCTATGCTTGCCCGACTCTGGAAGCCATTAATTAACTCTCTACCTCCATGAGATTCATTTTTTTCTTTTAGCTCCTACATATGAGTGAGATCATGCGCTATTTGTCTTTCTGTGCCTAGCTTATTTCACTTAGTATAGTGACCTCTTATTCCATGTTGCCGAAAATAATAATTCTATTGTTTTAGAGGGATCCACAATATTTCACTGTGTATATGTACCACATTTTCTTTATCCATTCATTCACTGATGAATACATAAGTTGATTCCATACATTGGCTATTGTGAATCATGCCACAATAAGCATGGAAGTACAAATATTTCTTTGATATACTGATTTCCTTTTCTTTGGTTAAATAGCCAATACTTGGTTGCTGTATCATAAGGTAGTTTTACTTTTAGTTTTTTGAGAAATCTCCATATTGTTTTCCATAATGGCTGTACTAATTTACACTCTTGCCAACAGTGTACAAGAGTTTCCTTTACTCATCATCCTTGCTGGCATTGCTAATTTTTGTCTTTCTGATAATAGCTATTCTAATCAAGGTGAGATGATGGCTCATTATGGTTTTGATTTGCATTTTCCTGATGCTTATTGATGTTAAGCATTTTTTTCATATACTTGTTGGCCATTTGTATGTCTTCTTTCAAGAAATGTAAAATCCTTTGCCTACTTCTTAATGAGATTAGTTGTTTTTGTTTTTTTTTGTTTGTTGAGTAATTTAGGTTCCTTGTATGTTTTGAATGTTAGTCCCTTGTCAGATGAATAGTTTGCAAATATTTTCTTCCATTTATCAGACTGTCTATTCACTGTCGATTGTTTCTTTTGCTGTGCAGAAGCTTTTTAGTTTAGTATAATCCCATTTGTCTATTTTAATTTTTGTTGCCTGTGCTTTTGAGGTCTTCGTAATAAAATATTTCCCTAGACCGATAACTGAAGTGTTTATTCTAGGTTTTCTTCTGGTATTTTTTTAATTTGGGGTTTTACATTTAAGTCTTTAATCCATTTTGAGTGGATTTTTGCATATGATGAGAGATAGGAGTTTAGTTTCATTCTTTTGCTATGAAATTTAGTTTCTTCAGCATTATTTATTGAAGACAGTGTTATTTACCCAATGTATGTTCTTGACACGTTTGTTAAAAATCAGTTGGCTGGAAATATATGCGTTTATTTCTGAGTTCTCTTTTTTGTTTCATTAATAGAAGTGTTTGTTTTTATACCAATACCATGCTGTTTTGGGTTGATATAGCCTTGCAGTATAATTTGAAGTCAGGTAGCATGATGCCTCCAGTTTTGTTCTTTTAATTCAGGATTGCTTTGGCCATTTTGGATCATTTTTGGTTTTATACACATTTTAGAATTCTTTTTCTCTATTTCTGTGAAAAAATGTCATTGGTATTTTGATAGGGATTGCATTGAATCTATAATTACTTTTTGATCCATGAGCATAGGATATCTTCATTTGTATCCTGTTTAATTTCTTTTATCAGTGTTTATTAGTTTGTCTTGTAGAGGTCATTCATCTTCTTGGTTAAATTTATTTTTTTTTCATCTATTGCAAGTAGAGTCGCTTTCTTGATTTTTATTTCAACTAGATTATTACTGGTGTATTAAAATGCTACTGACATATGTAGGTTGATTTTGTATCCAGAAATGTTACTACCCTTGTTATCACATCTAAGAGTTTTTGGTGGAGTCTTTAAATTTGTATAAGATCATGTAATCTGCAAAGATGGACAACCTGACTTCCTCTTTTCCAATTTGTATGACTTTTATTTCTTTCTCTTGCCTGATTGCTCTGAGTAGGACTTCTAGGACTATGTTGAATAGGAGTGGTGAAAGTGGGTATCCTTATCTAATTCCAGTTTTTAAAAATAAGGCTTTCAGCTTTTCCCCATTTGGTATGAAGATAGCTGTGAACTTGTCATATATGCCTTTATTATGTAAAGTATGTTTCTTCTATGCCTAGTTTGCGACATGTTTTTATCATGAAGGGATGCAGAATATTATCAAATGCTTTTTCTGTTTTTGTTTAGATGATCATGTGGTTTTGTCCATAATTCTATTGATGTGAATATTCTTTATTGATTTGCATATCTTGAACCAATCTTTCATCCAATGAATGAATCCTATTTGATCATAATGAATTAGCTTTTTGCCATGTGGTTGGATTTGGTTTGCAAGTATTTTCCTAAGGATTTCTGTGCTTATATTCATCCAGGATATTGGCCTGTAGTTTTCTTTTATCATTGTGCCTTTTCCAGGTTTTGGTATTATGCTAATGCTGCCTTCAGAGAATTAGTTAGGAAAGAGTCCTTCTAACTCTATGTTTTGGAATAGTTTTAGTAGAGTTGATACCAGCTCTACTTCTTATGTCTGGTAGAATTTGGCTGTGAGTCCTTCTGGTTCTGGGCTTTTCTGGTTAGTAGGGTTTTGTAATTACTGATTTAATTTGAGAAATTGATATGGGTCTATTCAGGATTTCTTTTTCTTCTTGATTCAATCTTGGGAGATTTTGTGTCTCCAGGAATTTATTTATTTCTCTAGGTTTTCTAGGTTGTGTGCATAGGGTAGTTTCTGAGTATTTTTTGTATTTCTGTGTGGTAGGTTGTAATGCCATCCTTGTCATTTCTGATTGTGTTTATTTGAATCTTCTGTCTTTTCCTTTGTTAGCCTAGCTAATGGTGTTTATCCTTTTAAAGAAGAAACTTTTGGGCCGGGCGCAGTGGCTCAAGCCTGTAATCCCAGCACTTTGGGAGGCCGAGGCGGGTGGATCACAAGGTCAAGAGATCGAGACCATCCTGGTCAACATGGTGAAACCCGTCTCTACTAAAAATACAAAAATTAGCTGGGCATGGTGGTGCGTGCCTGTAATCCCAGCTACTCAGGAGGCTGAGACAGGAGAATTGCCTGAACCCAGGAGGCGGAGGTTGCGGTGAGCCGAGATCGCGCCATTGCACTCCAGCCTGGGTAACAAGAGCGAAACTCCGTCTCAAAAAAAAAAAAGAAGAAACTTTTGGTTTTATTGATCTTTTATGAATTTTGGATATCAATTTCTTTCAATTCTGCTGTGATTTTATTTCTTTCTCTTGCCTGATTGCTCTGAGTAGGACTTCTAGGACTATGTTGAATAGGAGTGGTGAAAGTGGGTATCCTTATCTAATTCCAGTTTTTAAAAATAAGGCTTTCAGCTTTTCCCCATTTGGTATGAAGATAGCTGTGAACTTGTCATATATGCCTTTATTATGTAAAGTATGTTTCTTCTATGCCTAGTTTGCGACATGTTTTTATCATGAAGGGATGCAGAATATTATCAAATGCTTTTTCTGTTTTTGTTTAGATGATCATGTGGTTTTGTCCATAATTCTATTGATGTGAATATTCTTTATTGATTTGCATATCTTGAACCAATCTTTCATCCAATGAATGAATCCTATTTGATCATAATGAATTAGCTTTTTGCCATGTGGTTGGATTTGGTTTGCAAGTATTTTCCTAAGGATTTCTGTGCTTATATTCATCCAGGATATTGGCCTGTAGTTTTCTTTTATCATTGTGCCTTTTCCAGGTTTTGGTATTATGCTAATGCTGCCTTCAGAGAATTAGTTAGGAAAGAGTCCTTCTAACTCTATGTTTTGGAATAGTTTTAGTAGAGTTGATACCAGCTCTACTTCTTATGTCTGGTAGAATTTGGCTGTGAGTCCTTCTGGTTCTGGGCTTTTTCTGGTTAGTAGGGTTTTTGTAATTACTGATTTAATTTGAGAAATTGATATGGGTCTATTCAGGATTTCTTTTTCTTCTTGATTCAATCTTGGGAGATTTTGTGTCTCCAGGAATTTATTTATTTCCTCTAGGTTTTCTAGGTTGTGTGCATAGGGGTAGTTTCTGAGTATTTTTTGTATTTCTGTGTGGTAGGTTGTAATGCCATCCTTGTCATTTCTGATTGTGTTTATTTGAATCTTCTGTCTTTTTCCTTTGTTAGCCTAGCTAATGGTGTTTATCCTTTTAAAGAAGAAACTTTTGGGCCGGGCGCAGTGGCTCAAGCCTGTAATCCCAGCACTTTGGGAGGCCGAGGCGGGTGGATCACAAGGTCAAGAGATCGAGACCATCCTGGTCAACATGGTGAAACCCCGTCTCTACTAAAAATACAAAAATTAGCTGGGCATGGTGGTGCGTGCCTGTAATCCCAGCTACTCAGGAGGCTGAGACAGGAGAATTGCCTGAACCCAGGAGGCGGAGGTTGCGGTGAGCCGAGATCGCGCCATTGCACTCCAGCCTGGGTAACAAGAGCGAAACTCCGTCTCAAAAAAAAAAAAAAGAAGAAACTTTTGGTTTTATTGATCTTTTTATGAATTTTTGGATATCAATTTCTTTCAATTCTGCTGTGATTTTATTTATTTTCATCTGCTAGGTTTGGAGTTAGTTTGTTCTTGTTTTCCTAGTTCCTTTAGAAACTAGAGGTTAATTTATCAAAACTAGAGGTTCAGTTTAAAGTTTTGATGTAAGATAATTGATTTGAGATTTTTAAAATTTCTTTACTTTCTTTTTCTTTTTTTTTCTTTTGAGACAGAGTCTCATTCTGTTGCCTGGGCTGGAGTGCAGTGGTGTGATCTCAGCTCACTGCAAACTCTGCTTCCTGGGTTCAAGTGATTCTCATGCCTCACCCTCCCAAGTAGCTGGGATTACAGACATGTACCACCATGCCCAGCTGATTTATGTATTTTTAGTAGAAATGGTGTTTTATCATGTTGGCCAGGCTGGTCTTAAACTGCTGGCCTCATGGGCTCTCCCCTCCACAGCCTCCCAAAGTGCTGGGATTACAGACGTGAGCCACTGCATCCAACATAGATCTTTTTAATTTCTTAATGTAGGTATTTAACACTATGAACTTTCCACTTGACACTGCTTTTGCTCTATCTTAGAAATTTTGGTATGTTCTGTCACTATTTTCATTTATTTCCAAGTTGTTTACTTTTTCTTCTTCCCTCTCCAGATGCCAGTTGTTCATCAGTTTACTCACTTTTCATAATCCCATATCTCTCCAACACCATTCATTTCTTAAAATTATTGTTTCTTTGTCTGACTAGGTTAGTTTCAAAAACTGGTCTTTAAGCTCTAAAATTATTTCTTGTGCTTTATCCAGTCTACCGATAAAGTTTTCTATTGTACTTTGAAATTCCTTGAGTTTTTAAATTCCAGAAGCTTAGATTGTTTTTTTTTTTTTTTTTTTTAGTTTCTCCAAAGATTATTGGGGTACAGATGGTATTTGGTAACATGAGTAAGTTCTTTAGTGGTGCTTTGTGAGATTTTGGTGGACCCATTTCCCAAGCAGCATACAATGCACTCCATTTGTAATCTTTTATCCCTCACTCCTCTCCCACTCTTCCCCCAAGTCCCCAAAGTCCATTGTATCATTCTTATGCCTTTGCATCAGATTTATTTTTTTATGAGAGATTTATCTTTTCCCTCTTTTCCTGAACTGCTTTAGAAGTTTCTTTGTGTTGATTTTCAACTTTGTCTTGGCTATCATTGAGCTTATTTGCAATCCATACTTTGAGTTCTTTATCTGTCATTTCTGAGTGTCCACTTTGGTAGGGACCATTGCTGAAGAGCTAGTGAAATTCTTTGGTTGCATCACTACATTCAGATTTTCATGGTGCCAGCAGTTTTTTTTCTGATCATAAAATTTTATTAAGGTATACTTTAGAAAATATAGTAAATATAAAATTTAGGATCACAATATGAAGAAATTTCTAGTCCTCTCAAAGGTCAACACAGCCCTCAAAACTCTACAGAGTGTCTCACTGGTGAGACATTAAAAGCAGTTCAACTAGTGCAGATGTGGATTTTCACGAACATTTACAACTAGAGCATATGAATACCTCTTTCATGCAAAACCACACCACATTACACTAATGCAGCAACAATGCATTCATTATTGCTCTCATTAGTCATTAGTAGTCAACTTGCGTAACACCAAAAAAAAGGACAATGGAATTCACAAAGGGGACTAAAAAATGAACCTATTCTTGCAAAACACACATTGTTATGGAAGAGTGGTTAAAAAAGCATATGCACACTATAGAAGGCGTGTTCATTCCAAGGATCTCCAGTGTCATTTTCTTTTCTTTAAAATCAAATTATAAGAACCAGATACAACTAATATTTGGGAGGCAGTGTGTAGGTGAAATTTCATTTAACTGGTTATTCAATGAATTTTTTTTTTTTTTTTTTTGAGATGAAGTATCTCTCTGTCACCCAGGCTGGAGAGCAGTGGCACGATCTTGGCTCACTGCAACCTCTGCCTTCCAGGTTCAAGCGATTCTCCTCCCTCAGCCTCCTGAGTAGCTGGGATTACAGGCACGTGCCACCACGCCCAGCTAATTTTTTGTATTTTTAGTAGAGACAGGGTTTCACCATGTTAGCCAGGATGGTCTCAATCTCCTGACCTCGTGATCCACCCACCTTGGCTTCCAAAAGCGCTAGGATTACAGGCATGAGCCACTGCACCTGGCTATTCAATGATTTTTTAAATCCCCATAGATATTTTCTGTCCCGATACAGTTGCAAAATAAATCATAACTTGGCTATCAACTAGAGCTGGGGCTTTGACTTTTTGCTCATTAAAACCAGTTGTTGCAGAAACTCCCTTTAGATATTTAAAAGACAGTTGGAAAATGAGCCTCTTGCTACACACACAAGATGATTGCTATTGCGGGAAAGAGGATTGGCTGGTTCAGAATGTGAGAAATACAGTCCACCATTTCTTCCACCCTCCCCACCCATTTTAGATTCTTTATTGTCCAAAAACCCACTATGAACAACACAGTGAAAGCAGACAGATCATCGTTCTTTGCTGTAGCCAAGGAAGAAAAGGTCAAGTAGGGTCTGCAGATTCTCAATGGCAATCATGTTGTAATTCTGGCCAAGATCATACTGGCAAGCAGGGCGGGAGAAAACCTGTGCCTTAAAGGAGTGCTGTAGGCAATCTTTATAGACTTTGAGGAAGCACTTGGTTGTCACAGGCTGGTATACTACCTCCTGGTAGCAAACACACATAAAAGATTGTTTCAATTTTTTCAGAAAATTTGTTCCGTCCACAAGATACTCAAGCACTTCATCACATAGCTTCTGGTTTTGACAGTATTCTCTGATGAGATGTTGCTGTTGAGTTGAAAAGCCTCAGTTGCTTCTGCTGAATCTAATGCTTTGTACACTTTGGAGGCACTTGGACATCAGAAATCAGCCTTTTTGTTGTTGTCCTGGCCTGCTTCTTTGACTGTCCTTTAGTCTTTTCCCCTTCTTTATCTGGAGGTAACCTGCTGGATACTGTAAACATAGACATAATCTTTTTGACTGTTCTATTTCTTCAGAGGTCCATGGAGCAGGTTCAGCATCATCTCTTCTTAAAAGATAGTGCCAAATCAAGAATCCATGGCTTGATGAAATCTCTGGCCAGTATTTCACCACCTTATAAATGCCATTGTATCTGTTGCTTTCTATTTGCTGATCTTCCTTTAAAACTGCGTATCACTCTGACTGGCTTACCAGCTTTCCAATTCTGAGACTCTGCTTCAATTTTATCAACCAATGGAGCATCACAGTTTAGGGCCAATGCCCTGTTCATGTTTGTTAATGTTTGATCAGCTGAATGTATGCCAATTCTTTTATTACCAGCAAGCTTTTCACCACCACTTCCAGTATACGAGAACTCATCACCTCGGTCGACTTTATCTGCAAATCCACCAGCCAGGGCAAGAGAATAAGCCCCATCATTACTTTGAAGATTAATTTCACTAACATGGGGTCTGTGAACACCTGCTTTGCTCACCTGAACTCTAAATCTCCAAGTTGATCCAAAAGGAATACCAGGAATAGGTCCATAATGGGAATAGGTCCGTAATGATTAGAAGGGACAGTAGTACATTCTCTTGTACAACCAACCCAAGCCATCCCCTGCCCCAATCTTTCTGGCTTTCAGTACTAGCAGATGACATCTTTGCTTTCTTTTTACTCATCTTGAGTCTTTCACTAGTCTTTACAACTTAACTGGAATCAGTTTTATAGGAAGGGCAATACCAGTATTCCTCTTCTGGGACCTTATCCAAAGGTAGATTCAGGCAGTAAATATGATAAGCTACATTACATTCAGCACATAGAAGCTGCATGTTGGGTTCATGTTTCCCACCCCATACACAACAGGAGCAAGAATCTCATTTCTTATCTGGATCTCTACCACACAGGTCACATTCAGGCTTATTTTTCCTTAAAAACTTTCCATCTGCAAACAAAAGATGATGGGCTCCAGGTTTCTCAGTCTTGAAGATTTCACCTACAGATATTATCTTGCAGTCATTTAATGTTGCTTCAGAAGCTCCCAGTAAAATTTTCACATGAAGTTCTTTTTTGGTCCTGGAGATTGTCTTCAATGGGGTAATTTCTGCATCAAACCAGAATCCTCTTTGTCTACGACTTCCTATGTTCTAATTAACCATTACCACATCACCAACATTTAGTTCATTTCATTTCAAAATGGTTCTAGCTCATAGTCTAAGGTCCTTGACATTCATTTCTAGGGTACCACTTTCTGGGTATTCATCATACTGGATATGGTAAATAACGTCTTCATCAGCAGTGACAGAATCTGAATTAGATGTAGGGGGTACGTTGTCCAATTTTTTGTGTTCCCTTTGGATTTCTGATTTATATTTCCATTAGTCCTTTTACAAGATCTGCCATTCTTCAGTGGAGTTTTGCCACGTGACTGTCCATCAGAAGCTCCAGGAACACTATATATGTGTACTTCAAACCAAGCACCAAGGCTGACATTTCTGGCATCCACCAATTCATTTACCGTATAGAGTCCAAAGCCAGGATCAATAAAACGGGCATGAGCTAATGTAATGGCTGACTGGAAGGTCCACCCTTGGAGCTTTCTTTGCTTTAGATGGACTATTAGAAAAGGCTTTAGCCTCAATCTGTGTAGATGTGCCAGGAAGGTGATTAGGGTCTGGGCAAACTAGCAGTTGAATTATATCATTAGGTCTAACATCATAATCAAATAAGGCATATCCATTTTCCAACTGCTTGTCCCTTAGAAGAGGCGCTGACACTTGGGCCGCACATCGAACATTGCCCACATCTGCTTGCGCAGCTCCTCAATCTTGGCTTTGCGAGAAACGTCCTCAATGATGCAAGTCTTGGAGCAATCATTGGTTCGAACCTGGATCTTTATCTTCGCGTCGGGAGAGGAGCCGTTCCCCTTTGTCTCCCCCTGCTCTCGGGGGCGCCGGGCACTGCCTGGTCCATGACCCTTCCCCTGCGGCACCAGCCCTCCCTTGCAGGCAGAAGAGCCACGCACTGGACCGACCAGACCAGTGCCAGCCTCACAGGCCTCAGTGACTCTGCCTGCGAGCGAGGACCCTAAGCTGAGAGACAATTGGAACCACCCTGAGGCACTGCCGCAGCCACTGCCTCAAAAATAGAAAGAGGCCATGTCTGCTCCAGGCAGTGTGTTTAATTATAGAGCTGGAGCTCCCACATGAAGGTCAGGGCGCCAAGCCGGATCTCTGGTCCCAGCATTTTTACACTGGTTCCTTCTCACCCAGAGATGCTTACACCTCTATTTTTTTTTTTTTTTTTTACACAGAGTTTTGCTCTGTCGCCAAGCTGGAGAGCAGTGGCACAATGTCAGCTCACTGCAACCTCCGCCTCCTGGGTTCAAGCAATTCTCTTGCCTCAGCCTCCCAAGTAGCTGGGGCTACAGGCAGGAGCCACAGTTTCAGTTTCACTTTTCTGCATATGGCTAGCCAGCTTTCCCAACACCATGTATGAAATAGGGAATTCTTTCCCCATTGCTTGTTTTTGTCAGGTTTATCAAAGATCAGATGGTCGTAGATGTGTGACATTATTTCTGAGGCATTTGTTCTGTTTCATTAGTCTGTATATCTGTTTGGGTACCAGTACCATGCTGTTTTGGTTACTGTAGCCTTGTAGTATACTTTGAAGTCAGGTAGCATGATGCCTCTAGCTTTGTTCTTTTTGCTTAGGATTGTCTGGGCTATATGGGCTGTTACTTGGTTCCATACAAAATTTAAAGTAGTATTTTTTTTCTAATTCTGTGAAGAAAGACAATGGTAGTTTGATGGGGATTACATTAAATGTATAAATAACTTTTGGGCAGTATGGCCATCTTCACAATATTGATCCTTCATGTCTATGACCATGGAATATTTTATTTTTATTTGCTTGTGTCTTCTCTTATTTCCTTGAGCAGTGGTTTGTAGTTCTCCTTGAATAGGTCCTCACATCCCTTATATATTGTATTCCTAGGTATTTTATTCTCTTTGTAGCAATTGGGAATGGGAGTTCATTCATGATTTGGGTCTTTGTCTATTATTGGTGCATAGGAATTCTTGTGATTTTTGCACATGGATTTCATATCCAGAGACTTTGTTGAAGTTGCTTAACAACTTAAAGTGTTTTGAGGCTGAGACAATGCGATTTTCTAAATATACAGTTATGTCATCTGGAAACAGAGACAATTTGACTTCCTTTCTTCTTATTTGAAAACGCTTTATTTCTTTCTCTTGCCTGATTGCCCTGTCCAGAACTTCCAATACTGTGTTGAATAGGAGTGGTGAGAGAGGGCATCCTTGCCTCATGCCAGTTTTCAAAATGAATGCTTCCAGTTTTTTCCCATTCAGTATGGTATTGGCTGTGTGTTTTTCCTAAATAACTCTTATTATTTTGAGATACATTCCATGAATATTTAGTTTATTGAGAGCTTTTAGCATGAAGTGGTGTTGAATTTTGCTGAAGGCCTTTTCTGCATCTATTGAGAGAATCATATGACAAAATCTCTCAGCATTTGCTTTTCTGTAAAGGATTTTATTTCTCCTTCACTTATGAAGCTTAGTTTGGCTGGGTATGAAATTCTGGGTTGAAAATTCTTTAAAAATGTCAAATATTGGCCCCTACTCTCTTCTGGATTGTAGGGTTTCTGCAGAGAAATCTATCTGCTGTTACTTCTATGGGCTTCATTTTGTGGGTAATCTGACCTTTCTCTCTGGCTGCCCTTAACATTTTTTCCATCATTTCAACCTTGGTGAGTCTGATGATTATGTGTCTTGGGGTTGCTCTTCTCAAAGAGTATCTTTGTGATGTTCTCTGTATGTCCTGAATTTTGAATGTTGCCCTGTCTTGCTATGTTGGGGACATTCTGTTGGATAGTATTCTGAAGAGTGTTTTCCAACTTGGTTTCATTCTCCTTGTCTCTTTCAGATACACCAATCAAACATAGGTTTGGTCTTTTCATATAGTACCATATTTCTTGGAAGCTTTGTTCCTTTTCATTCTTTTTTCTCTAATCTTGTCTTCACACTTTATTTCATTAAGTTGATCTTTAACCTCTGGTATCCTTTCTTCTGCTTGATCAATTTGGCTATTGATACTTGTGTATGCTTCACAAAGTTCTCGTGCTGTGTTTTTCAACTCCCTCAGGTCATTTATATTCTCCTCTAAACTGGTTATTCTGGTTAGCAATTCCTATAACCTATTTTCAAGGTTCTTAACTTGCTTGCACTGGGTTAGAACATGCTCCTTTAGCTCAGAAGAGTTTGTCATTAACCACCCTCTGAGGCCTACTTGTGTCAATTTGTCAAACAGATTCTCTGTCCAGTTTTGTTCCCTTGCTGGCGAGGAGTTGTGATCCTTTGGAGGAGAAGAGACATTCCAGTTTTTGGAATTTTTAGCCTTTTTGCCCTGGTTTTTCCTTCATCTTTTGGATTTGTCTACCTTTGGTCTTTGATGTTGGTGACCTTCTGATGGGGTTTGTGTTTGGACATTCTTTTTGTTGTTGTTGATGCTACTTTTTTTCTGTTTGTTAGTTTTCTTTCTAACAGGCCCCTCAGCTGCAGGTCTGCTGCAGTTTGGTGGCGGCCTGCTCCAGACCCTGTTTGCCTGAGTATCACCAGCAGAGGCTGCAGAAGAGCAAAGATTGCTGCCTGTTCCTTCCTCTGGAAGCTTTGTCCCAGAGGGCACCTGCCAGATGCCAGCCAGAGCTCTCCTGTATGAGGTGTCTGTCAACCCCTGCTGGGAGGTGTCTCCCAGTCAGGAGGCAGGGGTCAGGGACCCACTTGAGGAGGCAGTCTGTCCCTTAGCAGAGCTCAAGCACTGTGCTGGGAGATCCACTGCTCTCTTCAGAGCCAGCAGGCAGGAACATTTAAGTCTGCTGAAGCTGCACCCACAGCTGCCCCTTCCCCCAGGTGCTCTGTCCCAGGGAGATGGGAGTTTTATCTATAAGCCCCTGACTGGGGCTGCTGCCTTTCTTTCAGAGATGCCCTGCCCAGAGAGGAGGAATCTAGAGAGGCAGTCTGGCTACAGTGGCTTTGCTGAGCTGTGGTGGGCTCTGCCCAGTTCAAACTTCAGGTGGCTTTGTTTACACTGTGAGGAAAACCACCTACTCAAGCCTCAGTAATGGTGGATGCCCTCCCCCACCAAGCTCAAGCATCCCAGGTCAACTTCAGACTGCTGTGCTGGCAGTGAGAATTTCAAGCCAGTGGATCTTAGCTTGCTGGGCTCTGTGGGGTGGGATCTGCTGAGCTAGACCACTTGGCTCCTGGCTTCAGCCCCTTTCCAGGGAGTGAACAGTTCTGTCTCACTGGCATTCCAGGCACCACTGGGGTATGAAAAAAAAACTCCTGCAGCTAGCTCAGTGTCTGCCCAAATGGCTGCCCAGTTTTGTGCTTGAAACCCAGGGCCCTGGTGGCATAGGCACCTGAAGGAATCTCCTGGTCTGTGGGTTGTGAAGACCATGGGAAAAGCATAGTATCTGGGCTGGAGTGCACCATTCCTCAGGCACAGTCCCTCATGGCTTCCCTTGGCTAGGAGAGGAGTTCCCCAACCCTTGCACTTCCCAGGTGAGGCGATGCCCCACTCTGCTTGGCTTGCCCTCTATGGGCTGCTCCCACTGTCTAACCAGTCCCTATGAGATGAACTGGGTACCACAGTTGGAAATGCAGAAATCACCCATCTTCTGTGTTGATCTTGCTGGGAACTGCAGAGCAGAGCTATTCCTATATGGCCATCTTTGCCTGTTTTTCTTTTTACTTGAAGAACTTCCTTTAATACTCTTTGTAGAACCTGTCCAGTTTTGTTCCCTTGCTGGTGAGGAGTTGTGATCCTTTGGAGGAGAAGAGGCATTCTGGTTTTTGGAATTTTCAGCCTTTTTGCTGGTTTTTCCTCATCTTCATGGATTTATCTACCTTTGGTCTTTGATGTTGGTGACCTTCTGATGGGGTTTGTGTGGACATCCTTTTGTTGATGTTGATGCTATTCCTTTCTGTTTGTTAGTTTTCCTTCTAACAGGCCCCTCTGCTGCAGGTCTGCTGGAGTTTGCTGGAGGTCCACTCCAGACCCTGTTTGCCTGGGTATCACCAGCAGAGGCTGCAGAATAGCAAAGATTGCTGCCTGTTCCTTCCTCTGGAAACTTTGTCCCAGTGGGGCCCCTGCCAGATGCCAGCCGGAGCTCTTCTGTATGAGGTGTCTGTCAACCTCTGCTGGGTAGTGTCTCCCAGTCAGGAGGCATGGGGGTCAGAGATATACTAGATGAGGCAGTTTGTCCCTTATCAGAGCTCGAGTGCTGTGCTGGGATATCCACTGCTCTCCTCAGAGCTCTCAAGGAGGAACATTTAAGTCTGCTGAAGTGGCACCCACAGCCGCCCCTTCCTCCAGGTGCTCTGTCCCAGGGAAATGGCAGTTTTATGTATAAGCTATGACTGGGGCTGCTGCCTTTCTGTCAGAGATGGCTTGCCTAAAGGGAAGGAATCTAGAGAGGCAGTCTGGCTACAGTGGCTTTGCTGAGCTGTGGTGGGCTCTGCCCAGTTTGAACTTCCTGGTGGCTTTGTTTACACTGTGAGGAAAACCACTACTCAAGCCTCAGTAATGGTGGATGCCCTCCCCCACCAAGCTCAAGCATCCCAGGTCGACTTCAGACTGCTGTGCTGGCAGCAAGAATTTCAAGCCATTGGATCTTAGCTTCCTGGGCTCTGTGGGGGTGGGATCTGCTGAGCTAGAACACTTGGCTCCCTGGCTTCAGCTCCCTTTCCAGGGTAGTGAACAGTTCTGTCTCTCTGGGATTCCAGGCACCACTGGGGTATGAAAAAAAAAAAATTCCTGCAGCTAGCTCTGCCCAAATGGCAGCCCAGTTTTGTGTTTCAAACCCTGGCTCCTGGTGGCATAGGCACCTGAAGGAATCTCTTGGTATGCCTGTTGTGAAGACTGTGAGAAAAGCATAGTATCTGGGCTGGAGTGCACCATTCCTCAGGGCACAGTCCCTCATGGCTTCCCTTGGCTAGGAGAGGCAGTTCCCCAACCCCTTGCACTTCCCAGGTGAGGCGATGCCCCACTCTGCTTCGGCTTGCCCTCTATGGGCTGCTCCCACTGTCTAACCAGTCCCTATGAGATGAACTGGGTACCACAGTTGGAAATGCAGAAATCACCCATCTTCTGTGTTGATCTTGCTGGGAACTGCAGAGCAGAGCTATTCCTATATGGCCATCTTTGCCTGTTTTTCTTTTTACTTGAAGAACTTCCTTTAATACTCTTTGTAGAACCTGTCCAGTTCTACAAAGTTCTAGTGAATTTTCTCAGTTTTGTTTGTCTGGGACAAACATTATCTGTTTTTCATGCCTGAAGGAAAGTTTTGCTGGGTACAATATATTCTTAGTGTCAGTTTTTTTTTCTTCAGCATTTCAATGATGTCATCCTGGTCCCTCTTGCCCTGCAAGGTTTACACTAAGAAGGCTGTTTCCAGGCAAATTAAAGCTTCATTATATGTTATTTGCTTCTTTTCTCTTGATGCTTTTAGGATCCTCTCTGTCCTTGATCTTTGAGAGTCTGACTTTTTTTTTTTTAAGTATATTCTTGTTTTTCTTGAATCTGTTTAGGTGTCTCTGAACTTTCTGTGCCTGGATATTTATATCTTTTTCTAGATTTGGAATGTTTTATGTTATTATTCCTTTGAATAAGCTTTATGTTTATTGGTCTTTCTCAATTCCCTCTTGAATGTCAATATCTGTTAAATTTTCTTTTTGGAGGTTAATCCACATATCTTGTAAGCATTCTTCATTTCTTTTTGTTCTTTTTTCTTCTCTGTTTTCAAGTATCCTGCCTTTAAGTGTAATTATTTTTATTTTTGCTTGATTTACTCTGCTATTGAGAGACTCATATGCTTTTTTTCTGGGTTTGCAAATGTATTTCCAAGACTCAGCCTTTCAGTTTGATTTTTAAAATTTTAATATTTTTCTTTAATTTATCTGAAAATCTTCTGAATTGCTTACTGTTTTATCTTGGAGTTTGTTGAGTTTTCTTAGATGTGCTATTTTGAATTGTTCATCTAAAAGCTCACACATTGCCATCTCACTAGGGTCAATCACTGTTTCTTTGCTTTGTCCATTTGGGGAAGCTATGATTTTCTGTTTGCTTTTATTTTTTCTGGACTTATATCTATCAAAGATTAGTGATTTATTCCAGTCTTTGCTGGCTGGCTTGCTTTGGTCTTTCTATGATATGTACGTTTAGAAGTTCTTTGAAGTTCGCCTTTTGAGCACCCTTAATCTTAGATCATTGCCTCCTTTTCGGCACTAGATAGCACCTTAACTTAAGCCCGGATTTCCCTCAATTTTTGGTCATATTTCGAGCACTGCCCATCCAAGAAAAGAGGGTTTCCAAAGTATATGGGAAGGCTGGCTAGAAGTTCTTGCTCAGAGTACCCATGATGTATGCCTCCTCCAGCATGGTGCTGCTAAAAGCCACTCTCATTTGACATCCTTTTGGTTCAGATAAAGAGAAAAATTTTCTAGGCTGGGGTTGCTAGTCACACCTCCCTTCTTTGTCTCTACCTTCCCTCAAAGTTTTTCCTCCCTATAGGCACTTACAATACTTTCTGTGGGTTGAAGCAGAAACACTTTTCCTGTGAGAGCCCGAGATAGTGTGGAAGCTGACTGTCTGACTCAATCTAACTTTCTCTAGTATAGAAACTGAATCCAGGGGGAATGGTCCATGCACAGTGCTCAGCAGATTTGGGGAGGGTCTATTCCTCTTACTGTCCACTTGAAGTTTTTTTACTTCTTTGAGGCTCTGGGGAAATCCCAGCATCAGATTTTAGAGATTTCAGTTCTAGATATTTCTGGTTAAAATCTTGATGCTAGATACTGTTTTTTGGAAGTGAGTGAGGACAGATTGCTTCTGTTCTGCCATTTTGGTAATATCACTCCTTCTATCTCTTCAATTTCTTTTCTTTGTCTAATTGCTCTGGCTAGAGTTTTTTGTACTATGATGAACAGAAGTGGTGAGAATGGGTATCTTTGTCTTTCTTCTGGTCTTAGAGAAAAAGCACTCAACTTTTTACCGTTGAGTATATTGCTAGCTGTGGGCTTGGCATAGATGACCTTTATTAGGATGAGGTACAGTGCTTTCATACCAAATTTGTTGGATTTTAACTGTGAAAGTAGTTGGATTTTGTCAAATGCTTTTTCTGCATCTATTGAGATGATATAATTTTATATTTTATTCTGTTAATTTGGTGTATTGCATTTATTGATTTGTACATGTTAAACCATCACTGCATCCCAAAGATAAATCCCAGTTAATAGTGTTATATGATCTTTTAAATGTGTTGTTGAATTTAGCTTGCTAGTATTTCGTTGAAGATTTTTACATCTATGTTTATTAGCGATATATGTGTGTAACTTTCTTTTCTTATGGTGTCCATATCTGTCTTTCGTACTAGAGTACTGCTGGCCTCATAAAATGAGTTTGGAGCTGTTCTCTCTTCTTCAGTTTTTTGGAAGAGTTTGAGAAGTATTGGTGTTAATTATTCTCCAAATATTTGATAGAATTCACCATTGAAGCCATCTTATTCTGGTGTTTTTGTTGTTGGGAGGTTTTATTACTAATTTAATCTCCTTGCTCATTATTTTTGGTTCATATTTGCTATTTTTTCATGATTCAGTCTTGGTAGGTTTTATGTTTCTAGGAATGTATTCATTTCTTCTGGGTTATCCAATTGTAGGAATATATTTTTTCACAGCATTGTGTTATGATCCTTTGTATTTCTGTGGCAATAGTTGTCATGCCTTCTTTTTAATTTATATACATTTTTTGAGACAGAATCTTGCTGTGTCACCCAGACTGGAGTGCAGTGGAGCAATCTCAGCTCACTGCAGCCTCTGCCTCCTGGGTTCAAGTAATTCTCCTGCCTCAGCCTCCCAAGTAGCTGGGATTGCAGGTAGGTACCACCATGCCCAGCAAATTTTTTGTGTTTTAGTATAGTCAGGGTTTCACCATGTTAGCCAGGCTAGTCTTGAACTCCTGACTTTGTTATCCTCCCACCTCAGCTTCCCAAGTGCTGATTAAAGGTGTGAGCCACTGCATCTGGCTTTTAATTTATAATTTTATTTATTTGTGTCTGCTCTCATTTATTCATGGCTAGTCTTGCTAAAGATTTATCATTTAAAAACTAGTTTTCGTTCATTAATTGTTTCTATTTTGTTCTACTCTGTTTCATTTATTTCTGCTCTGTTCTTTGTCATTCCTTACTTCTATTAGCTTTGGATTTAGGTTGTTCTTTTCTAATTCTTTGAGGTGGAACATTAGGTTGTTTATTTGTAATCTTCTTTTTGGGTTTTCTGCTATAAACTTCCATCCTAGAACTGCTTTTGCTGTTCACGTAAGTTTTGTATTTTGTATTTTCATTTTCCTTTGTCTGAAGATGTTTTAAATTTTCTTAAAATTATTTCCTTGACCTGTTGATTGTTCAAAAGTGTGATATTGAATTTTCACATATAAGCATTTGCGCATTTTTGATGGGAGTATATTCTGAGAAATATGTTATTAGGTGATCTCATCATTGTGCAAACATCATAGAGTGTTCTTATACAAACCTAGATGGTATAGCTTACTGTACTTTTAGGCTATATTGTGTAGCCTATCACTCCTAAGCTATAAACCTGTACAGCATGTTACTATACTGAATACTGCAGGCAATTATAACAATGGTATTGTGCTTCTAAACATAGAAAAGGTAATGTGTTGATCTGTGTCATTATAATAGCTACATCAAAAGGTGATAGAATTTTATGGCTGCAGTACAATTTTATGTGACTGCTGTTATATATGCAGTTCATTGTTAAACAAAACGTCGTTATATGTTGCATGACTATACTTGTGAGTGATATAGTTTGGATATTTGTCCCCACCAAATCATGTTGTAATGTAATCCCCAAGTGAATGGATCACAGGAATGGACTTCTCATAAATGGTTTATCACCATTGGCTTGGCACTGTCCTCGTGATTAATGAGTGACCCTTCATAAGATATATTTGAAAGTGTGGCACCTTCCCCACCCTTTGCTCCTGCTTTCACCATGTGATGTGCCCACCCCTGCTTTGCTTTTTGCCATGTTTGTAAGAAGTCCAAGGCCTCACAAGAAGCCAAGCAGATGCTGGCATCATGACTCATGTACAGCCTGCAGAACTGTGAGTCAATTGAACCTCTTTTCTTTATATATTACCCACTCTCATGTGTTTCTTTATGACAATGCAAGAACAGTAGTAACACAGAAAATTTGTTTTGCAGAATGGGACATTGTACCTTAGCAAAGAATGTGGCTATATTGTGTCCATGCCCTGAGATCTGTGGAAGTTTAAACTTAAGAGTGACAACCTAAGATATCTGACAGAGGAAATTTCTAAGCAAAGTGTTCAATAAGTGGCATGGCTACTCCTAACAGCCTATACTGAGATGCAAGAGGAAATAAATGACTTAAGTTGGAATTTATATTTAGAGATGAAGCAGAGTGTTAAAGATTGGAAAAATT
Organism: Saguinus midas; assembly: GCA_021498475.1. Taxonomy (NCBI): domain Eukaryota; kingdom Metazoa; phylum Chordata; class Mammalia; order Primates; family Cebidae; genus Saguinus; species Saguinus midas. The sequence continues at coordinate 69,216,932 of CM038398.1, read as the reverse complement.
TGCACAGCCATGTGTCAAATAAAGAAAATGATTTTGGGGAGAGGTATCCAAGCAGGCTGTAAAGCAATCACTTGCTAGAGAAATTTGCATGACCAAAAGGAATCCAGGTGCTGATAGCCAAGATAATAGAAGAAACCTGCCTCAGCCTCCCAAGTAGCTGGGATTGCAGGTACCACCATGCCCAGCAAATTTTTTTGTGTTTTTAGTATAGTCAGGGTTTCACCATGTTAGCCAGGCTAGTCTTGAACTCCTGACTTTGTTATCCTCCCACCTCAGCTTCCCAAGTGCTGGGATTAAAGGTGTGAGCCACTGCATCTGGCTTTTAATTTATAATTTTATTTATTTGTGTCTGCTCTCATTTATTCATGGCTAGTCTTGCTAAAGATTTATCATTTAAAAAAACTAGTTTTCGGTTCATTAATTGTTTCTATTTTGTTCTACTCTGTTTCATTTATTTCTGCTCTGTTCTTTGTCATTCCCTTACTTCTATTAGCTTTGGATTTAGGTTGTTCTTTTCTAATTCTTTGAGGTGGAACATTAGGTTGTTTATTTGTAATCTTCTTTTTTGGGTTTTCTGCTATAAACTTCCATCCTAGAACTGCTTTTGCTGTTCACGTAAGTTTTGTATTTTGTATTTTCATTTTCCTTTGTCTGAAGATGTTTTAAATTTTTCTTAAAATTATTTCCTTGACCTGTTGATTGTTCAAAAGTGTGATATTGAATTTTCACATATAAGCATTTGCGCATTTTTGATGGGAGTATATTCTGAGAAATATGTTATTAGGTGATCTCATCATTGTGCAAACATCATAGAGTGTTCTTATACAAACCTAGATGGTATAGCTTACTGTACTTTTAGGCTATATTGTGTAGCCTATCACTCCTAAGCTATAAACCTGTACAGCATGTTACTATACTGAATACTGCAGGCAATTATAACAATGGTATTGTGCTTCTAAACATAGAAAAGGTAATGTGTTGATCTGTGTCATTATAATAGCTACATCAAAAGGTGATAGGAATTTTATGGCTGCAGTACAATTTTATGTGACTGCTGTTATATATGCAGTTCATTGTTAAACAAAACGTCGTTATATGTTGCATGACTATACTTGTGAGTGATATAGTTTGGATATTTGTCCCCACCAAATCATGTTGTAATGTAATCCCCAAGTGAATGGATCACAGGAATGGACTTCTCATAAATGGTTTATCACCATTGGCTTGGCACTGTCCTCGTGATTAATGAGTGACCCTTCATAAGATATATTTGAAAGTGTGTGGCACCTTCCCCACCCTTTGCTCCTGCTTTCACCATGTGATGTGCCCACCCCTGCTTTGCTTTTTGCCATGTTTGTAAGAAGTCCAAGGCCTCACAAGAAGCCAAGCAGATGCTGGCATCATGACTCATGTACAGCCTGCAGAACTGTGAGTCAATTGAACCTCTTTTCTTTATATATTACCCACTCTCATGTGTTTCTTTATGACAATGCAAGAACAGTAGTAACACAGAAAATTTGTTTTGCAGAATGGGACATTGTACCTTAGCAAAGAATGTGGCTATATTGTGTCCATGCCCTGGAGATCTGTGGAAGTTTAAACTTAAGAGTGACAACCTAAGATATCTGACAGAGGAAATTTCTAAGCAGCAAAGTGTTCAATAAGTGGCATGGCTACTCCTAACAGCCTATACTGAGATGCAAGAGGAAATAAATGACTTAAGTTGGAATTTATATTTAGAGATGAAGCAGAGTGTTAAAGATTGGAAAATTTGCAGCACAGCCATGTGTCAAATAAAGAAAATGATTTTGGGGGAGAGGTATCCAAGCAGGCTGTAAAGCAATCACTTGCTAGAGAAATTTGCATGACCAAAAGGAATCCAGGTGCTGATAGCCAAGATAATAGAAGAAAGACTTCAAAGGCATTTCAGAGATCATGAATGAGCCCCTTCCATCGTGTGCACAGAGGCCTAGGAGAACTGAATGGTTTTATTGGCCAGGCCCAAGGTACCACTGCCTTGAATCATCCAGTGGTATGTTTTTGTGTTTTTTCTTTTTAAATTTGCTGTACATTGTTTTACGTTTGATTGTTCTGTCAATTTTAGAGTATGTGCCCTGTAATGATGAGAAAAATGTATCTTCTGCTATTTTTGGGTAGAAACTTCTGTAGATGTCTATTAGGTCCATTTGGACAAATATTGAGTTCAAGTCCTGAATATCTTTGTTAATTTTTTTGCCTTGATGATCTAATACTGTCAGTGGAGTGTTGAAGTCTTTTAGTATTATTGTGTAGTTATCTAAGTCTCTTTGTAGGTCTCTAAGAACTTGCTTTATGAAATCTGGGTGCTCCTGTGTTAGGTGCATATATACTTAGGATAGTTAGGTTTCTTGTTCAATTGAATCATTTACCAGTATACAATGCTCTTCTTTTTCTTTTTTGATCTTTATTGGTGTAAAGTCCATTTTGTCTGAAATAATTGCAACTCCTACTTTTATTCTATTTGCCATTTGCTTGGTAGATTTTTCTCCATTCCTTTATTTTGTGCCTATTTCTGTCATTGCATGTGAGATGGGTCTCTTGGTGACAGCATGCCATTGAGTCTTGCTTCTTTATTCAGCTTGTCACCCTGTGCCTTTTCATTGGGGCATTTAGCCCATTTTCATTTAATGTTAGTATTAATGTGTGCAGATTTTGTCCTTTTACTATGTTGTTAGCTGGTTATTATGCAGACTTGTTTGTGCAGTGCTTTATAATGTCATTGGCCTCTGTACTTAAGTGTGTTTTTGTTGTGGCATGGCTGCTAATGGTTTTCCCTTTCCATATTTCACACTCCTTTTAGGACCTCTTGAAAGGCAGATCTGTCAGTAACAAATTTCCTTAGCATTTATATTTTTCTTTCACTCATGAAACTTAGTATGGTTGCCTCTGGGACTCCTCTCCAGAGAAACTGAAAACCACTACCAGTGGGTGTGTTCAGCTATGGGTGGGGTGGCTGATCTGTGGTCCTGATCCAGGGGCTCTGCCTGGTAGAGTAGGGGATAGGGGCTCACAGTAAAGAGGTACTGGCTTCCTCTCTACTGTATGGTGGCTGTAATGTTCTGAAGGTACCAACATAGTGACTAGGTCCTTTGTTCCTTCCCTACCCTAGGGCAGTTAGGGTGGTACCACTGCAGCTGCAATGGTGGAGAAGTTGCGGGTTGTTTCTGGGATTTTCTCCTCAGAGAACTGAAGAGATTCCTTTAACTGAAATATTCATGTGGGGAAAAGTAGATGTTCTACAATCCCAGGTTGGAAGGCCTTGCATAGTAAGGAGAAGCAGAATTGGGGACCCATGTAGAAAACAGTCTGGCCGCTTTCATTGGGGTGGCTGCATCAGGCAGCAATATGCACCAGTCTCTAGTCATTGCTCACTCCTGGAGCCTGAAGGAAGAGTGGTGAGGACTGTGAGACAGCAAAAATGGTGGCCTCCTTCTCCTGTGGGAGCTCTGTCCCAGGAAGTGCAGAGATGCTGCTAGCCTGAGAGCCCTGACAGGGTTGCTGGAGTCCCTGGTCAGAAGGTCCGGCCTAGTGAGGAGAAGCAGGATCAGGATCTGTACACTAACAGTCTCTATTTTTCTGTGGGTGGCTGCATTTTGCTCAGGATCCATGACAGTCCCTAGCCACCACAGTCTCCAGAGCCTAGAAGGTAGCAGGTAGGCTGGGTGCATAGACATAAAATGGCAGCTTGCTCTCCATCAGAGAAGTTCAAGATGGAGTCCTGGACCAGAGGGCCTTATTCTCTGGAGGTACAGTGAGGCATTTCTGGCTTGGGCCCCCAGGGAGCCTCCATTGCTGGGGATGCAGCCACCAATATCAGGATGCCTGAGGTTCAGGGTTTCTGGAACTCCACGTGTGCCTGAACAGTGGTGCTGCCAGACTCCATGTAGCTCATGCATAATGTAAAGGCCCCAGTGGATTTGGACAAATATTGAGTTCAAGTCCTGAATATCTTTGTTAATTTTTTTGCCTTGATGATCTAATACTGTCAGTGGAGTGTTGAAGTCTTTTAGTATTATTGTGTAGTTATCTAAGTCTCTTTGTAGGTCTCTAAGAACTTGCTTTATGAAATCTGGGTGCTCCTGTGTTGGGTGTATATATACTTAGGATAGTTAGGTTTCTTGTTCAATTGAATCATTTACCAGTATACAATGCTCTTCTTTTTCTTTTTGATCTTTATTGGTGTAAAGTCCATTTTGTCTGAAATAATTGCAACTCCTACTTTTATTCTATTTGCCATTTGCTTGGTAGATTTTTCTCCATTCCTTTATTTTGTGCCTATTTCTGTCATTGCATGAGATGGGTCTCTTGGTGACAGCATGCCATTGAGTCTTGCTTTATTCAGCTTGTCACCCTGTGCCTTTTCATTGGGGCATTTAGCCCATTTTCATTTAATGTTAGTATTAATGTGTGCAGATTTTGTCCTTTTACTATGTTGTTAGCTGGTTATTATGCAGACTTGTTTGTGCAGTGCTTTATAATGTCATTGGCCTCTGTACTTAAGTGTTTTTTGTTGTGGCATGGCTGCTAATGGTTTTCCCTTTCCATATTTCACACCCTTTAGGACCTCTTGAAAGGCAGATCTGTCAGTAACAAATTTCCTTAGCATTTATATTTTTCTTTCACTCATGAAACTTAGTATGGTTGCCTCTGGGACTCCTCTCCAGAGAAACTGAAAACCACTACCAGTGGGTGTGTTCAGCTATGGGTGGGGTGGCTGATCTGTGGTCCTGATCCAGGGCTCTGCCTGGTAGAGTAGGGATAGGGGCTCACAGTAAAGAGGTACTGGCTTCCTCTCTACTGTATGGTGGCTGTAATGTTCTGAAGGTACCAACATAGTGACTAGGTCCTTTGTTCCTTCCTACCCTAGGGCAGTTAGGTGGTACCACTGCAGCTGCAATGGTGGAGAAGTTATGGGTTGTTTCTGGGATTTTCTCCTCAGAGAACTGAAGAGATTCCTTTAACTGAAATATTCATGTGGGGGAAAAGTAGATGTTCTACAATCCCAGGTTGGAAGGCCTTGCATAGTAAGGAGAAGCAGAATTGGGGACCCATGTAGAAAACAGTCTGGCCGCTTTTTCATTGGGGTGGCTGCATCAGGCAGCAATATGCACCAGTCTCTAGTCATTGCTCACTCCCTGGAGCCTGAAGGGAAGAGTGGTGAGGACTGTGAGACAGCAAAAATGGTGGCCTCCTTCTCCCTGTGGGAGCTCTGTCCCAGGGAAGTGCAGAGATGCTGCTAGCCTGAGAGCCCTGACAGGGTTGCTGGAGTCCCTGGTCAGAAGGTCCGGCCTAGTGAGGAGAAGCAGGATCAGGGATCTGTACACTAACAGTCTCTATTTTTCTGTGGGGTGGCTGCATTTTGCTCAGGATCCATGACAGTCCCTAGCCACCACAGTCTCCAGAGCCTGAAGGTAGCAGTGGTAAGGGTTGCAAGACAGAGAAAATGGCAGCTTGCTTCTCCATCCCAGAGAAGTTCAGAGCTGCTACTGGCCTGAGAGCTCTAGCAGTGTGTGACTGGAGTCCTGGACCAGAGGGCCTTATTCTCTGAGGTACAGTGGAGGCATGGCCTGCAGTCTCTCGCTTTTCAGCCCCTTGTATTTGGCCCATTTCCTGACGGCACAGGAGGGAGCCTCCATTGCTGGGGATGCAGCCACCAATATCAGGATGCCTGGGGATTCAGGGCTTCTGGAACTCCACGTGTGCCTGAACAGTGGTGCTGCCCAGACTCCATGTAGCTCTGCATAATGTAAAGGCCCCAGTGGAGTGGGCTCATTAAGTCTCATGAAGGTTACAAAGGTCTATGGAAAAAGTATAAATCTCCAGGGACTTTCACTCACTCACAATTTCCCTGTGCTGGGGAACCCTCCCCTGGCTCCATGCTGTTCCCAAGTAGGCATTCATCTTGCCTCATTCCTATCCATTCTCTGTGGGTTGAGCTGTTTCTTGGATGAATCTTAACTTGTCTTCCTGGATGCTTCAGTTGAAGATCTAGTATTTACTCACCACTTTTTCTTCTCTCCATGAAAATGGTGCACACTAGCTGCTTCTAGTTAGCCATATTAGCCCTGCCCCCAATAATATTATTTTTACTGAAATATGCTTCAGAGCTGATCCTGCTAAGTTAATTATCCTAGTTATCTTGTGACTCATTTTGTATCAGTTATCTGTTGCTGTATAACAAAGTACCACAAATTTAGCAGCTTAAAACAACTACATACATTCATTATCTCCCAGCTGTTGTGACTCAGAAGTGTGGGGCTGGCTTAGTTGGATCCTCTGAATAGTTCTCATAAGCTGCAATTAAGGTGTTGCCCAGGGCTGAGTATTCATCTGGAGACCTGATTAGGTCCCAAATATGTAAGAACATGTGATATTTGTCTTTTTGTGCCTGGCTTATTTACCTTAGGATAAGGTCCTCTAGTTCCATCCATGTTTTTGCAAATGACTTAATTTTATTCTTTTTTTATGGCCAATTAGTATTTTATTATTTATTTTGTGTGAGTGTATATAGATATATATTTTTTCTTTATTCATTCACAATTAATGGACACTGCAGTTGATTACATTATCTTTGTCATTGTGAATAGTGCTGCAGTAAAAATGGGAGTGCAGGCATCCATTTGACATATTGATTTTTTTCCCTTTGGCTGGATGACCAGTAGTGAGATTGCTGAATTGAATGGTAATTCTATTTTTAGTTTTTAAAGAAGTCTCCATGTTGTTTTCCATAGTGGCTATAATAGTTTACATTCTCACCAACAGTGTATTCCCTTTTCTCCACGTCCCCATCGATATCTGTTAATTTTTGTCTTTTTAATAATAGCCATTCTTTTCAGCTATAAACAGTGTCAGTGGTATTTGTGATTACCTTAGTGGCTTAGGGTACAGTTATTAATGGAGGCTGTGGTGAAGTTCTAGTATGCCTAGATGGGCCAGTCTTCAGTCACTAGTAGTTTCAGTGGTGGGTTGAACATGCCTGTCTTTGGGCCTCAGGGTGTCATACACTGGCATCCGTGTATGTGGGTTCAGGTGGGCTGATTTCTGGTCCTTTAAGTGGCTTGCTCATATGCTGGTAGTAGCAGCGATAAGCTGGGCATGTTGTTGGCTTCTTAAATCTCTAGGCAGTGGGTATGATATAATGTGTACAATGGCAGTAGTGATGGTGGAGCAACCTATTGGAATCCAAGTAGTTTATGATGATGTTGGCAAGTTGGGTGGATTAGTTACCTGGCCTGTTGGTGCATGTGGGTGGGTGTCAGCTGTGGTGGTATTGGTAGGTTTTCTTGGCCCAACTTTATACACCAGGAGGAGTGTTCAAGTGCCAATGTTGGTGGACTTGGCTGGGTGGTTTCCATGCCCCTGATGGCATGTTTGAATACAGCTAAGTTAGGACTGGATGAGTGGACTTGTTCTCAGGCTCTCTGGTCGTCCATTCAAATGCTGGCTGTGACTGGTAGGAACAGGGTGGTGTCCCAGCTGCCAGAAGGATACTCAGGTGAAGGCAACAGTGGCTGCATTGTGGACCTTCCACTGGGGATGGTGAGGCTATTCTTAGTGAGATCAATGTAGGCAGGCAGCTGTGGGATGCATGGTTTCCTTGCACTTTGATCCCACACTATCCCACAGTAGCATTTGTGGAACTCATTCTCATAGGATGTGAAAGTGCCCAGTCTCCCCTCTCCCAGTTTGGCCTGGTAGCTGCAGTGGCATTGTCAGCCCTAGCCCTCGAGCAGAACACATCCTTTTGGAGTAGGGGCCCTCAGAATGGAGCTGGCTGTGGGCTGCAGTCAGGAAGGGCATAGACCTTTCCAGCTGGAGCAGTGTGGGCAGATAGCTGTGGGGAGTGTTGTTTGCTTGTGCTTTGGTCTCACAGCAGTGATAGCAGAACTTGTCCTTGCATCGTGTGAAAGTGCTTGTCCCCCACTTTCCTCCTTGGCCCAGTAGTGGAAGTAGCAGCAGCAGCAGCAGCAGCCCTGGACCCAGGGCAAGATGCAGCCCTTTTGAGTTTAGGCTCTCATGATGGTGCTAGCTATGGGCCTGTGATAAGGGAGGGCGAGGCCCTTCTCGGCAGAAGCAGCATAGGTGGACAACAGTGGGGAGTGTGGTCTGCTTGGGCTTTGGTCCCATAGCAGCTTGTAGCAGTGGTGGTGAAATTTGTCTCTGCAATGTTTAAAAATGCTTGCCCTCTCCTCTCCCTCCTTGGCCTGGGACAGCCACAGTGGCATCAACCCCAGGACAGCACACAGTCTCTTGTGGGCTTAGCTCTCAGAATGGAACCAAGCTGTAGTTGCTTGGGTCTCAGAAGCTTTTGGGACTTAGCGTTAGTTATCTCTCTAGAGAAGTGTCTTTGCACAATCTCTAGGCAACTCCTTTTATTAGTCTCAAGATCTGCAAGGGTCAAGGAGTTCTCCCATAACTAGGATTGTGATAGTCTGTACTGCGAAGGTGGAGCCCTAGGGGACTCCCACTTAACCCTCCTCATGTCTTCATGCCTCTCCCAGGTCCCAGCCCATCCTGGTTGAGCAGGCTGCCTAGATTCCCTCTCCTTTGCTTTCAGTGCTTCCTGTCATTTATCCCTTGAATCTCAATGTTCTCTCTTAGATTATCTATTCGAAGTGTGAATACCTACTTTCTATTTTGGTTCTTCTCTGAGGAGGCATATTTTAGCTGCATCTATTGGCTATCTTGAACCAAACCTTGGTATTTTCATTTGTTATTTGTACTGCCATTATTCACCTGAGTTTTGCCGAGGCTGACTGGCTGTCTCTGAGCAACAGATAACAGAAATGCATAAACACAAATGTCATACTTCTTGAAGTCCTCCACCAGCCCCTGCATGTTGCCAAGCTCCACCTCCAGCTTCTCCTGGCCCAGAGCCTCCAGCTTCCACCTAAGGTTGTTAATGATGCTCAACAACCATGTTGTCCATGTTGCTCTGAGCCATATTCTGCTGCTGCAGTAGGCTCCACATGGTGTCCCAGCTGCCAGAAGGATACTCAGGTGAAGGCAACAGTGGCTGCATTGTGGACCTTCCACTGGGGATGGTGAGGCTATTCTTAGTGAGATCAATGTAGGCAGGCAGCTGTGGGATGCATGGTTTCCTTGCACTTTGATCCCACACTATCCCACAGTAGCATTTGTGGAACTCATTCTCATAGGATGTGAAAGTGCCCAGTCTCCCCTCTCCCAGTTTGGCCTGGTAGCTGCAGTGGCATTGTCAGCCCTAGCCCTCGAGCAGAACACATCCTTTTGGAGTAGGGGCCCTCAGAATGGAGCTGGCTGTGGGCTGCAGTCAGGAAGGGCATAGACCTTTCCAGCTGGAGCAGTGTGGGCAGATAGCTGTGGGGAGTGTTGTTTGCTTGTGCTTTGGTCTCACAGCAGTGATAGCAGAACTTGTCCTTGCATCGTGTGAAAGTGCTTGTCCCCACTTTCCTCCTGGCCCAGTAGTGGAAGTAGCAGCAGCAGCAGCAGCAGCCCTGGACCCAGGGCAAGATGCAGCCCTTTGAGTTTAGGCTCATGATGGTGCTAGCTATGGGCCTGTGATAAGGGAGGCGAGGCCCTTCTCGGCAGAAGCAGCATAGGTGGACAACAGTGGGGAGTGTGGTCTGCTTGGGCTTTGGTCCCATAGCAGCTTGTAGCAGTGGTGGTGAAATTTGTCTCTGCAATGTTTAAAATGCTTGCCCTCTCCTCTCCCTCCTTGGCCTGGGACAGCCACAGTGGCATCAACCCCAGGACAGCACACAGTCTCTTGTGGGCTTAGCTCTCAGAATGGAACCAAGCTGTAGTTGCTTGGGTCTCAGAAGCTTTGGGACTTAGCGTTAGTTATCTCTCTAGAGAAGTGTCTTTGCACAATCTCTAGGCAACTCCTTTATTAGTCTCAAGATCTGCAAGGGTCAAGGAGTTCTCCCATAACTAGGATTGTGATAGTCTGTACTGCGAAGGTGGAGCCCTAGGGGACTCCCCACTTAACCCTCCTCATGTCTTCATGCCTCTCCCAGGTCCCAGCCCATCCTGGTTGAGCAGGCTGCCTAGATTCCCTCTCCTTTGCTTTCAGTGCTTCCTGTCATTTATCCCTTGAATCTCAATGTTCTCTCTTAGATTATCTATTCAAGTGTGAATACCTACTTTCTATTTTGGTTCTTCTCTGAGGAGGCATATTTTAGCTGCATCTATTGGCTATCTTGAACCAAACCTTGGTATTTTCATTTGTTATTTGTACTGCCATTATTCACCTGAGTTTTGCCGAGGCTGACTGGCTGTCTCTGAGCAACAGATAACAGAAGTGCATAAACACAAATGTCATACTTCTTGAAGTCCTCCACCAGCCCTGCATGTTGCCAAGCTCCACCTCCAGCTTCTCCTGGCCCAGAGCCTCCAGCTTCCACCTAAGGTTGTTAATGATGCTCAACAACCATGTTGTCCATGTTGCTCTGAGCCATATTCTGCTGCTGCAGTAGGCTCCACATGGTCTCCAGCATCTTGTTTTGCTGTTCCAGGAACTGTACCTTGTCTATGAAGGAGGCAAACTTATTGTTGAGGTTCTTGATCTGCTGCTTCTCCTGGGTGCACGCGGCCTGGATGTTGGGGTCCACCTCCAGGTTACAGGGGCTCAGGAGTCTCTGGTTGACCATGATGATCATGATGCCTGCCATGCCACTGGCCCCACCATAGCCTCTGCCCCAGCCACCCTGGAAGCTGCTGCTGCCCACTTGGGAGAAGCTTGAGGAGCTGATGCGGACACCGGGCCCACTTGTGTAGGAGAGACTACTGAAGGCCCCAGGGCCAGAGGTGGACACCTTGTAAGACTTCTGGGTCAACCTGATGGACATAGTAGAGGCAGGAATGGAAGCAGGAGGGCTGAACCAGGCGAAGATTCCAGAAGGAGCACATAAGCTGCTTGTTGATCTTTGCAATACTTTTATATGGACTTGCTGAGCTTCCTTTTGTTTATTTTTGTGGTATTGTCATTTTTTAGGGGATTTGGAGTTGAAGCATGAAATTATCTGTCAGTACAGCACAATCCAGATACTTGTTAAGGGTTTTGTTTCTTTGTTTGCTATAATAGTGTAAGGGGTTGTAAATTCTCCAGTTTTATAGTTCTGTTTTTTCTTGCAGAATCCTAAATTTGGTGGGAGGAAGGGGGGAGTTTGTAGATCCTCCAATTTTATGGTTCTTTTTTTTTCACAGAAGCCTTATTTCCCTCCTTTTCCCTTTTCTGCTTTTTATTGCCCAGTTGCTGTAGGATTCTACTGCATTCTTTTGGCATTTTTTGCTATTATCCAGAACCTATACATTTTGAAGAATGCTGGCCTATTGTGCCTTTTAATGTACTTTAAATTCTTTAGATCATCTTTTCAAGGCATACATCCTTTAAAATACCATCCCTATAGTCAATCTTCTGATATTCCCAGATAGTCTTCCACTATTTTCAGAATTGTGTTGGACAATCTTTTTGGCAGTTAATCCAGATCACCTATGCCCCCTTATTAGCCTCCCTCTTCTGTGTTCTCTACAGTTTTTCATGATTTTCCTTTGCTTGTCATAAATTCTTCATTAAGGCAGGAATGTGCTGAAGGTGGTGAAGATCATATACTTTGATTTAGTAATTTACTTATCATTATTCACAATTATTTGCAGTTTTGGCATTCTTTGTCTTCAAGTTACGCTGGACCGTGTTTTGGCTTAGGATTTAACTTTTCCCTGTGTTATTTCATATACCTTGGAGAAGAAATTTTGGGAGGTAGGTCACTATGCATTTACCCATGTCTTTGTAAGCCCAGAAATATCTACTGAGATTATGATGTAGACTACATTAAATTTATACATCAATTTTAGAAAAAGTTGTTTTCTTATTATTGAGTCTTCCAATCCATGTGCATCATATATATAATTTATCTCATCAATGTTTGTCAGTTTTAGTGTTCAGGTGTTGGACTTTTGGTTTAATTTATTTCTAAAAATTATATTCTTCTGATGTTATTGTGAATGGATTTTTTTCTTAATATTTTTTGACTTGTTCATTGCTATTATATAATGATACAATCTATTTTTATTAGTTAATCACAGGTTTCTGTGACATTGTTAAACTTCCTTATTAGTTTTGGTAGTTCTAGTAGTTTTGAGGTAAGTTCCTTCGGATATTTTCTTCAACAACCACTTGTCCAACAGAATCTTGGGATTATTTTTAAACATGAGATTTTGCCACATAAGAATAAATAAAATTTTACTTTTTTTTCCCCCAGTGTGTATGTCTTTAATTTCCCTTTTCTGGCATGACTGTCTTGACTGAAACTTTCAGTTGACCATAAATGGCAAGAATGAACATCTTCTTTTACTAATCTTATGGAGAAATTTCTTAGATTTTCACCATTAAGTATAATTTTAGCGGTGGGTGTTTAATAGATGATTTTATCTGTATAAGAATGCTTTTTTTCTATTTCTTGTTTTTGAGAATTTTCATCATGACTTAGAATTAGATTTTTGTCAAATGATTTTTCTTCATCTATAAAGATGTTGACATGGTTTTTTCATTGTTTTCTATTGCAGTACATTATATGAATTTTTGTTTGTTAAATCAACTTTGCATTCCTGCAAAAGACCCATTTTTTAAAATATAGAAATATTTTATACACTTCTAAATTTTATTTGCTGATATTTTATTAAGATTTCTTAAATTAAAATGTATTAGAAACATTGTTTTATAATTTCATCTTTTTGTTATATCCCTGATAGTATCATCAGAGTAATATACACCTTATAAAATGAGATACACAAAGAACTTAAAGCTGAACCACCATTTAACCCAGCAATCAACGACACAGAAAATTAACAAGGATATTAAGGACTTGAACTCAGCTCTGGACCAAATGGACCTAATAGATATCTACAGAACTCTCCACCCCAAATTAACAGAATATACATTCTTCTCAGCACCACATAGTACTTGTTCTGGAATCAACCACATAATTGGAAATAAAGCACTCCTCAGCAAATGCAAAAGAATGGAAATCATAACAGTCTCTCAGACCACAGTGCAATCAAATTAGAACTCAGGATTAAGAAACACTCAAAACTGCACAACTACATGGAAACTGAACAACGTATTTCTGAATGACTACTGGGTAAATAACAAAATTAAGGCAGAAATAATAAAGTTCTTCAAAACCAGTGAGAACAAAGGGACAACATACCAGAATCTCTGGGACACAGCTAAAGCAGTGTTAAGAGGGAAATGTATAGCACTTAATGCCCACATAAGGAAGTTGAAAAGATCTAAAATTAACACCTTAACATCACAATGAAAAGAACTAGAGGAGCAAGAGCAAACAAATTCCAAAACTAGCAAAATACAGGAAGTAACTAAGATCACAGCAGAACTGAAGGAGATAGAGACATGGAAAACCCTTCAAAAAGTCAGTGAATCCAGGAGCTGGTTTTTAAAAAGATTAGCAAAATAGATGGACCACTAGCCAGACTAATAAAGAAGGAAAGAGAGAAGAATAAAATAGACACAATAAAAAAAATGAGAAAAGGGGATATCAATACTGATCCTACAGAAATACAATCCTACCATCAGAGAATACTATAAAAACCTCTGTGCAAATAAGCTAGAAAATCTACAAGAAATAGTTAAGTTCCTAGACACATACACCCTCCCAAGACAAAACCAGGAAGAAGTCTAATCTCTGAATAGATCAATAACAAGTTCTGAAATTCAGGCAATACTTAATAGCCTACCAACCAAAGAAAAAGCCCAGGACCAGATGGATTCACAGCTGAATTCTACCAGAGGTACAAAGAGGAGCTGGTACCATTCCTTCTGAAACTATTCCAAACAATAGAAAAGAGGACTCCTCCTAACTCATTTTATGAGGCCAGCATCATCCTGATACCAAAACCTGGCAGAGACACAACAAAAAAGAAAATTTCAGGCCAATATCCTGATGAACATTGATGTGAAAATCCTCAATAAAATACTGGCAAACCAAATCCAGCAGCACATCAAAAGCTTATCCACCATGATCAAGTCAGCTTCATCCCTGGGATGCAAGGCTGGTTCAACATATGCAAATCAATAAACATAATCCATCACATAAACAGAACCAATGACAAAACCACATGATTATCTCAATAGATGCAGAAAAGGCCTTGATAAAATTCAACACCCTTCATGCTAAAAACTCTCAATAAACTAGGTATTGATGGAACATATCTCAAAATAATAAGAGCTATTTATGACAAACCCACAGCCAATATCATACTGAATGGGCAAAAGCTGGAAGCATTCCTTTGAAAACCAGCACAAGACAAGGATGCCCTCTCTCACCACTCCTATTCAACATAGTATTGGAAGTTCTGGCCAGGGCAATCAGGCAAGAGAAAGAAATAAAGGTATTCAAATAGGAAGAGAGGAAGTCAACTTGTCTCTGTTTGCAGATGACATTATTGTATATTTAGAAAACCCCATCATCTCAGCCCAAAATCTTCTTAAGCTGATAAGCAACTTCAGCAAAGTCTCAGGATACAAAACAATGTGCAAAAATCACAAGCATTCCTATACACCAATAATAGACAAGCAGAGAGCCAAATCATGAGTGAACTCCCATTCACAATTGCTACAAAGAGAATAAAATACCTAGGAATACAACTTACAAGGGATGTGAAGGACCTTTTCAAGAACTACAAACCACTGCTCAAGGAAATAAGAGAGGACACAAACAAATGGAAAAACATTCCATGCTCATGGATAGGAAGAATCAATATCATGAAAATGGCCATACTGCCCAAAGTAATTTATAGATTCAATGCTATTCCCATCAAGCTACCATTGACTTTCTTCACAGAATTAGAAAAACTACTTTAAATTTCATATGGAACCAAAAAGAGCCTGTATAGCCAAGACAATCCTAAGCAAAAAGAACAAAGCTGGAGGCATCATATGACCTGACTTCAAACTATACTACAAGGCTACAGTAACCAAAAGAGCATGGTACTGATACCAAAACAGACATAGACCAATGGAATGGAACAGAGGCCTCAGAAATAATGCCACACATCTACAACCATCTGATCTTTGACAAACCTGACAAAAACAAGCAATGGGGAAAGGATTCCCTATTTAATAACTTGTGTTGGGAAAACTGGCTAGCCATATGCAGAAAACAGAAACTGGACCCCTTCCTTATACCTTATACAAAAATTAACTCAAGATGGATTAAAGACTTAAATGTAAGACCTAAAACCATAAAAACCCTAGAAGAAAACCTAGGCAATACCATTCAGGACATAGGCATGGGCAAAGACTTCATGACTAAAACACCAAAAGCAATGGCAACAAAAGCCAAAATTGACAAATGGGATCTAATTAAACTAAAGAGCTTCTGCACAGCAAAAGAAACTATCATCAGAGTGAACAGGCAACCTACAGAATGGGAGAAAATTTTTGCAATCTATCCATCTGACAAAGGGCTAATATCCAGAATCTACAAGGAACTTAAACAAATTTACAAGAAAAAAACAACCCCATCAAAAAGTGGGTGAAGGATATGAACAGACACTTCTCAAAAGAAGACATTTATGTGGCCAACAAACATATGAAAAAAAGCTCATCATCACTGGTCATTAGAGAAATGCAAATCAAAACCACAATGAGATACCATCTCATGCCAGTTAGAATGGTGATCATTAAAAAGTCAGGAAACAACAGATGCTGGAGAGGATGTGGAGAAATAGGAATGCTTTTACACTGTTGGTGGGAGTGTAAATTAGTTCAACCATTGTGGAAGACAGTGTGGTGATTCCTCAAGGATCTAGAACCAGAAATACCATTTGACCCAGCAATCCCATTACTGGGTATATACCCAAAGTAATTTATAGATTCAATGCTATCCCATCAAGCTACCATTGACTTTCTTCACAGAATTAGAAAAACTACTTTAAATTTCATATGGAACCAAAAAGAGCCTGTATAGCCAAGACAATCCTAAGCAAAAGAACAAAGCTGGAGGCATCATGCTACCTGACTTCAAACTATACTACAAGGCTACAGTAACCAAAACAGCATGGTACTGGTACCAAAACAGATATATAGACCAATGGAACAGAACAGAAGCCTCAGAAATAATGCCACACATCTACAACCATCTGATCTTTGACAAACCTGACAAAAACAAGCAATGGGGAAAGGATTCCCTATTTAATAAATGGTGTTGGGAAAACTGGCTAGCCATATGCAGAAAACTGAAACTGGACCCCTTCCTTACACCTTATACAAAAATTAACTCAAGATGGATTAAAGACTTAAATGTAAGACCTAAAACCATAAAAACCCTAGAAGAAAACCTAGGCCATACCATTCAGGACATAAAGACTTTATGACTGAAACACCAAAAGCAATGGCAACAAAGGTCAAAATTGACCAGTGGGATCTAATTAAACTAAAAAGCTTCTGCTCGGCAAAAGAAACTATCATCAGAGTGAACAGGCAACCTACAGAATGGGAGAAAATTTTTGCAATCTATCCATCTGACAAAGGGCTAATATCCAGAATCTACAAGGAACTTAAACAAATTTACAAGAAAAAAACAACCCCATCAAAAAGTGGGCAAAGGATATGAACAGACACTTCTCAAAAGAAGACATTTATGTGGCCAACAAACATATGAAGAAAAGCTCATCATCACTGGTCATTAGAGAAATGCAAATCAAAACCACAATGAGATACCATCTCATGCCAGTTAGAATGGTGATCATTAAAAAGTCAGGAAACAACAGATGCTGGAGAGGATGTGGAGAAATAGGAATGCTTTTACACTGTTGGTGGGAGTGTAAATTAGTTCAACCATTGTGGAAGACAGTGTGGTGATTCCTCAAGGATCTAGAACCAGAAATACCATTTGACCCAGCAATCCCATTACTGGGTATATACCCAAAGGATTATAAATCATTCTACTATAAAGACACATGCACATGTATGTTTATTGCAGCACTATTTACAATAGCAAAGACTTGGAACCAACCCAAATGCCCATCAATGATAGACTGGATAAAGAAAATGTGGCACATATATACCATGGAATGCTATGCAGCCATAAAAATGGATGAGTTCATGTCCTTTCTAGGGACATGGATGAAGCTGGAAACCATCATTCTCAGCAGACTAACACAGGAACAGAAAACCAAACACCACCTGTTTTCACTCATAAGTGGGAGTTGAACAATGAGAACACATGGACACAGGGAGGGAAACATCACACACCAGGGCCTGTTGGTGGGTGGGGGAAAAGGGAAGGGAGAGCATTAGGACAAATACCTGATGCATGTGGGGCTTAAAACCTAGATGATGGGTTGATAGGTGCAGAAAACCACCATGGCACATGTATGCCTATGTAATAAACCTGCATGTTCAGCACATGTATCCCAGAACTTAAAGTAAAATAAAAAACATATTCCCTAAAGAATTTCTTGAAATAATTATCAATCCAGTAAGAATGAGCACCCTTAGAGACCCAGATTGGGATCCCTAAGTATCTCTTCTTTCCAAAGGAATGAGGGTCTTTTCATCAAATTGCTGATATCAGGGCTAGAATTTATTTTCATATAGAATAAAAGGAGAACAACTATATACCAATAATTTGGAAAATCTGAAAGAAATGAACAAATTCCTAGACACATACAACCTACTAAGATTGAGCCAGGAAGAAATCCAAAACTTCAACAGACCAATAACAAGTAAAAAGATTGAAGTCATAATAAAACGTTTTTCAGAGAAAGAAAGAAAGAAGAAAGAAAGAAAGAAAGAAAGTACAAATGAAAGAAAAAGTCTGGGACCCTATGGCTTCATTGCTGATTTCGAAAAAGTCTGGGACCCTATGGCTTCATTGCTGAATTCCACCAAACCTTTAGAGAACTAATATCAATCCTACTCAAACTATTCTGGAAAATAAAGGAGGGAATACTTCAAAATCCATTCTATGAGGCCAGAATTACCTGATACCAAAACTAGGCAAAGACCCATTAAAAAAATTGAAAAGGCAAGCAAGAAAAATACAGGTCAATATCTCTGATGAACATTAATACAAAAATCCTCAATAAAATACTAGCAAACTGAATTCAACAATACATTAGAAAGGTCATTCATCATGACCAAGTAAGATTTATTCCTAGATGCAGTGGTTTAACATACACAAATCAATCAATGCAATACATCAATATTACACAATGAAGGATGAAAACTTTATGATCATTTCAATGGATGCTGAAAAAGCATTTGATAAAATTCAACACACTTTCATGATAAAAACCCTCAAAAAACTGGGGATAGGAGGAAGATACCTCAGCATAGCAAAAGACATATGCAACAGACCCACAGCTTGTATCGTACTGAATGAGGAAGTACTGAAAGCCTTTCCTCTAGGATCTGGAACACAACCAGGATGCCCACTGTCACCACTGTTATTCAACATACTACGGGAAGTCCTAGTTAGAGCAATCAGTCAAGACAAAGATGTAAATGACTTCCAAATTGCAAAGGAAGGAGTCAAATTACCCTTGTTTGCAGATGATATGATCTTATAGTTGGAAAACCTGAAGACTCCACTAAATACTATTAGAATTGATAAATTCAGTAAAATTACAGGATAGAAAATCAACATAAAAAATCAGTAGCAGACCCCGACCCTGGACACAGAGCTGCTGTGGTCTAGCAGAGGGATAACTCGGCTCTCGGCCTCCCGCACTGGTGCGGTGTGCGCCCAGCGCTCCCCTGAAGACTAGCGCTGCCCCTACTTTCTGGAACTCCAGCAGGACCTCGGCGGCAGCTGCGCTTGGCAGCGGTGGGTGGAGCATGCGGGCCAGTCTCACCTGAGCTTGTCCTCCTGCCCACCGCGTCCTGCCAGGAGTCTCGCTCTGTTGCCGGGCTTGAGTGCAGGGTCGCGATTGCGGCTCCCTACACCCTTGACCTCCTGGGCTCAATTCATCCTACTGCTTCAGCCTCGGAAATAGCTGCAAGCTAATTTTTAATTTTTTTGTAGAGACGGGGTTCTCTCTGTGTTGCCCAGGCTGGTCTCGAAGTCCTGGGCTCAAGCCATCCTACTGCGTCAGCCTCATGGTGAAACTGAGGCTTAGAGGGATTAAATGACTTGCTTACGGCTTTACAAGCACCAAGAATTGAAGCCTAGTTTAAGATTTGACAGAGTGTGGGCTGGACCTGAATGTGGACCAGGCTGTAGAATGGTGCCATAGTTGTCTCCTGATGTTTGCAGCTGAGACATGCAGGCCCATGGGGTGTGTCTCACCTGCACGCCTGCTTTGTTCAGTGGAGAGCTTCTTCAGTCAGGCCTCCCAAGTGTCCTGGGCCCGTCAGGGAGTGCAGGAGTGACGCAGGGGCACAGTGACCCCATGGATGGCTGCAGAAAGAATCGGAAAGACCTGCATGCCACCCTCCTCCATGCACACATGAGCCTTGCGGAACAATCATCCCACTGCGAGAGACTTACTTATATGGCTTCAAACACAGGAGAAGGCAGTGATGACTTCTGAGTGATTATAAAAATCAGGGCAGCTCTAAGGTACTTCAGAGCCCAAATATCAGCAGAAGCATGGAATGGAAGGCACATGTGTCTGAAAGGAAGGCTCCTCGGCTCCCAGAGACCCAAGATGTGCCTTTGTCTCTTCCCTTCTCCCATCAGCAGCTCGGATCCGCCTTCTCCCAGCCTGGCAGGTTCAGCCCGAGTGAACAGGGCCCTCCAGGGAGGCGGCATAACCCCAGTGCCTATAAACGACCTCGGGAATGGAGAGAGCACCCAGGCCGATGCCCGCTCTCCTGAAGTGCTGAACCTGTGGACACCCAAGGACTTGGGGCAGGGCACGGAGGCTGCCTAGATGTGGAGTGCGGGCTCCTGCAGTGGAGACACCAACAGGCATCTGGACCCCCTCAGCAGGTGTCTGTGCCTCCCTGCTAAGGCAGGTAGGTGTTTGTGTCCCCCCAGCAAGTGGCAGTGCCTCTCCTGGCAGGGCCCACAAGGAAGTCTTCTGCCCCTTGGGCCTTCTCCTTAGAAAGCCAGTAACACTGCCTGACCCCTTCTCTGCCAGGAAAACTGGTTTCCAAGTGAAATTCCGTATTGTCTCTGTGGATGTCAATTTCCACCCTGACATCCATTGATGAAATGGTACACATACGGAGAGCCTGTCCCCAGTCTGGTGACACTTAGTGTGCAGAAAACGTTTATCATTCCAGCCCACCTGCAACAATAACTATTCATGTGATATCTGTGAAGAACTCAGTCAACAGGACTGGAATTAACTGGGTATGGATCATGTGGAATCACAAATAACTTAAGCACACTGAGATTTACTAAAGCAAATTCACAGTACAGACATGGACTCCCCTGGTATGGACAGGTTCTTCTAGTCACTGAAAAGCATTAGCCAATCCCCAACAAAACTATATTTGTTACTGTGGAGGAAGCCAGATACCATTCCAGTGCAACTACTGATGAGCATGCTTTAGTGAACATTTCTCTTGACACCACCAACTACACATCACCTTCTATTACAGTTTCAGGCTGTCACAATTCTCATCATCAGACATTTCCATTTCTTCTTCGCGGCGGATGCCCATGAGCTGCTCACTTTGAGCATTCTGGAGCTCCTCAGAATGCTTTCACCAAATGTCTATGTTCTTGCGCTGGATAACAATGTTAATAAAGCATGCTCTATGCCCTCAAGATGCCCACAGTCGAGTAGAGATAACGAGGTGCTGCCTCTGTTTAAGCACCTAAACACTTACAAGTTATAACAAATCCCATTTCTTCTAAACGCTCTTAATAGAAGAGCTGAATAAAACCCTAGAGTTTTCCATACACTTAGTGTGAAAGTTGATACCTAAAAAAGTATCTCAACTTGCTCAACTTAGTAAAAGCCTACGCCAAGAAGACTCTCCTCTCAGTCATTATATTTCTCTAGCTCCCCTTTGCCTCTTTTTATTTAAGTAGTTAAATGCAGCATCAAGCAAACTTATACCCTAATATCCTGTACATGTTTTCAAATAAAAATTGATTTTTAATTAGTCACCTAAAAAAAAAAATCAGTAGCATTTCTTTTTTTTGAGTCAAGCTATTTAATTTTCCAAAATACTCCTTCTGTGGTAACAGGAGGTAAGTACCCTGAGCCCTAACTCCTTAGCACTCTTTGGGCTGATGTAGTTCTGGAGAAGCACCAGCACCTCTACCTGCTGGCTCATCTTGGTGACCTTGCCCTGAAAGCAGCCTTTCTTCCCTGCTCCTTTGCCTTCTAGGACCTTATCCATCCTGGGCCCCAGGATCTCCATTGTCTCAGGTAG
The DNA here is from genome assembly GCA_021498475.1 of Saguinus midas. Lineage (NCBI taxonomy): Eukaryota > Metazoa > Chordata > Mammalia > Primates > Cebidae > Saguinus > Saguinus midas. Next base: position 69,195,553 of record CM038398.1, on the reverse strand, counting down.
CCCTGCCAGTAAAAAGAGCCCAGCACCTTTCTTATCACCCATGGTTAAGAACAAGAAGGAATCCTCTGACCCGATCTCATTGCATGTGATCCTCTGCTCCACACTTAAGCAGAGTGATTCAGTGCTTTTTCAGTTCCATGACTTCTCTCCATCCACTTCAGCATCTGCTTCCCAGCAAGAAATATCCGGTTGATTTTATTCCTTTTCCTCTTCTCAGTGTCTACAATCTTAATGACTAGAAGGTCATGGAGATTGCTCATGTAGATCCCACAGCACATGTTGGAATCAACACCCTTGATGGTAACAATTCCAGTGGGCCCAGTATGATCATCTGGCAGACCCCAGCCTCTCACCTGCTCCACCTCAGCCTCAGTTTTTGTGCTTTCATGAGCAGCTGATCTCTGATATTTTTATTCCACTCTGCTCGGTGGCAGTTATTTTCTCTGCATTCGCAGAGGGATTTTCCAGCTACACCACACTCTGAAATCTCCCTAACTGCCAAGATGTTGTCTTTAACTCAAACAGATGATCAGCAACTACTGTGATGAGATGCTGCCGTGAATGCTGCTGCATGTGGTCAAACCTCCACTCCAAGTCTACTCAGACCAGGACCGGCTTTCAGGATCCAGGGGTTCTGTGTGAAATGATCAGCCTATGCCACACAGTGGGTCACTCTCAGCACAGAGATGTCATTGATTTTATCACTGTCATCAGGCTGTCTTCTGCCCTCAGGGAAAAGCAGCATGTCTTCCATCACCATATGAAGACTGCTCAGCACTTGTTTCTTGCCATTGTCCCCTTCTGTCTGTAGCTCCATGGGACCACAGGAGACTATGGTTGTGGTGAAGTCCCAGGCATTGCTATTCTGCTGACACCAGAACACACTCATGGCCATCTTGTGGGCATCAGTAGTGTTTCCATATGCCAACAGTGAACAATCTAAAAAAGATACTAAAAAGTAATCTGATTTACAATAGCCACACATAAAATTAAATACCTAGGAATTAACCAAAGAAGTTAAATATCTCTAAAATGAAAACTATAGAACACTGATGAATAAGATTGATGAGATTACTAAAAAATGGAACAATATTCTATGTTCATGTATTGGAAAAATCAATATTGTTAAAATGTCCATACTATCCAAAGCAATCTACAGATTCACTGTAATCCCTATAAAAATACCAATGACATTCTTCATAGAAATATAATCTTAAAATTTATACAGAACCACAAAGACCCAGAATAGCCAAAGCTATCCTAAGCAAAAAGAACAAAACTGGAGGAATCACATTACCTGACCTTAAATCATACTACAGAGCTATTGTAATCAAAGCAGCATGGTACTGGCATAAAAGCAGACACACAGACCAATGGAACAGTATAGACAATCCAGAAACAAATCCACACACCAAAAGTGAACTCATTTTTGACAAAGGTGCCAAGAACATGCACTGGGGAAAACACAGTCTTTATAAATACCTCACAAACATGCACTGGGGAAAACACAGTCTTTATAAATACCTCACAAGCACAAGGAACCAAAGCAAAAATGGACAAATGAAATTATGTCAATTTAAAAAGCTTCTGCCCAGCAAAGGATACAATCAACCAAGTGAATAGATACCCCCTATTTGGGAGAAAATATTTGCAAACTACCCATCTGACAAGGGATTAATAACCAGAATTTATAAGGAGCTCAAATAACTCTATTGTAGAAAATCTAGTAATTCAAATCAAAAAATGGGCAAAATATTTGAATAAGTATTTCTCAAAAGAAGACATACATATTGCAAACAGGCATATGAAAATGTGCTCAACATCACTGATCATTAGAGAAATACAAATCAAAACTACAATAAGATCATCTCACCCCAGTTAAAATGGCTTGTATCCAAAAGTTAGGTAATAACAAATGCTGGCTAGGATGTGTGCACTCTTTGGTGGGAATGTAAATTAGTACAACCACAATGGAGAACAGTTTTCAGGTTCTTCAGAAAACAAAAAAAGATTGAACTATCATATGATCCAGCAATCCCACTGCTTGGTATATACCCAAAAGAAAGTAAATCCGTATATCAAAGAGATATCTGCATGACGTTTGTTGCAGCAGTGTTTACAATAGCTAAGATTTGGGAGCAACCAAAGTGTTCATCAACAGATGAACAGGCATGGTGACTCACACCTGTAATCCCAGCACTTTGGGAGGTCAAGGCAAGTGGATCACAAAGTCAAGAGATGGATCCCCATCCTGGACAACATGGTGAAATCTCGTCTCTACTAACAATACAAAAATTAGCTGGGTGTGGTTGTGTGTGCCTATAGTCCCAGCTACTTAGGAGGCTGAGGCAGGAGAATCACTTGAACCTGGGAGGCGGAGGTTGCAGTGAGCCAAGATCGTGCCTCTGCACTCCAGTCTGGTGACAGAGCTAGACTCTGTAATGAAAAAAAAAGAAAGAAAGAAGAAAAGAAAAAGAACATGTGGTTCATATGGAGTACTATTCAGCCACAAAAAAGAATGAGATCCGATCATTCACAACAACATGGTCATTATGTTAAGTGAAATAAGCCAGGCACAGAAAGACAAACATTTCATGTTCTCATTTATTTATGGGCTCTAAAAATCAAAGCAATTGAACTCATGGAGATAAAAAGTAGAAGAATGGTTACCAGAGGCTGGGAAGGGTAGTGGGGACATGTGGGGGACATGGGGATGTTTTATGGGTACAGGTTATAATTAGAAAGGATGAATAAGAACTACTGTTTGATAGCACATCAGGATGACTATAGTCAATAATAATTGTACATTTAAAGCAACTTAAAGAGTGTAATTGGGGCTGGACATGGTGGCTCACACCTGTAATCCCAGCACTTTGGGTGGCTGGTGGATCACCTGAGGTCAGGAGTTCGAGACCAGCCTGGCCAACATGGCAAAACCCATCTCTACTAAAAAAAAAAAATTAGCTGGGAATGGTGGTGCCTGCCTGTAATCCTAGCTACTGGAGGCTGAGACAGGAGGATCGCTTGAACCTGGGAGGCGGAGGTTGCAGTGAGCCAAGATCGTGCCTCTGCACTCCAGTCTGGTGACAGAGCTAGACTCTGTAATGAAAAAAGAAAGAAAGAAGAAAAGAAAAAGAACATGTGGTTCATATGGAGTACTATTCAGCCACAAAAAAGAATGAGATCCGATCATTCACAACAACATGGTCATTATGTTAAGTGAAATAAGCCAGGCACAGAAAGACAAACATTTCATGTTCTCATTTATTTATGGGCTCTAAAAATCAAAGCAATTGAACTCATGGAGATAAAAAGTAGAAGAATGGTTACCAGAGGCTGGGAAGGGTAGTGGGGACATGTGGGGGACATGGGGATGTTTTATGGGTACAGGTTATAATTAGAAAGGATGAATAAGAACTACTGTTTGATAGCACATCAGGATGACTATAGTCAATAATAATTGTACATTTTAAAGCAACTTAAAGAGTGTAATTGGGGCTGGACATGGTGGCTCACACCTGTAATCCCAGCACTTTGGGTGGCTGGTGGATCACCTGAGGTCAGGAGTTCGAGACCAGCCTGGCCAACATGGCAAAACCCCATCTCTACTAAAAAAAAAAAAAAATTAGCTGGGAATGGTGGTGCCTGCCTGTAATCCTAGCTACTGGAGGGCTGAGACAGGAGGATCGCCGAACCTGGGAGGTGGAGGTTTCAGTGAGCTGAAATCGTGCCACTGCACTCCAGCCTGGGCAACGAGCAAGACTCTGTCTCAGAAAAAAAAGTTGTAATTGGATTGTTTGTAACTCAAAGGATAAATATTTGAGGGGATGGATATTTTATTCTCCATGATGGGCTTATTTCACAATGCCTGCCTGTATCACATCTCATGTACTCAATAAATACATACCTCTACCATGTGCCCACAAAATTCTTTTTCCAAATGATTGCATTTATTATAAACAAGGGTGCAGACCCTAGACTCTCAGAAACGCAAGAGATATGAAGCTAAGACAGCTCTGGTGAAACACTAACAGAAGGATGGGGAACACTGAGGTATTAATGTCTGGACCACAGCTACCGTCCTGGGCCCCACACCCCACCTTTGGTCCAGATGGCCTCTTGGCCCAGGTGTCCCTACTGCCAGAACACACTGGACTGGGGTTATAGGAGTTTCATATTCCATGAGGCTAGTATCAGGGAAAGTAGGGACTCAGTTGTCAGGTTATCCCTCTCCTCTGGGCCAATTTACTAATGTTTCAGTCTCACATCAACTATCACATTTTAAAACAGAAAGGCAAAATATTTAGTTAAAATAAAATGAAAACACTGCAGTGAATAGACCTGAGTATTCTGGTGGACAGGCCATGGTGCTCACCTGTGGGAAGGGTAGGCCAGAAAGGGCAGAAGAGCTCCCTGTGAGCAGCTAGGCTGTGTGTGGATGTGGCCCTCCAGGTGGTCCCAGGGAGGATACAGGGAAAGGGACAGTCCAGGCAGACAACTATCAAGCGAGTAGGTGTCTGCCTGAGGTGTTCTGGCATCAGACAGAAGGCTGCCTGACCCCCAATGGGCATGACACAGGCTCCAGGGAGCAATGGTACCTCAGCCCAAAGGATGAAAGCCCAACTTGATCAGATCCCAAACTTCACCTGCATCAGGTCCCTGCCTCTGCAAAGGGTACACCCAGCTCTGGGGATAAGCCATGGCATTGAGCAGCAGCTGGGTATGCTGCCGAAACCAGGACACACCTGCATCATACTCACTGAAAGCTGCACCATCCTGGTGTCATAGACCACACTTGGTTACCCTAGGGTAAGCTGGAAAAGAACTCCAGAAATGCCTTGGAGAGACCCCCACCTCTCAGGGGCCACCTTGCAGGGTGCTTTCCCCTCGCCCTATTCTTTGAGTTCGGGTTGAGATTTTAGGAAGCATAATTTCAGGTGAGGAAGAGAACAAAGTCTGGTCCCAGTCCACTCTAGCAAGGATCATTCCCCATCTCGTCAGCATCAGAGGAAGCCACATATATAGGCAGGACACACACAGCACACACTGGGTGTAAGGAACCATGCCTGCATACCACTCACACACACAGAACATAACTGAGTGGCAGAAGAGATGATGTGGCATGCTCAAGGGGACACCTTTGGGGCATTAATATAGGCTGGGTTGTAAGGAGGCTGACTAGCAGGGTAGGGCACGGCTGCTCCTCCAGCGAGGGTCTTGTGGTAGACCGGCGGTCCCATGGACTGGACCAGGTGGTGGGTACTGCATTGGATAGGGTGCTGCTGGCATCCCTGGTTGGGGGGAATGGGGTGGTAGCCCTTGTAGCTCGGTCAAGGGTAGCTGGGCGGCACACTTGGAAACTGAGTGTGAGGGGCGTGCACCACAGTGGTGAATGTGATGGTGGTGACAACCTGACGTGGTTGGCGGCACATCTTGTACAGGCAACAGCAGGAGCAGGTGAAGCAGATGAAAATAGTGATGACAGACACACAAAGATGGTCAGACCGATGGCCACAGTTGCTCCAAATCCCATGTTAGCTTCTGCCTTCACCCAGGGACTTTCTGGACCCCTGGATTTCCCCTCTTTCCGTCATGATCCACTCAGTTTCAATATTCTTCCCTTTGGAGAAGAGGAAACAAAATCTCCCACATTTAAAAAAATAATAATACAAGGAAAGTATCAGGCAGGGCACAGTGGCTCATGCCTATAATCTCAGCATTTTGGGAGACCTAGGTGGGTGGATCACTTGAGGTCAGGAGTTCAAGACCAGTCTGGCCAACATGGAGAATCCCCATCACTACCTAAAATACAAAACTTAGCCCGGCATGGTGGTGGGCACCTGTAATCCCAGCTATTAGGGAGGCTTAGGCAGGAGAATTGCTTGAACCCTGGAGGCGGAAGTTGTAGTGAGTCAAGATTCCACCACTGCACTCCAGCCTGGACAACAGAGTAAGACTCCATCTCAAAACAAAACAACACAAAAAAAGTAGCAAAGACCATTGGATCATGCCGAAGAGACTCAGAAGTCAATTTGATGAAAATCTCATGGAACAAATATGGGTCAATCTGAGCATCAATAAAAATCATAACTGCAATGAACTATAAGCATAAAATATGTCTCACACAAAGATTTCATATTGATATTTGCAAAAAAAGTAATGTTCCTGTTAGTTGAATTGCGTTTCCCACTGAAGCTTGGCTCAGTGGCACATGCCTGTAGTCCCAGCTACTCAGAAGGCTGAAGCAGGAGGATAGCTAAAGTCCAGAGGTTCAAGGCTGTAGTGAGTTATAATCATGTCTGTGAATAGCCACTACACACTAACCTGAGCAATGCAGTGAAACTCTGTCTCCAAAAGAGTCCATATGTTGTAGTCCTAACCCTCAGAATCTGAAGTGACAATATTTAAAAGTTAAAAATTTTGAAATGGTAATTAAAATAAAATGAGATGCATGTTAGTAGAAGCCTTTACTCCTTTGAAGTGACTATTGGTAGAAATATGAACATTAAAATGATTTTAGTGAAGGCTCAGAAAGAAAAGAACTGTAAAGAGAGAAAGCTTCTGTCATCTTATGGAATACATATATCATCATGAACACCATATGGTAAAAATATGAATGTATAAGTTTCTTCTGGTGTGGTCTCAAATAGAAATGAGGAACATGTTATTGGAAACGGGAAGAAAGGTTATTCTTGTAATAAAGCAGCAAAGAACTTGGACAAATTGTGTACCAGTGTTTTGGAAAGTAGAATTTGTAAGTGATGAATGGATATTTAGCTGAGGAGATTTCTAAGCCAAGTGTCAAAGACCTGACCTGGCTTCTTTTTGTTGCTTTACAGTAAAATGTGAGAAGAGAGTTAATTCACGGAAGGAATTGTTAAGTAAAAAGGAACCAAACTTGATTTGGGAATGAATACTGTTAGCTTGGACTGAAGGGGACAGAGATAAGATAAAATGAAGGAAGGCTGCTGGACTTCTGGAATTCTACGGAATGGGCCAGTAAAGCTATCCAGCTGTAAATGTGTTATCCTTCAAGAAAAGAGAAGAATAACCCAAAGGTCGATCAGATGTCAGCAGGGCTGTCACTTCCACCTTGATCCCAGAGGCACAGGCCCAGGGAATGAGGCTGTATGCTCCAGATTTTATCTAGCCAGGCATCTGCTTGTGAGTGCCAGAGGGTGTGGGTCTGTTTTCTAGGCTGATGTGGGTAGCCACCTGGGCTCGGAGGACAGAATACTGAGCCAAAGAAATTTATTCTTGAGTGTTAAAATCTAATGGAATTTTCCCTGTTCAGGTTTAAATTTGCTTGCAATCTATGATCCTTTTTTTTCTCAGTTTTTCTTTTTGAAATAGGAACTTCTATCCTATGCCTTTTCTACTATTGTACTTTTAAAGCTGATAGCTTGTCTGGTTTTACAGGTTTTCAGATGGAGAGGAATTTTGCCTCAGGATGAATCATACCTCGAGTCACTCATACCTGATTTCGATGACATTTATGTAAGATTTTGGGCTGGAATGTGGGGTGCTGCTTTAAAAATACAGAAGTGTCTTTTGAATTGAGTAATATGTAGGTGCTGGTAGATTTTTGAGGAACATAGAGAAGACAGTGTGAAGGCACAGGGCAAAGATGGCCATCTATAAGCCTGAAAATTCTTCCCTGATGGCCCCTCAGGAGGAACTAACTCTGCTGACAACTTGATTTCAGGCTTCTAGCCTCCATAACTGTGAGAAAATAAATTTCTGTTGTTTAAAGCTAACCCGTCTGTGGTACTTTGTTATGACAGCCCTCACAAATTAATAAATTTCCTTTGGAAGATGATAGACAACAAATATTGTTTGAAAAGCTTATTTTAGAAAAGGCAAAGAAGTGAAACATTTATTTTGACTTCCTATACAAACTGTACCTCAAGTTAAACAAACATCTGTACTTTTAAAGTGTTTTATGGATGGGGTCTCAGTGTGTAACCTAGGCTGGAATGCAGTGACTGTTCACAGGTGTGATCATAGCACACTGCAGCCTTGAATTCCTGGTGTTAAGCAGTTTGTTTGCCTTTGCTTCTGAGTAGCTTGGACTAGGGGTGTGTGTCACCATGGCTAGCTTATATTTTGTAAGAAACATAGAGCCAGGGGAACATGTTAAATGACATTATTAAAACTCAATCAGCAAAATCCAGACTCTGGAAAAGTCTATATAATAGTGGACCATATTTCTTCAACAAATAATTTGCAAAGAATAAAAAAAAAAGAGAATGAGGGGGAACTTAGAGAGTTAAAGAGATTTAAGACACAACAAACTGCAAAACAAATACGTGTAAGATGCTTTGGGTACAGCCCATGTGCATGTCAAATCACGTCTTCTCTTAATCCAGTCACTGCTGTGGTGACCAGTTCTAGGCAAGCATAATCTGACAGGGCCTTGCATTGGCCCAATGCAGTGTGTATATCTTGCTTCTTGCACAGGGGCTTCTCTGATGGCAAATCATGGAACAAATTACAGACCATTGGACAGTCAGGCATGTGCAAATGGGATGTATGGCAGAATTAAGTCACGTGGGATTATCTTGACTAATAAGGGAATGGGAGATATTGGCTAAATCCTGCCCTCTTATGTCCTTCAACTAGACAGTTCTGAGATACATTTCATAATGCAACTCAGAAGGCCCCCAAGATCATACATGTTATTAGTTGCATGCCAATTTAAATATGGAATTATTCCTTGTACTGGCTTTCCTTTCTTTTGAAAATACTACTATATACTTCATTTCTACTCTTGGGATCAGCTCTCAAATAAATTGCCCCACAGAACTTTTGTCTGCTTGGGGTAGTGTTTGTTTTTTGTTTTGAGACGGAATTTCACTCTTGTTGTTCAGGCTGGAGTGCAATGGTGTGATCTCAGCTCACTGCAAACTTCATCTCCTGAGTTCAAGCAATTCTCCTGCCTCAGCCTCCTGAGTAGCTGGGATTATAGGCATGTGCCACCACACCCAGCTAGTTTTGTATTTTTAGTAGAGATGGTGTTTCTTCATGTTGTTAAGGCTGGTTTTGAACTCCCGACCTCAGGTGATCTGCCCACCTCAGCCTCCCAAAGTGCTGGGATTACAGGAGTAAGCCACTGTCCCGTGCCAAGGTGGTGTTTTAAAATGTAGCTTTTACTATTATTTAAGTGGATAAGATCAACAAATCAGGAAGTCACTGTCATTGAAAAGACTGTTATATTCATAGGTCACAAGAAGAGGCATGCCACACCATTGGGGGTCACCTGGGAAAACACCAGGGTCAGTCAGGAGGCAGAGGGCAAGGGGATAGTGTGAGCAAAAGGCTTTATTGTGGTTTCCAAGGGAAGGAATGGGCAAGTCAAAGTAAGCAGGTTTAGAATTAGCTAGTTTGAATAATTTTAGCAGGCTCTATGGCTAAGGGGCTTTTCCTAGTTGTCTGATATCCAAACCTGGGGTGATTTGGGCATGTAAATAGTGACCCTGTGCCTGAAATGCCAATAAAGGAGGTGATTGAAGATATGGACTCTGGAGTGGTTGGTTTGCATATGAAAGACACTTTGATAATCCAATTGTTTACTATCTCTAGAAATTGGCTAACCCTGAAGGGAGCAATCCCTCCAAGGTCAGCACAGCCTCAAGATGCCAAAGCATCAGAATGTAGAAAATTAAAGATGTGATTAATGCAATTGAATATAATTGGCTCTGTGATACTTTGATATCATATTAAAAACATATTGGGATGATAATAGAGAAGACTATATAGTAGAACATATGTTTTCCCAGATAGCATAGAAAACATTTTATGATGGGACTAAAAAAAGAGGAATGCAAGTAGAAGTATTAAATATAAGAGTCTTTATAGGCTGGCCCATGATTAAGGTTCTCATTTATATGGCATTCGCAAAAAAAAAAAAAAAAAAATCTGAAATTTCTGAGATCTCTAACAATATCTTGTTGGAGTTGCAAAGTGTGTTAAAGTATATATATGTGTGTGGTATATATATTTATTTATATATACATATTCATGTGTATGTATAGCACATATACACATATAAATATGTGTATGACAGATATAGACACACGCACACACACACACACACACACATATATAAATGGTAGTATCTTGGTGTACACCTGGGTCAAAGTTGTTATATATAAAATTTTTGGTGCCACAAAAGAAGTTAGCCCTTGAATATTTCCTCAGCAAGGCAATTTACTTCTATAGCTCACAGATGGAACAATGGCAAATGCACACCTGGACAAGGGAGGGGAAGGGGTACTTATTCCTGATGGAGGTTGCCCCTACTGCTGTGTCATTCTCCTGTTGACTAGGGTTAGACAAAACTAACCCTATTGACTATTTTAAAGGGAGCAGTGGTACAAGCCAGAGTGGTGGGTTGGGTAGTTTGGTGGGAAGGATGGTTACGGACAGGTCAGAGCAGGTAATTAGGGGTCAAGGCAGGTGACTGGAGCAGATGACCAGTATGAGTGAGGATGGAGCAGGGACTGGGGTACAGATGTGAACTACTGACTAGAACTGGTAGAAGTTGTTTACTGAAACAACAAGGAAGTTAAACTTTAAAATGGAGAATTCAAGAATAAGAGAGCTGAACATACTGACATGCTGATTCTTTGATGAGAAACTTGGCATTCACGGTATCTAACAATCGTCTATCTTGAATTTTTACAAGTTTTTTTTTCCTCTTCAACCTTCCTTAACATGTCTTGGCTTAGTTGTTCTGCTATCCCTTTGACAGCATCTTTTGTGCAATTAATAAACAGTTGCTGATCATGATAGATGTAATTTATTTAATTTACATTTGTATTAATTGTTACCTATGATAATATTGACTTAAATCCTGCAGCTATTTAATCTTGGGTTTCAAATTCGTTTGGTAACTCCATGTTTATATAAACATGGGGATTAAAGGACCCATGTAAGGCACTTTAAAAAAGATTTCTTTTTCTTTTTTAACATGTTGACAGAATGCTAGGGTGAAAGGGATGGCCAACTAGACTAGAGCACAGATGCTGCTCTAATTACTTGGCAGAGTACCCAGCAATAGTCCCCTGCAATACCACCACACATTTGCTTGGGGATGAACAAGGGCAGATTGATTGGTAAGCTCTTGAAAAGGCTTGGTTTTACTGCACCCTGTTAAGTCTTCAAGGAATGTCAACTTTTCCCCTGCCGTGAAAGGCACCAGGTGAAGTTAACATCAGGGGCTAGAGGCCAGATGATCCTCAGGGGCTGATCCGCAGGGCTCTTAACCTCAGGGAACAACAGTGAAAGAGTCTTGCATGACTCATCACCCCAGGCTGTGGGGTTCTGGAAGAGCTACCATACAGATCATGCCCAGTCCATGACAGGACTACCCAAGTGGAAAGGGGACAGTCTTGTCTCTGGCCTGCTTGTCAAACAGTGTAACAGTCACATTTGTTTAGCATGTGAACAGAATATCTAATCCATTCCAGCCAAGCATTTGCATCCTGATACCCTGTTTCAATTGCTATAGTTTGTTTTAAATCTTTAACCTCTACAACAGCTACTTTGGTTTTATCCTTGGGTAGATGGTGAGAGAAGGTTTGGTTAGTGGAGAACTTAGGAGAGGAAGAAGGGGTGCAGGAGGTGAGGAGGCAATAAAGCACATTTTAAAGGATTCTATGGGGTCCTTCCCTGAGACTTCTGCTCCTATACCATAGAAATGACTTAATGAAGGGAAGAACTCTGGGGAGCAGAGATGGTAATCTGTCTGACAATGGGGAGGGGTAACTCCTTTAGTAAAATGAATATATGCTTTTAAGAAGCTGCAAGTACTAGTTGGGGCTGTCCATCCTTGCTGTTTACTGGTCCACAGACATTGGACCAACTACAAAAGCTCTGTATCGAGGGGGCAAGACTCGTGGTTGATACTGGGGTCTTCATCAAAATTTTCCCAGACTAAATGGTCCCAATTCAATAATGTCCAGTCTGATTAGAGCCTGGAAGGACAGAGGTATTTTTCTGAAGTGGAGAGTTGTCTTTGACTTGGCAAGTCCCCACAGGGTATAACAAGGCAAGCATCAAATGTAATAGCTTGAGGCAAAATTGACTTTGTTACATTAATAACTAGATGGTCAGCAATAGTGCAAGGAAAGAAGAAAGAGTAATAGAATAGATGAAAGAGTGTTAAATGTTTCTTAGCTTTAGTTTGGTAGGGTTTTCCCCTGGGACTATGGCCCATGACTCTGGGGTTGTGGGGGTTGCCTTTTTGACTTGGGTGTGATGAGTCCATCCTTTTTCTGCTGTCCAGACTGCAGTCTCAGTAGTTAGGAACACCAGGCAAGGTCCTTCCTAGGCCGATTTGAGCTTTTCCTTCTCTCCAACTTTTGACAAGGACATGGTCCCCAGGTTAATGCTGGTGTGCTGGAAACTCCAGTGGTGGCACCTGCACTAAAAGACCTTTGGTTCTGAGGGAAGGGAAAGTGGAAGATAAATCAAGTATATAAACTGATTTTTTGTTTCAAATGTAGGGAGATCAGTAGTAGAATGTCTTTTTGGGGAGCAGTTCAGACTCTTAACAAGGTAATAAGCCTTCCGACTTTCCCTAATGAAGGTGGGTGTCAGGGAGTATAATATTTTCATTTTGTATCCGGTACCTGGGCTAATTTCCCAGTGACGTGCAGTAAAATGAGTCCTATCTGAATCAGTAAATACTTTAGATGACCTATTGGAGGCATCTTTGTGTAATTAATCTGATACTTTGGAATGGCCTTAGGCCTGGATTCCTTCCCCCAAGGGGTAATTTTTTTTTATAGTTTGTTTATTAGTTTTCTTACATACTAAGAAGCTGTCTGTAACCCCTTTGGCCAGGGTACAAATTTCTATGCCCCCAAAAACTCTGAGGACTGTGTCACACATGGTTTGGGGCCCCCAGTGGGTCCCTATGTGCAGTTGGTAGAAGATTCCCCTCATAAGGGATTTGAATAACATTTCTCTCTGGTCTGGGAATATCCATTTTCCTTCTGAATTCTCTTTAGCACCATTTTTTTTTTTCTTTTTCTTTTTCTTTTTTTTTTTTTTTAATTTAAAGACGGGGTTTCACCGTATTGGTCAGGCTGGTCTTGAACTCCTGACCTCAGGTGATCCACCCACCTCAGCCTCCCAAAGTGCTAGGATTACAGGCGTGAGCCACCACACCTGGCTTTAGCACCATTTTTTTAAGGTTTTAATTTCAGATTTTTTATTTTTATTTTACTTTAAGTTCTGGGGTACATGTGCAGATCTTGCAGGATTGTTACATAGGTATACACATGCCATGGTGATTTGCTGCTTCCATCCCCCTGTCACCTACATTAGGTATTTCTCCTAATGTTATCCCTCCCCAATCTCTCCACCCCCTGCTATCCTCCCTAGCCCCCACCCCAAACAGACCCCAGTGTGTGATGTTCCCTTCCCTGTGTTCATGTGTTCTCATTGTTCAACACCCAGTTACGAGTGAGAACATGTGGTGTTTGGTTTTCCGTACTTGTGTCAGTTTGCTGAGAATGATTGTTTCTGGATTCATCCAGTTCCCTGCAAAAGACATAAACTCATCCTTTTTTATGACTGCATAGTATTCCATGGTGTACGTGTGCCACATTTTTTTTAATCCAGTCTATTTTGATGGCATTTGGGTTGGGTCCAAGTCTTTGCTATTGTAAACAGTACCACAATGAATATGTGTGTGCATGTGTCTTTACAATAGATTGATTTATAATCCTTTGGGTATATACCCAGTAATGGGATTGCTGGGTCAAATGGTATTTCTTTTTCTAGATCCTTGAGGAATCGCCACACCGTCTTCCACAATGGTTGAACTAATTTACACTCCCACCAACAGTGTAAAAGTGTTTCTATTTCTCCATATCCTCTTCAGCATCTGTCATCTCCAGATTTTTTAATGATTGCCATTCTAACTGGCATGAGATGGTATCTCAATGTGGTTTTGATTTGCATTTCTAATGACCAGTGATGATGAGCATTTTTCATATGTTTGTTGGCCACATAAATGTCTTCTTTTGAAAAGTGTCTGTTCATATCTTTTGCCCACTTTTTGATGGTGTTTTTTCTTGTATATTTGTTTTAGTTCTTTGTAGATTCTGGATATTAGCCCTTCGTAAGATGGGTAGATTGCAAAAATTTCTTCCCATTCTGTTGGTTGCTGGTTCACTCTAATGATTGTTTCTTTTGCTGTGCAGAAGACGTTAAGTTTAATTAGATCCCATTTGTCTATTTTGGCTTTGGTTGCCATTGCTTTTGGTGTTTTAGTCAAGAAGTTCTTGTCTATGACTATATCCTGAATGGCATTGCCTAGGTTTTTTCTCTAGGGTTTTTATAGTGTTAGGTCTTATGTTTAAATCTTTAATCCATCTGGAGTTAATTTTGTATAAGGTGTAAGGAAGGGTCCAGTTTCAGCTTTCTGCACATGGCTAGCCAGTTTTCCCAACACCATTTATTAAACAGGGAATCCTTTCCCAATTGCTTGTTTTGTCAGGTTTGTCAAAGATCAGATGGTTGTAGATGTGTGGTGTTACTTCTGAGGCCTCTGTTCTGTTCCATTGGTCTATATCTCTGTTTTGGTACCAGTACCATGCTGTTTTGATTACTGTAGCCTTGTAGTATAGTTTGAAGTCAGGTAGCATGATGCCTCCAGTTTTGTTCTTTTTGCTTAGGATTGTCTTGGCTATGTGGGCTCTTTTTGGTTCCATATGAAGTTTAAGGTGTTTTTTTCCAGTTCTGTGAAGAAGGTCAATGGTAGCTTGATGGGGATAGCATTGAATCTATAAATTACTTTGGGCAGTATGGCCATTTTCACAATATTGATTCTTCCTAACCATGAGCATGGAATGTTTTCCATCTGTTTGTGTCCTCTTATTTCCTTGAGCAGTGGTTTGTAGTTCTCCTTGAAGAGGTCCTTCACATCCTTTGTTAGTTGTATTCCTAGGTATTTTATTCTCTTTGTAGCAATTGTGAATGGGAGTTCGCTCATGATTTGGCTCTCTGTTTGTCTGTTATTGGTGTATAGGAATGCTTGTGATTTTTGCACATTGATTTTGTATCCTGAGACTTTGCTGAAGTTGCTTATCAGCTTAAGGAGATTTTGGGCTGAGATGATGGGGTCTTCTAAATACACAATCATATTGTCTACAAATAGAGACAATTTGACTTCCTCTTTTCCTAATTGAATACCTTTATTTCTTTTTCTTGCTGATTGCTCTGGCTAGAACTTCCAATACTATGTTGAATAGGAATGGTGAGAGAGGGCACCTTGTCTAGTGCCAGTTTTCAAAGGAATGCTTCCAGTTTTGCCCATTCAGTATGATATTGGCTGTGGGTTTGTCATAAATAGCTTTTATTATTTTGAGATATGTTCCATTGATACCTAGTTTATTAAGGGTTTTTAGCATAAAGGGCTGTTGAATTTTGTCTAAGGCCTTCTCTGCATCTATTGAGATAATCATGTGGTTTTTGTCTTTGGTTCTGTTTATGTGATGGATTACATTTATAGATTTGTGTATGTTGAACCAGCCTTGCATCCCCAGGATGAAGCCTACTTGATCGTGATGGATAAGCTTTTTTGATGTGCTGTTGCATTCAGTTTGCCAGTATTTTATTGAAGATTTTTGCATCAATGTTCATCATGGATATTGGCCTGAAATTTTTTTTTTTTAGTTGTGTCTCTCTTATTTCCTTGAGCAGTGGTTTGTAGTTCTCCTTGAAGAGGTCCTTCATCCTTTGTTAGTTGTATTCCTAGGTATTTTATTCTCTTTGTAGCAATTGTGAATGGAGTTTGCTCATGATTTGGCTCTCTGTTTGTCTGTTATTGGTGTATAGGAATGCTTGTGATTTTGCACATTGATTTTGTATCCTGAGACTTTGCTGAAGTTGCTTATCAGCTTAAGGAGATTTTGGGCTGAGATGATGGGGTCTTCTAAATATACAATCATGTCATCTGCAAATAGAGACAATTTGACTTCCTCTTTTCCTAATTGAATACCTTTATTTCTTTTTCTTGCCTGATTGCTCTGGCTAGAACTTCCAATACTATGTTGAATAGGAATGGTGAGAGAGGCATCCTTGTCTAGTGCCAGTTTTCAAAGGAATGCTTCCAGTTTTGCCCATTCAGTATGATATTGGCTGTGGGTTTGTCATAAATAGCTTTTATTATTTTGAGATATGTTCCATTGATACCTAGTTTATTGAGAGTTTTTAGCATAAAGGGCTGTTGAATTTTGTCAAGGCCTTCTCTGCATCTATTGAGATAATCATGTGGTTTTTGTCTTTGGTTCTGTTTATGTGATGGATTACATTTATAGATTTGCATATGTTGAACCAGCCTTGCATCCCCAGGATGAAGCCTACTTGATCATGATGGATAAGCTTTTGATGTGCTGTTGCATTTGGTTTGCCAGTATTTTATTGAAGATTTTTGCATCATGTTCATCATGGATATTGGCCTGAAATTTTCTTTTTAGTTGTGTCTCTGCCAGGTTTTGGTATCAGGATGATGTTGGTCTCATAAAATGAGTTAGGAGGATTCCTCTTTTGTATTGTTTGGAATAGTTTCAGAAGGAATGGTACCAGCTCCTCTTTGTACATCTGGTAGAATTCAGCTGTGAACCCATCTGGACCTGGACTTTTTTGGTTGGTAGGCTATTAATTGCTGCCTCAACTTCAGACCTTGTTATTGGTCTATTCAGGATTCAACTTCTTCCTGGTTTAGTCTTGGGAGGTGTAAGTGTCCAGGAATTTATCCATTTCTTCTAGATTTACTAGTTTATGTGCATAGAGTTGTTTGTAGTAATATCTGATAGTAGTTTGTATTTCTGTGGAATTGGTGGTGATATCCCCTTTATCATTTTTTATTGCATCTATTCGATTCTTCTCTCTTTTCTTCTTTTTTTTTTTTTTTAGTCTGGCTAGGGGTCTATCTATTTTGTTGATCTTTTCAAAACACCAGCTCTTGGATTTATTAATTTTTGAAGGGTTTTTTGTGTCTCTATTTCTTTCGTTTAGTTCTGCTCTGGTCTATTTTTATTAGTTTTTAGACCAAAGAAAGTCAAACACCATTTTATATCCAGATAAACCAAATTTCAACTTTATATTAGTGTGCTATTAATATTAAACTCAATTATAATAAAACCTGGTAGACATATTATCCAATTTTAATGTCTTACCATAAGGTAAAATTTTTATAGACTCTTTTTAACCCTGTGTAATTTTTGTCAAAGAGCAGGTTAGTGCTTTAAAAAAATTTTTTTAAGTGTTGTGCTTTTATTTTAATGACCAGTTCACAGAAAAACTGGATGATACCCCTTTAACATTAGCCAAGATGTTTACACACAGAATTTCCTTTATAATTAACATTTTAAAACTTGCTTAAAGCTTCAAAACCAATTTTCTTTTTTACTTTTTAAAAATGTAGGTAGAAATCCACAAACTTATGCCTCCTTATAATCATTTTACCAAAAGTATATTTTACTTTCCTTACACACCTTGCACATAAATTGTTTATTCGATAGTTTTACATTCAGGAGGCCTAGTTACTTTTAAACTACACAACACTTTTTGCATAAATTCACTTTTGTAACATTTTTCACGATTTTCACAGACAATCTTCAACTTTCTGACTCGTAAACATTCTTTTCTTTAAACAGCCAGTTAATTTATTTTAGGACAAGAATTTACCAGATAAGATTTTCCTAACTCTATTTCTATAAGAGTTTCACTATTAATTACTGAATACCCATTGTGTCTTTTTTCCTTAATCAACAGGGATAAACCATTTAAACCTGCTGGGTTAAGGAAATTATTAGTGTTTAATGTTTAATTATTATTTATTATTTTTCTAATGGAATAGCCTTTAGGATTTTTGAGTCAGTAAGCTACTTTTTGTCTTTTCTTTCCTTTTTTTTTTTTTAACTTAGGATAGTTCTGACCTGGTGAGGTATGGTCACAATTAGTTTTACTTTAAGGTTTTTTTTTTTTATTTTATTTCATTTTATTTTTTATTAGCAAAGCAGTTGCCACTACAGATGGAATGCATTTGGGCCATCCTCGGGCCACTAGGTTAAGGATTTTCACCAGGAAAGCTACCCGCTGTTAGTGGCCTCCGTGCCTTCCGGCAAGTACTTTTAAGGCTACGCCCTTGTTTACACTGACAAAAAGATGGAATGCCTGCTTAATGAGGGCAAAGCCAGGACAGAGGCAGTTACAAATAGATGTTTTAACCGTCCCACCTGTTGGATTTCTGGTAATTGTCAAATGAGGGGTGTTTAGCCTGTCTTGCATGAGCTTTTTGTATAAGGGCTTTGTTTTTAGGGCATAATAAGGATTAGACAGTGTCTGACTAATCCTAAAATTTTCTAAGTTCTTGTTTAGTCTCTGGCAGAGGCAACAATATGATGCCTTCAATGCATTTAAGCTTCATTTTCCATTTACCTTTGCTAATTAAATGATAATATTTGACTAAATAAATTTGGGGACTCTGTAAACCCTTGGGGTAAGACTGTCCATCGGTATTGCTATTTTTGACTGGAGTGAGAGTCTTCTCACCCAAAGGCAAATACGTCCTAGCTGTCCTCTGCCAATGGACAAGCCCAGAAGGCATCTTTTAAACCTACTACTGTAAACTACTGGTGATTATAATAGTGTAAGGATTGGGAACAACAGGGTTTAAGAAGCCCATCATGGAAAAGACTTTCAATTATCAATTATAGGTTTTAAATTTACCATGGCTTTTAAAAGAATAGGGTACCCTGCTTTCTCTTTACTACTTCTATCTCTTCCTTTCTCTCTCTGTTTCTCTCTGTCTCTCTCTGACTTCCTCATTTCCCTCTGTCAGTCTTTCTCCTCTAGTACTTTTTTCTCTCTCTTAGAAGTTCCTTGACAGGTTTACCTTTCTAGGTCTCTATTTATTTATTTATTTTGTAATTTATTGTTAATATTTGGCCAATTGTTAGTGACAAAATGAAGTTTTAACATTCTCTGCCCAAGAGGATCCTCAAGACCTAGACCAGCATATTTTCCTGCGTGTTTTCTTGGTGGGCTGTGTTGCTATTGTCCCACTGGGGGTCTAGAACAGGAAATTTTTGATCTGCTATCGGAACATTTTGGCCTCAGGCGGGGGGTGGTGTTCCCGTTCCTAGGCTCCCATAGCAGCTCTAGGAATTATACCTCTTTTTCACCCTGAGAAGAGGGGAAGGGGAAGTTCTGAATTTTTTTTTTTACATTGTTCTATCTCGCATTGAAATCCTTTTAGGGAAGGGTACTCAGGCTGGTAGTGAATGGGCTCTTGGGATGATTCCCAAAGGGCAGGGTTGTAAGGAGAGGGACAACAAGAATAGAGGTGTCTGGGACAGCAGCTGCCTTTTCTTGTTTTTGGTCCCTTCATTATTCTACTAATATTTTAACATTAGGTGTAGGGGATTATTAGGGGAAATATTGTTACTAGCTTTATCCTTTTTACCCCTTACCCTACTTGGGGTATTTCCCATTTTTGGGGTAAGGTACAATTTCCCTTACTGGAAATGTCTCACCTTTTGGGGTGAGGCTCAACTTCCCTTACTAGAAGTGTCTTGCCTTTTTTTTTTAACCCCACAGACACCCCGGCCAAGGAATACTTTACTGCCCACCCCGTTTCTCTTACCTTGGTATGTCCAGACCATCAAGGAAATACTTAGCCGGCTCCTGGGCATTTCCTTCCTTGGTCTGTGCACAGATTTGCATGGTTGTTGCGGTATGTGAGGATCCTTTACCTTAGGTCGCTGGCCGGTTTCTTTCTGCCTTTCTGAGAGTATGGGCTTATCTCTCACACTAGTTCGGTCCTGACTCATGATGCCACTGCAATGAGGCAGCAGGATTGCTCCTCCTCAAGAGAGAGAACCAAACACTGCCCCCGGAGGGGAATGGGGTCCCCATACGGGCCACCGAAATTGTTATATGTAAAATTATATGTAAAATTTTCAGTGCTGCAAAAGAAGTAGCACTCAAATATTTCCTCAGCAAGGCAATTTACTTCTATAGTTCACAGATGAAACAATGGTGAGCACACACCTGGACAAGGGAGAGGAAGGGGTATTTATTCCTGATGGAGGTTGCCCCTACTGCTGTGTTGTTCCTCTACTGTCTAGGGTTAGAACACACTAACCCTATTGGCTATTTTAAAGGGAGCAGGGGTACCAGCTGGAGTGGTGGGATGGGTACTTTGGCAGGAAGGATGGTTGTGGGCAGGTCAGAGCAGGTGACTAGAGCCGGTGACCAGGATGAGTCAGGATGGAGCACTGGACAGGGGGAACAGATGTGAACTACTGATTAGAACTGGTGGAAGAGGTTGTTTATTGAAACCACAGGGAAGTTAAACTTTATAATGGAGAATTAAAGAGTTAGAGAGCTGAATATATTGACATACTGATTCTTTGAAGAGAAACTTGGAGTCCACTATATCTAACAAAGTAAAGAGTCAGTTATGTTGCTGCAGGTTATGAACTGGTAAGTTAGTAAAGTATATGTAGAGATTAGTAGTACTGTGTGTGACCAAGGGAAAAGGGCGATTGTTGTCGTAGTGATTGGAGAAGGGCAGGAGGTCATGGTGGAAAGCTGGAGGTGGAGTAGGAGAGGGCACAGTTGAATGAGTGGTCCCCTCTCTATGGATTCAAGGAGTTGACTGACACGTGTCATATCCTTCTGGGGAAAATAATGCTCTCCATTAATTTTTAGAGAGGTACATATAGTAGTAACCTCTCCTAGATTTTCTATATATTTAACCTCTATGTACTTAAAAACACATTATGTATGAGACTGCAATAACTTGGATGTTTATCCCATCCAAATCACATGGTGAAATTTGATCCTCAGTGTTACACGTGGGGCTTAGTGAGTGGTTTGTTATCTCCCTTGGGCGTAGGCTCATTGTTAAAAAGAGCTTGGTACCTTCCTTCTTGAGACAGGCATGCTGGTTGGTTTCCTGTTTTAATATGGTCTGGAAAAAAAGGATAAAAACCTCTCATTCAAGCTTTAGCTTATCTAACCCTCAACCAATCAGTAACAAAAGACTCAAGAAGTAATTATCTGCAAGTTTCTATTTCAGGGGGCTAGGGACTTCCCTGGAGCATCTGCATGTGCAGATAGACTTAGACTCCAACCTACAGTTAACCCTTCCTAATTTTAATGCTAAAAATCATGCCCAAGGGTGATTTAAAGGGTAATGCTACATACAATGTATGAAGAAGCATATTGAGCCACTGCACAAACACAAGAAAAACCTCTCCTATACATGTCCTGATGTAACTCTTCCCAATAGAAATATCCTATAAAACTAACCCAGACACTTCCCTTGTGGAGCAGCCTATTCCTATTTGTAAATGAGGAATGTGTTGCCATCAGAAGTCAAAAAGGACTAAAAGATGTTGGACTTGTAGATTCTAAATGAATGTATCAAATAAATCTCCTTGGAGGATGATGTTATACCTGTGATCCTAATTTTAATGGTAAAAGGTGAAAGCAGGCTCTCATCTGCAAAGATTGTGTGCAATGGCAAAGCTCTTAAGGTATCCCATGGGTGGCCTGAAGAAGAGTATTGTGTCCCTTTGGAGAGGAAGGCAAACTTTGGTGAGATGCTGTTGAAATAGGCACTGAACAGAACATATTAGCCAAATATATAATAGCAAAATATCTACCAGTTTTTGACTGGATAGAATAGGTAATTTTCATAATATTGGATATTTGGTATGGGGGCCTTAATGGATGAGATCACAGGTTGTAATAATCCATCCTGAGATGCCATTAGCTGTATTTTTTGTATCTCTGTATCTATGCCAAATAAATGTATTTTTCCAGGTTTAAGAAAATTGGAAAATTGGGCTGTCAAATCAAGAAGCAGTGGAGATAATCACTTCTTTATTAATTAGGTTTTAAAAATTGTGGCCAAATGTACATAATATGAAACTTACTAGCTTAAAACCACTTTTAAGTTTCCAGTTCAGTAGTTTTAAGTACATTTCCATTGTGGTGCAACCGATCTTTTGCAAAATTGAAACCCTATACCCATTCAACAAAACTCCCATTTCCCCCTCCTTTCAGCCTCTAGAAACCACCCCTCTACTTTTTGTTTCTATGAATTTACTCTAAGTACCTCATATAACTGTATACAACATTTATCTTTTTGTTATTGGTATATTTCACTTAGCATAATGTCCTCAAGTTTCATCCATGTGTCAAAATTTTCTCCCTCTTTAAGGCTGAGTAATAATCCATTGTATTTATATACAGCATCTTGTTTATTATTCAATTATTTATTGTTTATTTATTAATCAAGGTACATTGGGTTGGTACCATCTTTTGTGTATCGTGAATAATGCTGATATGAACATGAATGTACAAATAATTTCTTGAGTCCCTGCCTTCATATCTTTGGAATACATACTGAGAAGTGGAATTGCTGGATCATATAGTAATTCTGTTTTTAATTTTTTTTTTTTTTTAGACAGCCTCCCTCTGTTGCCCAGGCTGGAGTGCAATGGCATGATTTCAGCTCACTGCAGCCTCCATCTCCCAGGTTCAAGTGATTCTTTTGCCTCAGCCTCCCAAGTAGCTCAGATTAGTCATGTGACACCACGCCTGGATGATTTTTGTAATTTTTGTATTTTGTTGGACTGAAATGTTAAAAGGAGCTATTTGAGCACACAATTATGTCTTTCAGTTAAAACAGTTATTTGGGACCAGTCAGAGATGTGAAAGTTCTACTGAATGTTTAATGTTGAATGTCTTTCACAAGAGCATGGTATATTCTCATAAGTGAAATTTTTGTCTTGGTTACTATTAGTAATATCTGTAACTCTGAAGGGAAAAAGGAGTGTTCTAGCAAACTCTTGTATTGTCACCTTAGTATATGTGGAGATGTGTGATTTTGATTTATATTTTGGATATATGTGAGGCAAGAGGTTCTCAGAGCTTTACCTTGAAAAGGGGAACAGCTATTAGGAAATTACCTAATATTGTATAATAAATATGAAGATGAAACCATTTGTTTTGGGGTGTGTGTTTGTTTTTTAGAGACAGTCACTTGGGCTGGAGTATAGTGGCATGATCATAGCTCACTGTAACCTCAAACTCCTGGGCTCAAGTTATCTTCTGTCTCAGCCTCCTGAGTAGCTAGGACTACCAGTATGTGCCACCATGCCTGGTTAATTTTTTTAAAATTTTTATTCTTTTTGTAGAGACAGGGTCTCACTATGTTGCCTAGACCTAGCTCAAACTCGTGGCCTCAAGGGATCCTTTCACTTCTGTCTCCCAAAGTACTTGTATTACAGGTGTGAGCTATGCCTGACCAGGACCATTTGTTGATCAGGGCATCCAATGCTAAGATGACTGCCTGAGGTCTGGCCAAGTGTGTTATTTCTTGGGCCCCATTCTATTAGGGACATCCTGGCTAAGGGAAGGAAAGCAGAAACATTCTATTAAGCTCTATCACATATGATAGTTAGCAATGCTGTTCACATAGTCTATAAATTATTATTACTGTTCACTAAATTAATCCCATGGGGCTTCCCAGAGAGCCCAGGGGTCAAGGTAAGAAATTACCTCCTCCATTACCTGGCATCTAGAAAGAGACTAAGAATAGGGGTATCCACCTGCTCCTGCAGGTGGAATATACTAGAAGGCCCAAGTTTGGCTCCACACCATTTTAACAAGGCCTTCCTTCATAGCCAGGCTGAGCTTGTGTGTTGCTGCTTCCATGACCCAAAGCATAATGGGCAAGCTGGGTCTGGAGGGTCACAGGCTCAAGGTCTATGAGATCCTCTATTTCCAAATGTGCCCAGTATGTAGTCATATATTTGTTGTTTTAATGGTGTATAGCACAAGACCCAGAGGGGCAAGATGTGGCATTAAAAGCCCTGGGGCAACTAATGGCCATCAATAGTGTTCCACAGACTCCAGAAAATGTGAAAAAGTTGCAGTGAATAAAGTTTTTTGAAAGCACTAACAGGAGTAATGGTCAATTTTAATTTATCAGTAAAAAGATACTGAACTTATATCTTTTTAAACAGTCAGTTAATTTATTTTATGACAAGATTTTACCATATAAGATTTTCCTAACTCTATTTCTACAAGAGTTTCCCTATTAATTACTGAATACCCATTGTGTCCTTTCCCCTTAATCACCAGGCAGGAACCATTTACACCTGCTGGCTTAAGGGAATTATTTGTGGTTAATGTTAAATTATTATTATTATATTATATATACATAATTTATATAATATAAATTATTATTATTATTATGTACTTAGTGAGTGTGTCAGATGAATCTCCTTGAAAGAGGATGTCATTAATGTAATATCAGACCTTTGTTCCTGGAGAAAGATAGATGCCATCAGGGTCTTATCTGCAAAGATTGCATGTGATAAAAAAGCTATTGTGGTAGTCCCAGCATTTTGGGAGGCCAAGGCAGGTGGATCACTTGAAGTCAGGAGTTTGAGACCAGCCTGGCCAGCATGGTGATACCCTGTCTCTAATAAAAATACAAAACTTAGCCAGGCATGGTGGCATGTGCCTGTAATTCCAGCTACTTGGAGGCTGAGGCATGACAGTCGCTTGAACCCGGGAAGCAGAAGTTGCAGTGATCTGAGATCGCGCCATTGCACTCCAGCCTTGGTGACAGAGCAAGACTCTGTCTCAAAACAAAAAAGCTGTTTGTGGTACCCTGTCGGTAAACTAGGCAAGATATGTTGTGTCCCTTTCAGAGGTGGAAGCAAACTGCAGCTGAGAAGCTGTTGAAAAAGGCATTAAACAATATATTAGCTAATCTATAAGAATAAAATATTTACTGATTATTGACAGAATAGAATAAATAATATTAATAATTTCACATATTGGGTAGGGAGCCTTGATGGATGGGACCACGCCATTAAGGTAGTAGTAAGCCATCTTGAGAGCCCCTTTTTAAATTTATTTATTTATTTCAGATTTAAGAGCAGTCAAATGTCAAAATGGTCTGCTAAATGGAAAAGCATTGAGAGTAATCACTTCTTTATTAATTAATTGGGTTTCACATAATAAGTTTTAAGCTTTGCAGCCCATATTTTAGCTTACATTGGGCCATATGAATTATTTTAATTGAGTGTTGATGAAATCCCATTTCATCAAGCCAATTTTTAACAGCCAAAGATTTACTTTGATTTTATTTATTTCCAATATGATATATGCTACAGCATTGGGTACTAAGACTATGAGAAATTTAGGCAAAGCAACAAATTAAGGCATATCCATTTTTTTCTCTATTATATTTAGTTACCATTTTAAGAATATAGGGGCCACAATGTTTAAACTTATTGAAGTGCCCAGGTATAATTTGAGCCCCAGTATTGATTAATCCCATAGATTTTTTTTTCAATTTTGGTTCATTTTGTCAATTGTTAAAGTTAAGTTATAATCTGTGTTGTAGAAGCACAGAAACCAATCAGCATCATTTAAACAAATTTTTTTAGACAGGGTCTCACTCTGTTGCCCAGGCTGGAGTGCAGTGGCATGATACTAGCTCACTGCAGCCTCAGACTCCTGGGCTCAAACAATCCTCCCATGTCAGCCTCCCAAATAGCTGAGACTACAGGCACAGGCCACCACTCCCAGCTAATTTTAAAATTTTTTGTAGAGACGGAATCTTGCTTATGTTGCTCAGTCTTGTCTCCAACTCTTGGCTTCAATCTTCCCACCTCAGCCTCCCAGTGTGCTGGGATTATAGTTGTAAGTCACCATGCCCTGCCTAAACCTTTTTGTTATATCTAACTGAATCAAAGTGTGGAATTTTGCTTTTAGTTACATATAACATATAGACATATATACAACTTATTATACATTAATATCAAAAAACATAATTTATTATATATCTTTTATTTTATACCCTTTTATTAGGGCTTTATTCATAAATCAATAAGTAATCTAGGGCTAGTATTTTGCTTGCTAGAAGTAATGTTTCCTGAATTTTTAAAGGTGAAGTTCCTCTTTGTTTTTTTCCTTGAACTTGAAGCAAGTGAAAGCAGCAGTATTTTTTCCTTTTTCGTTTTGTTTTGTTTTAGGATTTTAGCCTCCTGACACTGTGATTCATAGTTTTTGTATCTAGTTAATTAGAGAAATACAGGGAGGAGGAAGGGACCTGCTGTCTCTAGGCAGTAACCTTTCCCTGGGACATCCCCCAACAACTGGATGAGTCTCCACCCTTCTTTGCTTTTAAGTAAAATATTTAGAATGGCTTGTATTTCTAGGAGGCTAAAAATATTTTCTTTTTTCTCTTTTTGGATGTTTACCT
Organism: Saguinus midas; assembly: GCA_021498475.1. Lineage (NCBI taxonomy): Eukaryota > Metazoa > Chordata > Mammalia > Primates > Cebidae > Saguinus > Saguinus midas. The sequence goes on along the minus strand of CM038398.1, from coordinate 69,169,233 downwards.
AACAAGCTCCTGGTGGTTCCAAGTGGCTCTTGTTGTGAGCAGTGGCCTCCATTTGTGGTTTTCATTGGTCCTGTTGTAGGTAGCTGCCTTGCTCTCCAAGGCATCCTAATCAACATCATCTGGGTTTGGATCAGCCTCCACTAGAGCAACAGTGGCAGGATCACTTGGCAAGGCCCCAGGCCCTATTTCTTTAATAGTTTACTAACCTCCTCAGAGATCATGAGAGAGTTGGGAAAGAAATGTTCTGGCCTTTTAATTTTAATCATTAAGTTCTATGTCATCACACACAATGGGGTTAGACTGTTAGGTTAACACATAGGGTAAGGGTATCAAGAGTGACAGAAGGAAGAAAAGGCAGAAACATATGGATTGTAGATCCCAGTGCCACTGCTGCCAGTGAGGTACTGTCATCTCCCTGGTGAAGTAGGAACCCCTCTTGTCATGCTGGAAAGTCTAGCCTCAGATATGGCCTCACCAATTCAGTGGGTAGTCAGAGTACATCTTCCTCTTGCAATCTGGACACACTCAATTTAGGGAGGGGAGTTTTGGTGGTAGTTGATAAAGACAATAAGCAGCAGTATCCATCAGCCCAGACACACATCAGCAAGCCATGGAGCCTTCTCAAATGGTTTTAGCCAGGTGAGAGGGCTAGCTAATAAGCCAAAAGTAGTCTAAAGGCATTTTGTTGTGTCCCTTGTGGTCATGACCACTCTGCTTGATGCACCAATTGCTATATATACATATGTTTCTGAGATGGAGTTGCACTCTGTTGCCCAGGCTGGAGTCCAGTGGTGTGATCTCAGCTCACTGCAACCTCCACCCTCTGGGTTCAAGCTCCTGCCTTAGCCTCCTGAGTCGCTGGGACTATAGGTGCATGCCACTATGCCTGGCTATTTTTTTTTTTTTTTTTTTTTGTATTTGAGTAGAGACGGGGTTTCACCATGTTGCCCAGGCTGGTCACGAACTCCTGAGCTGAGGCAATCTGCCTGCCTTGGCCTCCCAAAGCGCTGGATTACAGGCATGAGCCACCGCTCCCAGCCCAATTGCTATATTTTTTAAATAAAAACTGGTCTTGGCATCTCTCTCTGGAGAGTGGTCACAAATTCTAGCCCTGCCCTGACAAGACTCCAGGGGAGGTTGTCCTGGATGTTTATAGTATATCTTTTATCCTTTATCTTGGAGAACAGCCTAATGCTTAAGTGTCTATCTCACTTGACTGTCATCAGGTGTCCTTCTGATAAGAAACATGTTTATACTGGAAGATGCCCTTACGGCTCTTCTCCTATCTGCATCCAGTTTATTCCTACCAAGATAGCCACTCTCTAGGAAAGCTCTAACCAGGAAAAGAGTTAGATTCAGATATGATGGTCGGGTGAGTCACAGAAGAGGCAGCACAAAAAAGAATATATGAAATAACAAGCAGTTTTTATTACTTACAGATCCCTGAGAGAGGAGGACAGCATGCCTCACAGGGCCATTGGGAAATGGGGAGTCCATCAAGATAGGTATGGTCAAACAGTGGGTGAGGATCAAGAGAGAAGAAGTAAAGGACCTAAGGGTCAAAGCCTTTATTGAGGTCCAGGATGTTACCCAGAGTTTCCTAAGGGGAGTTCTAATTGATGGTTTTAAAACAAGTAGGCATGTGTTCCATGAAGGTCTGCATAGTCCATGCAGAGTGTGGAGGTCTGTGGGTGAGTCCAGTAGGTTGTATTGAGCTATTCCAGAGAAAGGTGGTAACCAGGAGGTGGTTGCATAAGGCAGTTATCTGGATCAACCAAATTGAGGAACTAGGAGGATATGGAAAACTGCAAACTGTGTTAAGGGTGGCTAAGCCCTGCTTCTGGCATAAGAAAGTCCAATTTATGCTTAAAAAGGATCCTGAGGCAACATCAAATTATAAATATTCACTACACTATTTTCCATAGCAGTTGTACCATTCTACATTCCTACCAGTAGTGCACAAGAGTTCTAATTTCTCCACATCCTTGCCAGTGCTTGTTATTTTCTGTTCTGTTTTTTGTTTGTTTTCAGAGTAGACATCCTAATGGGTGTGAGGTGGCATCTCATTGTAGTTTTGTTTTCCATTTTCCTAGTGATTATTGATGTTGAATATTTTCTCATGTGCTTGTTGGCCATGTATGTATCTTCTTTGGAGAAATATCTTTTCAAATCCGTTTCCCATTTTAGTCAGGTTATTTTTTGTTGTTGTTGCTGTTGCTGATTTGCAGAAATCCTTTATATCTTGATATTAGCTGATTATCAGATACGTGATTTTCAAATATTTTCTCCCATTCTGTAGGTTTCCTTTTCAATTTGTTGATTCTGTCATTTGATAGCTTTTTAATTTTGATTCAGTCCAATTTACACCTATTTTTACTTTTGTTGACTGTGTCATGGTATTAATTTATATCCAAGAAATCATTGACAAATCCAATGTCATGAAGCTTTTCTTCAATATCTTCCTCTAAGAGTTTATAGTTTTAGTTCTTATGTTTAGGTCTTTGATCCATTTTGAGTTAATTTTTGTATATGATATCAGGTAAGGGTCTGACTTCATTCTTTTGTATGTGGTGTTTTCTCAACACCATTTGTTAAAGAGACCATCCCTTCCCCATTAAATAAACTTGGAACTCATGTCAAATGTCATCTGGCCAGTTCCATCCAAGTTGTTGCAAATAGAACAGGGTGACTATAGTCAATAATAACTTAATTGTACATTTTAAAATAACTTAAAGAGTGTAATTGGATTGTTTGTAACTCAAAGGATAAATGCTTGGGGGGATGAATACCCCATTATCTGTAAAGTGCTTATTTCACATTGCATGTCTATATCAAAACATCTCATGTACCCCATAAATATATACATCTACTATGCACCCACAAAAATTAAAAAATGAGAAAAAAATCATTTGACTATATGTGCAAGGATTTGTTTCTGGGCTCTCTATTCCATTGGTCTATATTTCTGTCTTTATGCTTAATTAAGTTTTACCTAAGATGCAATCTTTGAAAGTCCTGTTTTAACCTACGTAGGGACATATTAACTATTTTAACTGGAGGTTTGTTGGGTCCCATTTTATCGGGTCAATGTAAAAGTGCAAAGTGTTAATTTAATTTTAATTTTTAATTCATTATGTTGTAGAATCTATGCTCAATATTGGATATTTTAGATAAATGAGCACTATAACCATGGGAAAGGTAGGGAAGTCTACAGTAAAAGTGAAACATATGTGTTTTTCCTCTATTTTATATTTAGTTACCTTTCTAAGATTATAAAGGATATAATGTGTATTGTTTCCTCACTGCTGTTGTGATTCATCTTCTGACCCAGCGGGTGTAAGAGATCACAATCTTAGAAACCAGAAGTGTAATGCTCAATGAAAAAGGAAAAGAGGAGAGAGCACTTTATCCCTTCTCTGCTTAAGACCCCTGACGAGGTGATGCAATTGATTGAGGATAAAGATCTCCAGGTACAACTACAATCTGAGCTTAGGAATTGATTAAGCCTATGGAGCTTTGTTCACTGGCGCATTTTAGCAAATGTTTACTGTTTATGTTTACATGATTATTATTATATACAATTTGTTATGTAAAACTTTAGAACATTAATTTTAGTATATAAATTTTGGATTTCTAATTGTGTCAAATTCTGGATCTTTGTGTGTGTGTGTGTGTGTGTCTGTGTGGGTATATATCTATATCTATATTTTGGAAATCCAACATTTTTAATATATTTTAATATAATTTGCATTTTATATTAATATGTATACATGTGCATACATACATTGGTTTACATAGAAAAGAAACCACAGGCCTGTTGTTTACTATTTTTAGGAATTTGACACATTTCTTTATTTTGTAGTCACATGAATGCAATTATATGCATATATACATATTGTTTTATAAAATTGTTTTAAAGTCATTAAAAATATATGCATTTATAATATATATTCAATTGTATAATTATTTTACTTGTGTTTTAAAATGTTAATTAAAATATATATTAATATAAAATACAAAGTATATTAAAGTATTTTAATAGATATATAATTTCTATTACCTTTTATTTTCTCCCTCTGTATTTGGAAGTTTTAGCTTTAGCTTATTTTTTCCTCTATTTTTTGTAAGGGGGAGCGTCTAGATGCCTAAAGCCACCATTTTTAGTTTTTGTCTCTGGCTGATAACTCTGTGTGGTCCTTTTAGGTGGTTATAGAAAGAGAAAGAGAGGGAAGGGAACCTGTAGCCTACTTTCAGGCAGCTTTATTTTATTTCCAAGCTTTCCAATATACCTTCCAGGGAATGGGACTTGCACCTATGGAGCTATAACAGTCTCTCCTTGGGACAGCACAGTTATCCTCCTTGCCTGAAGTATCAATCCCTTTCATTTGTTCTCTTCCTTTCATTCTCTTTCTTTTTCTTTCTTTCTTTATTTTATTTTTATTTTTATTTTTTTATTTTTTTGAGACAGGGTTTCACCATGTTGGTCAGGCTGCTCTCTAACTCCCAACCTCAGGTGATCTGCCTGCCTCAGCCTCCCAAAGTGCTGGGATTACAGGCATGAGCCATTGCGCCCGGCTTTCTTTCTTTCTTTTCTTTTTCTTTCTTTCTTTCCATCCTTCTTTTTCTCTTTCTTTCTTCTTTCTTTCTCTCTCTCTCTTTCTTTTCTTCTTTCTCTGTCTTTCTTTCATTTTGGTCTCATCTGCTTTATTTTTTGAGTGTCTACCAAATAAAGTCCTAGTGGTTTTGAGTGGTCCTGTCCATAGTGGCAGCCACCCTCTTTAGAGAGTCCAAATTGACTTCTGAGGGATCTGGGTCCACGTCCAGGAGAGTGACAGTGGCCTTATCAGTATTTTTGAGGTTCCAGGTTGTGAACATAAGGCTCTTGGCATGCAATAGCACTCAAGAAGGTCCATGCACATTATCCAGGCATTTTATATTCCTCAATCAATTGCATGACCTCGTCAGGGGTCTTAAGGATAGCAGGGATAAAGTGCTCTTTCCCTTTTTCCTTTTTCATTAAGCATTATGCCTCTGGTTTCTAAGGGCGTGATCTCTTGCTCCTCCCTGGGTCAGGAGATTAATTGCAGCAGCAGCAAGGCAAACAACAACATAAGAACACCTTCTGCTGGGTGCCATGCCATGACCCTGAGGTGGAATCCCTCACACTTACTGTTTGTGGTTTGGAACAAATGAGGGTCTCCAAAGAGCACTCTTTCTACTCAATAGGGCAGGCTGAAATGTATGGTAAAATAGCAGTTGTTTGTCCCACCAATCAGTTCTACACTGTCAATTGATCATCCTCTCTCATCAGGCCTGTCCCATGACCATTGGAGGATAGTCATACCTTACTCTGTTCACAAGAACCTTTTATATATTTAGCTAGTCAATGTAAAAATAGGCACCCCAGGAGCATCTTCCTGGGATCTAGGAAAGTAACACAACTCAGAGCAGAACTTGGGGAGAATTCAACTTTCAAGTTCCAAATTTCGGGTTGGAATCCATGGAAACACCCAGCAAATACAACAAATAGCAATTGCAGCCATAGTGCAAGTGTATACCAGAAGGCAGTGGTATGTTTCAAGGCTTCTGCGCCATCTGGTGAAACCAATTAGGAAGCCAAGAGAAGTCTAGTGGTATATCATCCCAGTGTGAGGCCACACCACCCTGCTTGCTGCATGAAATATTTTACAATGTAGTTTTATCACTATTCAGGTATAGTGAGTCCAACTGATCAGAAGAGGATTACCATTGAAAAGATAGTTTGTGATACAAATCCTAAGGAAAGAGGGCATACCACACCATGGGGGGCCATATGAGGAAGCACTGAGGCCAGTCAGGAGGCAGAGATAGGGAGGGGAAATGTGAACAAAAGCCTTTACTGTGGTTTCCCAGGGAAAGAACAGGTGTAGAAGAGTAAGCAGGCTTATAATTGGATAGTTTTAGCAGGCTCTAGAGCATAAGGGTTGTCCCTAGTTTTCTGATACCTGGTCCTGGGTTAACCAGGGTGGATAGATAGTAGCCCAGAGTGTAAAAGACCAATAAAAGAGATGGTGAAGGGGTATGGGTTCTAGAGTGGTTGGTTTATGCAAAAAAAAAAAAACTCCAACAGGCCTATTGTTTACTATTTTTAGGAATTTGACACATTTCTATATTTTGTTGTCACACAAATACAATTGTATACATATTATTTTATAAAATTGTTTTAAAGTCATTAAAATATATATGTACTTATATATTTGATTATGTAATTATTTTACTTGTACTCCTTTTTATGTGAATTCAAATTATTTTCGGGTGTCACTTGCTTTTTGCCTAAGGAATTTCTTTAGTATTTCTTATAATATGGGTCTGATAGCAATGGATTTTTTTGTTTTTGTTTATTCAGAAATGTCTTTATTTCAAATTTATCTTGTAAGGTAGTGTTGCTGTATATAACATTCTTGAATCACAGGGATTTTTTTCTTTCACCTCTTTAATATATTATTCCACTGCCTTTTGACCTCCATTTTTTCTGATAAGAAGTCAGCTATAAATCTTACTGGTGTTTCTTTATTTGTGATGCCTTATTTTGTCCTTACTGCTTTCAAGATGTTCTCTTCTTTTTTGTCTTCCAGCACTTCTACTCTGATGTGTATGGATGTGGATCTCTGTGTTTATCTTACTTGCAGTTCGTTGATCCTATTAGATGTATGTAGATAAATGTTTTCATCAAATTTGGGAGAATTTAAGCCATTATTTAAATTAAATAATTTTTATGCTCATTTTCTTCTCTCTTTCTGATAGTTCCATTATGTATATGTTAGTGCACTTAATGGTGCCCCATCTTGGAGTTTATTTTCATTTTTATTTGTTTTTCACTCTGTTTTGCAGATTGCATAATCTCTATTAATCTATTTCCAAGTTCACTGATTCTTTCTTCTGTCAAATTAAATCTACTCTTGAGTTGCTCTTGTAAATTTTTCATTTCGATTGTTACACTTTTAAATTTCCAAATTTGCATTTGGTTCTTTTTTATAATTTATTTTTTTTTCATTGATATTCTTTAGTTTCTGAGATATTGTCATCATATCTTCCTTCACTTCTTTAAGCATGGTTTTCTTTAGTTTCTTGAACATATTTGAAAGAGTTATATTGAAGTCTTTGTCAAGTCTAACATTTATGATCTCTCACAATAAATTTCTGTTGACTCCCCTTTTTACTGTGCATAAGTCTGGCTTTCCTGTTTATTTGTATGCCTCATAAATTTCTGTAAAAAGTTGTGACTTTCATCCTACTATGCCTACAATTTCCCTTTTCAAGAATGTTCTTTATGTGTAATCATATACTATGTAGCTTTTAAAATCAAACTTCTTGCATTTAACAAACTGCATGTGAGTTTCATCCACATCACTGAATCAGCAGTTTGTTCAAATACAACATTTTTTTTAACAATCCATCATTTTAAGGACCATATGTTTTTGTTTCTATTTGACAAATACCTAAGAGTAGAATTGCTATAGCATATAGTGAATTTATAGTTAATTTGATAAGGAACTAAAACTATTTTCCAAAGTACTATACCATTTTGAATTCACACCAACAATGTATGAGAGTTCCATTTGCTCTGTATCTTCAATCAGCACTTAGTTTTGTCAATTTTATTTTCAAAATTTTTCAATTAGGTATATCTCTTACTGTGGATTTAACTGGCATTTTCCTAATTAGTAGTACTGTTGGTAATGTTTGTCTGCTGTGTTTATTTGTCGTGTATATCTCTTCTTTAACCTTTTGTCCATTTTAATTTCGTTTAGAATTATTGAGCTGTGAAAGTTCTTTATAGATTTTGGATACAAAGGCATTATCAAGGATTTGTTTTGAAAATATTTTCCCAGTACATGGCTTATCTTTTCTTTCACTTAGTTGTGTCTTTCATAAAACAAGAGATTTTGGTCTATATACAGTCCAATTTATAATATTATTTCTATTTATCCTTTTGGTGTTGTAACTAAGAAATGTTTGCCTTTATCAGTCACACAGTTTTCTCATTTTCTATCATAGACATTTAATTGTTTTTAATTATATGCTTATGTCTACAATTTCCCTTTTCAAGAATGTTCTTTATGTGTAATCATATACTATGTAGCTTTTAAAATCAAACTTCTTGCATTTAACAAACTGCATGTGAGTTTCATCCACATCACTGAATCAGCAGTTTGTTCAAATACAACATTTTTTAACAATCCATCATTTTAAGGACCATATGTTTTTGTTTCTATTTGACAAATACCTAAGAGTAGAATTGCTATAGCATATAGTGAATTTATAGTTAATTTGATAAGGAACTAAAACTATTTTCCAAAGTACTATACCATTTTGAATTCACACCAACAATGTATGAGAGTTCCATTTGCTCTGTATCTTCAATCAGCACTTAGTTTTGTCAATTTTATTTTTCAAAATTTTTCAATTAGGTATATCTCTTACTGTGGATTTAACTGGCATTTTCCTAATTAGTAGTACTGTTGGTAATGTTTGTCTGCTGTGTTTATTTGTCGTGTATATCTCTTCTTTAACCTTTTGTCCATTTTAATTTCGTTTAGAATTATTGAGCTGTGAAAGTTCTTTATAGATTTTGGATACAAAGGCATTATCAAGGATTTGTTTTGAAAATATTTTCCCCAGTACATGGCTTATCTTTTCTTTCACTTAGTTGTGTCTTTCATAAAACAAGAGATTTTGGTCTATATACAGTCCAATTTATAATATTATTTCTATTTATCCTTTTGGTGTTGTAACTAAGAAATGTTTGCCTTTATCAGTCACACAGTTTTCTCATTTTCTATCATAGACATTTAATTGTTTTTAATTATATGCTTATGTCTATAATGTCCATATATGTTAATTTTTATTTAAAATGAATGTTTTTTCATCATTATTTGTTAGAAAGACAGTCCTTTCTCCATTGAATTGCCTTTGTATCTTTCTTAAAAATCAATTAATCATGCATGTATAGATTATTTCTGGACTTTCCGTTTTGTTTCAGTGATGGAAAGTCTAGAAATAAGTCACACATATATAATTAATTGATATTTCTGAACTTTTCATTCTATTCTGTTGATCTATGTGTCAAAACTTCCACTTTTTTTCACACTGTTTTAATGACAATAGTTTGAAGTAAATCTTGAAATCTGTCAGTGTGAATTTTCCAACTTTGTTCTTATTTTAAAATATTGTTTTGGCTCTTGTAGTTCCTTTGATATTCCCTGTAAACTTTAAAATCAGGTTATCAATTTCTACAAAAAGCTTGTGAAGACTTTGGTATGAATTTGATTGAATCTACAGATAAGGGTGGGGGGTAGATATATTCAAAATACAATTAAACTGTTTAATTAAACTTCTGTGTTTGGTGGTGTTCAATCTAAAGGCAGAACAACTAGAAATCATATATACATAAGGTATGAAGAAAACAGAGACTCTTAATCAGGTCTACACACACTAGTTAATCAGCTCCCACAAGTGCATAAGGTCAAATCCCTATGATAAATTATACATACATACATATAGTATAGACACACACACATACACATCTTAGTGTGTATGTATGTATATAAAATCGTGTAATTTGTAATAGGAACTTGACCTTATGTAATTATGGGAGCTGATTAAGCAAGCTCAGCAGAACTATTTAACAGTCTTTTTTTCTTCATATATGACACTTGAAGTCTGCAGGGCAGAGAGTCAGGAAGAAAACAGATATAAAGCGGTTGAGAGAATGAACAAGTTTGAATCCATAATCACAAGCTGGAGCCCACAAAGATAGACTGAAATCTGTGTCACTTCTTATTTCTGGCCTTGGTGTTGTGGGTGTCCTGCAGAACCTGGAAAATGATGAACATGCATGCCTTGCCCAGGAGTTGGCAAATAAGAATTCAGACAAATGTGGAATGATTGAAGGCTAAGCTCTTGCTTTATGCCAATGAGATGTGTCAGCAGATTTGCAACAATGTGTTTGACATAAAAAATGGTTGCTGCTGCTTTACTTCTGCTATCTAAAACTCATACATGAATCTCTCTTTGGGCCTAAACTAATCAGAAAGATATAGAAAAGGGTATTATGGGAAATGTAGTTCAGACTAACAAAGTGGATACACTACAATGCCAACATAGTTTAATTTTACTTATTTTATCACTGATGTATAGTTTTCATTATACAGATCCTGTACATATTTATTTAGGTCTGTATCTGATTATTTCAAGTTTTGTTATGTCACTTTGAATGGTACTCTTTTAAAAATATTTCCAATTGTTACTTACTGGTATATTAACATAAAACTAATTTTTTTTTCTTTCCAATTGTTATTTTAGGTTCAAGGGGTACATGTGCAGGTTTCTTACATCGGTATATTGCATGTCATGGGGGTTTGGTGAACAGACCATTTTGTCATTCAGGTAATCAGCATAATACCTGATAGATTCTTTCTCAATCCTTGCCCTCCTCCCACTCTTCACATTCAAATAGGGCTCAGTGTCTACTGTTCCCTTTTTTGTATCTATGTGTACTCAGTGTTTACCTCCAATTTATAAGTGAAAACATGTAGTATTTGGTTTGCTGTTCCTGCATTGATTCACTTAGGATAATGGCCTCCTCCAGCTCCATCCATATTGCTGCAAAAGATATGATCTCATTATTTTTTAATTGCTGAGTAGAGTTCCATGGTGCATATGTATCAAATATTCTTTATCCAGTCCATCATTGATGAGAATCTAGGCTAATTCCTTTGTTGCAATTGTGAATAGTACTGTGATGAACATGTGTCTTTATGGTAGAATGATTTATTTTTCTTTGGGTGTATACCCAGTAATGGGATTGCTGGGTCAAATGGCAGTTCTATTTTAAATTCCTTGAGAAATTTCCAAACTGATTTTCATAGTGGCTGAACTATTTTACATTCCCACCGAAAGTGTGTAAGTGTTCCTTTTTCTCTGCAATCTTGACAGCATCTGCTACTTTTTTACTTTTTAATCATAGCCATTCTGACTAGTTTGAGATGGTATCTCATCATGATTTTGATTTGCATTTTTTAATGACTAGTGATAGTGACCATTTTTTATATGCTTGTTGGCTGTGTGTATGTCTTTTTTTTTGAGAACTGTTTGCCTATGTCCTTTTCCCATTTTTAAATGGGGTTGTTTATTTTTGCTTGTTGATTTGTTTGAGTTCCTTATGTTCCTTACAGATTCTGGATATGAGACCTTTGTTGGATGCATAGTTAGTGAAATTTTCTCTCATTCTGTAAGTTATCTGCTTACTCTGTTGATTGTTTCTTTTGCTGTGCAGAAACTCATTTGTATAATTAGATACTGTTTGTCAATTTTTGTTTTTATTGTAATTCCTTTTGAGTCTTCATCATGAAGTCTTTCCCTGGATGATGTCCAGAATATTATTTCTTAGATTTTCTCTAGGGTTTTTATAGTTTTAGGTTTACATTTACGCCATGAATTCATCTTGAGTTGATATCTTTTTATGTGGTGAAAGGTATTGGTCCAGTTTCAATCTTCTGCACATAGCTAGCCAGTTACCCTAGAAGCATTTATTGAAAAGGAAGTCTTTCCCCATTACTTGCTACTGTTGGCCTTGTTAGACATCAGATGATTGTAGGTGTGTGGCTTTATTTCTGTTTCCTAACCTTTTCATTGATCTATATCTCTGTTTCTGTACCAGTACCTTGCTATTTTTGTTACTATAGTATTGTAGTATAGTTTGAAGTTGGGTAGTGTGATGCCTCCAGCTTTGTTCTTTTCACTTAGAATTGGTTTTGATAGTTGAGCTCATTTTTGTTCCATATGAATTTTACAATGCATTTTATAATTCCAATGAGAAATTTCCAAACTGATTTTCATAGTGGCTGAACTATTTTACATTCCCACCGAAAGTGTGTAAGTGTTCCTTTTCTCTGCAATCTTGACAGCATCTGCTACTTTTTTACTTTTTAATCATAGCCATTCTGACTAGTTTGAGATGGTATCTCATCATGATTTTGATTTGCATTTTTTAATGACTAGTGATAGTGACCATTTTTTATATGCTTGTTGGCTGTGTGTATGTCTTTTTTTGAGAACTGTTTGCCTATGTCCTTTTCCCATTTTTAAATGGGGTTGTTTATTTTTGCTTGTTGATTTGTTTGAGTTCCTTATGTTCCTTACAGATTCTGGATATGAGACCTTTGTTGGATGCATAGTTAGTGAAATTTTCTCTCATTCTGTAAGTTATCTGCTTACTCTGTTGATTGTTTCTTTTGCTGTGCAGAAACTCATTTGTATAATTAGATACTGTTTGTCAATTTTTGTTTTTATTGTAATTCCTTTTGGAGTCTTCATCATGAAGTCTTTCCCTGGATGATGTCCAGAATATTATTTCTTAGATTTTCTCCTAGGGTTTTTATAGTTTTAGGTTTACATTTACGTCATGAATTCATCTTGAGTTGATATCTTTTTTATGTGGTGAAAGGTATTGGTCCAGTTTCAATCTTCTGCACATAGCTAGCCAGTTACCCTAGAAGCATTTATTGAAAAGGAAGTCTTTTCCCCATTACTTGCTACTGTTGGCCTTGTTAGACATCAGATGATTGTAGGTGTGTGGCTTTATTTCTGTTTCCCTAACCTTTTTCATTGATCTATATCTCTGTTTCTGTACCAGTACCTTGCTATTTTTGTTACTATAGTATTGTAGTATAGTTTGAAGTTGGGTAGTGTGATGCCTCCAGCTTTGTTCTTTTCACTTAGAATTGGTTTTGATAGTTGAGCTCATTTTTTGTTCCATATGAATTTTACAATGCATTTTATAATTCCAATGACAAAGATCATTGGTAGTTTGATAGGAATTGCTTTATGCAGCATGAACATTTTAACAACATTTATTTTTTCCTATCTGTGAGCATGGAATGTTTTTCCATTTTTTTGTGTGTTTTTAATTTCTTTCAGTACTGTTTTGTAATTCTTATAGAGATTTTTTTGCCTCCATTTTTAGCTGTCTTCCTAGGTATTTTATTTTTGTGAAGATTGTGAGCAGGAATGCATTCTAGATTTGGCTCTCAGCTTAGGCATTATTGGTGTTGAGAAGCACTACTAATTTTTGTACATTAATTTTTTATCCTGAAACTTTGCTGAAATTGCTTATCAGATCTATAAGGCTTTGGGCAGAGATTATGGGGTTTTGTGAAGCAAAATAGTTTTACTTTCTCTCTTCCTGTTTGGATGCCTTTTATTTCTTTCTTTTGCTTGATTGCTCTGGCTAGGACTTCCAGTACTATGTTAAATAGGAGTTATGAGAGTGGGCATCCTAGTCTTGTTCTGGTTCTCAGTGGGAATGCTTCAGGTTTTGCCCATTTAGTACAATGTTGGTTGTGGGTTTGTCATAGATTGTTCTTATTATTTTGAGGTATGTATTTTTGATGCCTAGTTTGTTGAAGGTTTTTAACATGAAGGGATGTCAAATTATATCAAAAATCCTTTCTGTGTCTATTGAGATGATCATGGTTTTCGTTTTTAGTTGTTTATGTGACAAATCACAAATATTGATTTGCATATGTTGAACCAACATTCCTGCATTTTTGCATTGCAGGAATAAATTCAACTTGAGCATGGTGGATTAACTTATTGATGTGCTGCTGAATTTGGTTTGTTTGGATTCTGTTGATAGATTTTGCATCTGTGTTCATCAGGGGTATTTGTCTGAATTTTTTTTCACTGTGCTGCTGCCAAGTTTTGGTATCAGAATGATGCTAGTCTCATGGAATAAGTTAGGGGAGGAGTCCCTTCTCAATTTTTTGAAATAGTTTCAGTAAGATCAGCACCAGCTCTTATTCAGCTGTGAATCTCTCTGAAATTCCAGGCCATCTTCTGGTTGGTAGGTTTTTTATTTCTGATTCAATTTCAGAACTCATTATTTGTCTGTTCATGATTTCAATTTCTTCCTGGTTAAATGTTGGGATGTTGTATGTGCCCAAGAATTTACATATTTCTTCTAGGTTTTCTACTTCATATGCAGAGAGGTGTTGTAATAATCTCTGAGGGTTTTTTGTATTTCCGTAGAGTCATTGGTAATGTCCCCCTTTTCATTTCTGAATGTTTATTTTTATCATCTTTTGTTCTTTACTGATTTAGCTAGTAGTCTACAAATCTTATTTAGTATTTTAAAGAACCAAGGATTAGTTCATTGATTTTTTTTGCATGTTTTCTCTCATCTCTATTTCATTCAGATCATCTCTGATTTTGGTTATTTCATGTCTTATGCTAGCTTTGGGATTGGTTTGTTTTTATTTTTCTAGTTCCTCTTGGTGTGATGTTAGGTTGTTAATTTGAGATCTTCCTAACTTTTTGATATGGGTGTTTAGCACTATAAGATTTCCTCTTAAGACTGCTTTAGCTGGGTCCCAGAGATTATGGTATATTGTATCTTTGCTAGCATTAGCTTCAAAAATACCTTGATTCCTGCCTTAATTTCGTTGTTTACCTAAAAGTCATTCAGGATCATCCTGCTTAATTTCCATGTAGTTGAATGGTTTGAAAGACCTTCTTGGTTTTGATTTCTATTTTTATTGCACTGTGGTCTAACAGTATGGTTGGTATACTTTTTTTTTCTTAATTTCTTAGCAATTGCCTTATGGCTGAGCAAGTGATCAATTTTAGAATATGTACCATGTTCAGATGAAAAGAACGTATATTCTAATTTTGTTGGGTGCAGTGTTCTGTAGATGTCTGTTAGGTCCACTTGGGTAAGCATCAAATTTAGGTCCCAAATATCCTTGTTAGTATTGTCCCTTGATGATCTGTCCACTATTGTCAATGGGGTGTTGAAGTATCCCACTATTATTATGTGGTTATCTAAGTCTCTTTGTAAGTCTCTAAGAATGTGTTTAATCAATCTGGATGCTGCAGTGTTGGGTGCATAGACATTTAGTTACCTTTTCTTGTTGAATTGAAATTTTTATCATTATGTAATGCCCTTCTTTGTCCTTTTTGGTTATTGTTCACTTAATGTCAGTTTTGCCTGATATAAGAACAGCAGCCTCTGTCTTTTTTTGTTTTCCATTTGCTTGATAGACCTTTCTCCATCCCCTTACTTTCAGCCTATGAATATCCTTTCATGTAATATGAATATCTTGAAGATGGCATAGAGTTGGGTCTTGCTTCTTTATCCAACTTTCCACTCTAAGCCTTTTAAATGTGGGTGTTTAACCCATTTATATTCATGGTTAATATTGAAATGTGTAGATTTGGTCTGTCATCCTGTTGTTAGCTGGTTGTTATGTAGACTTGATTGTGTATTTGGTTTCTAGTATTGATGGTCTATGCACTTGAGTGTGTTTTAGTGGTGGTTAGTAATAGTCTTTTCTATCACTTCTCAGCCTTTAGGCTAAGATTAAGATTCTTTCCATGTTTAATACTACATTAAGGACATTTTGTAAGGCAGGCCTGTTGACCATAAATTCCCTTAGTGTTTGCTTGGCTGGAAAGAATTTTATTTCTCCTTTGTTTAAAAAGCTTAGTTTGTTCAACAGTCTTTTATGCTAAAAACCCTCAATAAACTTGGTATTGATGGAACATATCTCAAAGTAATAAAAGCTATTTACGACAAACCAACAGCCAATATCATACTTAATGGGCAAGAACTGGAAGCATTCCCTTTGAAATCTGGCACTAGACAAGGATGCCCTCTCTCAACACTCCTATTCAACATATTACTGGAAGTTCTAGCCAGAGCAATCAGGCAAGAAAAAGAAATAAAGGGTATTCAAATAGGAAAGATGGAAGCCAAATTGTCTCTATTTGCAGACGACATGATAGTATACCTAGAAGACCCATCACCTCAGCCCAAAAGCTCCTGAAACTGATAAGCAACTTCAGCAAAGTCTCAGGATATAAAATCAATCACAAGCATTCCTATACACTAATAACAGACTTAAAGAGAACCAAATCAAGAACGAACTGCCATTCACAATTGCTACAAA
Source organism: Saguinus midas (assembly GCA_021498475.1). Classification (NCBI taxonomy): domain Eukaryota; kingdom Metazoa; phylum Chordata; class Mammalia; order Primates; family Cebidae; genus Saguinus; species Saguinus midas. The sequence continues at coordinate 69,153,244 of CM038398.1, read as the reverse complement.
GAAAATAAAATACCTAGGAATACAACTCACAAGGAATGTAAGGGACCTCTTTAAGGAAAACTACAAACCACTGCTCAACAAAATAAGAGAGGACACAAACAGATGGAGAAACATTCCATGTTCGTGGTTAGGAAGAATCAATATCGTGAAAATGGCTATACTGCCCAAAGTAATTTACACAATCAATGCTATCCCCATCAAACTACCATTGAATTTCTTCACAGAACTGGAAAAACCACCATGAACTTCATATGGAACCAAAAGAGAGCCCGCATAGCCAAGTCAATTCTAAGCAAAAAGAACACAGCGGGAGGCATCACACTACCAGACTTCAAACTATACTACAAGGCTACAGTAATCAAAACAGCATGGTACTGGTACCAAAACAGAGATATAGACCAATGGAACAGAACAGAGGCATCGGAGGCAACACAACATATCTACAACCATATTATCTTTGATAAACCAGACAAAACAAGCAATGGGGAAAGGATTCCTATTTAATAAATGGTGTTGGGAAAACTGGCTAGCCATGTGCAGAAAGCAGAAACTGGACCCCTTCCTGACACCTTACACTAAAATTAACTCCAGATGGATTAAAGACTTAAACATAAGACCTGACACCATAAAAACCCTAGAAGAAAATCTAGGCAAACCATTCAGGACATAGGAGTAGGCAAGGACTTCATGAACAAAACACCAAAAGCATTGGCAACAAAAGCCAAAATAGACAAATGGGACCTAATCAAACTCCACAGCTTCTGCACGGCAAAAGAAACAGTCACTAGAGTGAATTGGCAACCATCAGAATGGGAAAAAATCTTTGCAGACTACATGATAGTATACCTAGAAGACCCATCACCTCAGCCCAAAAGCTCCTGAAACTGATAAGCAACTTCAGCAAAGTCTCAGGATATAAAATCAATCACAAGCATTCCTATACACCAATAACAGACTTAAAGAGAACCAAATCAAGAACGAACTGCCATTCACAATTGCTACAAAGAAAATAAAATACCTAGGAATACAACTCACAAGGAACGTAAGGGACCCTTTAAGGAAAACTACAAACCACTGCTCAACAAAATAAGAGAGGACACAAACAGATGGAGAAACATTCCATGTTCGTGGTTAGGAAGAATCAATATCGTGAAAATGGCTATACTGCCCAAAGTAATTTACACAATCAATGCTATCCCCATCAAACTACCATTGAATTTCTTCACAGAACTGGAAAGAACCACCATGAACTTCATATGGAACCAAAAGAGAGCCCGCATAGCCAAGTCAATTCTAAGCAAAAAGAACACAGCGGGAGGCATCACACTACCAGACTTCAAACTATACTACAAGGCTACAGTAATCAAAACAGCATGGTACTGGTACCAAAACAGAGATATAGACCAATGGAACAGAACAGAAGCATTGGAGGCAACACATATTTACAACCATATAGGATTCCCTATTTAATAAATGGTGTTGGGAAAACTGGCTAGCCATGTGCAGAAAGCAGAAACTGGACCCCTTCCTGACACCTTACACTAAAATTAACTCCAGATGGATTAAAGACTTAAACATAAGACCTGACACCATAAAAACCCTAGAAGAAAATCTAGGCAAAACCATTCAGGACATAGGAGTAGGCAAGGACTTCATGAACAAAACACCAAAAGCATTGGCAACAAAAGCCAAAATAGACAAATGGGACCTAATCAAACTCCACAGCTTCTGCACGGCAAAAGAAACAGTCACTAGAGTGAATTGGCAACCATCAGAATGGGAAAAAATCTTTGCAGTTTATGCATCTGACAAAGGGCTGATATCCAGAATTTACAAAGAACTCAAACAGATTTACAGGAAAAATAAACAAGCCCATTCAAAATGGGCAAAGGATATGAACAGACACTTTACAAAAGAAGACATACATGAAGCCAACAAACACATGAAAAAATGCTCATCATCACTGGTCATTAGAAAGATGCAAATCAAAACCACATTGAGATAACATCTCATGCCAGTTAGAATGGCGATCATTAAAAAATCTGGAGACAGCAGATGCTGGAGAGGATGTGGAGAAAGAGGAACACTTACACTGTTGGTGGGAGTGTAAATTAGTTCAACCATTGTGGAAGACAGTGTGGCGATTCCTCAAGGACCTAGAAATAGAAATTCCATTTGATCCAGCAATCCCATTACTGGGTATATATCCAAAGGACTATAAATTGTTCTACTATAAGGACACATGCACACGAATGTTCATTGCAGCACTGTTTACAATAGCAAAGACCTGGAACCAACCCAAATGCCCAACGATGATAGACTGGACTGGGAAAATGTGGCACATATACACCATGGAATATTATGCAGCAATCAAAAATGATGAGTTTGTGTCCTTTGTAAGGACATGGATGAATCTGAGAACATCATTCTCAGCAAACTGACACAAGAACAGAAAAGAAATACCGCATATACTCACTCATAGGCGGGTGAGAAAATGAGAACACATGGGCACAGGAGGGTGTCTACTACACACTGGGGTCTATTGGGGGAATGGGGAGGGACAGCGGGGAGGCTGGGAGGGATAGCCTGGGGATGAATGCCAAGTGTGGGTGAAGGGAGGAAGGCAGCAAAACACACTGCCATGTGTGTACCTATGCAACTATCTTGCACGTTCTGCACATGTACCCCAAAACCTATAATGCAATAAAAATTTAAAAAAAGCTTAGTTTGGCTGGATATGAAATTCCTGGTTGGATTTTCTTTTCTTGAAGGATGCTGAATGTAGGTCCCCAATCTCTTCTGGCATATAGGGTTTCTGCTGAAAGATTCACTGTTAGTCTGATGGGGTTCCTTTATAGGTGACCTGCCCTTCTCTGTAGTTGCCTTTAATATTTGTTCTTTGGTATTGACCTTGGTGAGTCTGATCACTATGTGTTCAGGGGATGGTTCTCTTGTTATATTTCAGGGATCACCTGAATTTTCTGAATTTGCATGTTGACCTCTCTAGCAAGGTTGGGAAACTTTTCATGGATAATGTCCTCAAATAGGTTTTCCCATTTGCTTGCTCTCTCTCCCTCTCTTTTAGGGATGCCAAAGAGTCATAGGTTTGGTCTCTTTATGTAATTCTATATTTCTTGGAGGTTTTGTTCATTTTCTAATTATTTTTTTCTTATTTTTGCTTGACTCTGTTAATTTGAAGAACCAGTCTTTGAGCTCTGAGATTCCTCAGCTTGATCTATTCTGCTGTTACTTCTTCCCATTGTGTCACAAAATTTTTGTAGTGAGTTTTTCAGCTCTATAGGCTCAGTATGGTTCACTTCATAAAATGTCTCTTTTGTTGGCTGAGCACGTTGGCTTACACCTGTAATCCCAGCACTTTGAGAGGCCAAGGTGGCTGAATCACCTGAGGTCAGGTGTTAGAGACCAGCCTGGCCAACGTGGTGAAACCCTGTATCTACTGAAAATGCAAAACCTAGCTGGGCGTGGTGACAGGTGCTTGTAATACCAGCTCCTCAAGAGGCTGAGGCAGGAGAATGGCTTGAACCAGGGAGGTGGACGTTGCAGTGAGCCGAGATCATGCCATTGCACTCCAACCTGGGGACAAGAGTGAGACTTCATCTCGAAAAAACAAAAAGTCTATTTTGTCTTTCATATCTTGAATTATTTTACTGGATTCCTTAGAATGGGCTTCAACTTTCTCCAAATTTTGATGGTCTTTATTGCATTCAGATTCTGAATTTTACGTTTGTCATTTCAGCCATTTAAGCCTGGTTAGGTACTACTGCTGGAAAACTAGTGCAGTCATTTGGTGGTAAGGAGACACTTCTGGCTTTTAGATTTGCAAGGGTTCTTGTGCCGGTTCTTTTTCATCTGTGAGGGCTTATGTTTCTTTAAATGTGGGATAACTTGGGTATAGTCAGTTGACTTTATTTTCGGATGTTTTCAGAGAGTCAGGCTTTGTTTAGGGTCTGTATTTGTTACTGAACTTTTCATCTTGATTTCACAGGATGGGTATATTAGGAAAGCATTTTGGTGTTGAAGTTTGGGCTGTGGCCTTGTAGATGGTGCTTAAGTGTAATGGGTAGTAGGTAGGCTCTTGCTCAGTTACAGAGCTCCTTTGTATTCCTTCACAATTGCAGCCATGCTCCATCTAAGTGCTCTGAGAGTGTGGGATCTTATCCCACTTGATTACTGGCTCAGATCTCACCTTGGCACCATCAGGCTGCACACCACAGCCCTGGAGTAAGTTCACACCTCCTGTTCCCTTTCCGTTTGGGGGCAGCAGTGGTGGGGCCTTGCAATGACAATGAAAGAGGACTTTTCACTTGTTTCTTGAAGCTCCACCCCAGAAAATGCAGAGTCACTGCTGACTGAATCAGTCATCCAGGTGTGTTGCAGGTACAAGTCAGGGGGCCATGCCTGGTGATGAACACAGGGAGTCATGCCTGGTGATGAACACAGGGAGGTGGTTCATGTGGAAGACAGGCTGGCTTCGTCTTCATGGGGCAGCTATGGTGTGGTGTAGGTGTGAGTAGAACCCTCAGGGTCTTGAGACCTTCCCAGTCCGAAGGCAACAAGGGCAGTACCACTGCTCTGGCAGTAGCAGAGGGTTTTCAGTTGCCTGTCAGAGCTACACCCCAGAGAAATGCAGAGCCACTATCAATGGAAATGTTCAGCCAGAGGTGGAATGGCTGCCTGCAGTCCCTTGCTGGGGCCCCATTTGGTGAAAAGTATGTGGTGAGAAGAGAGATTTGGCCCCTCTCCATATGGCACCTCCAGCATACCTGAGGTGCCAGTGAAATGAACAGGCCCTTTGTTTCTTTCCCAGCTTGAGGACAGGAAGGGTGGTACTGCTGTAATTGCAATGGCAGAGATGCAGTGGGTTGACTCTGGGATTTTCTCCTCAAAGAAACAGAAAGCCACCATTACCACCTTCAGGCAGGGAGGGCAGCTTTCCTGGGGGCACAGGTCAAGTGACCCTGCCCAGTAAGGAGTGGCAGGAACAGGACCCATATGGAAAATAGCCTGGTTACCTTTCCATAAGGGAGGTGGGCGTTGCAGTGAGCCGAGATCATGCCATTGCACTCCAACCTGGGGACAAGAGTGAGACTTCATCTCGAAAAAACAAAAGTCTATTTTGTCTTTCATATCTTGAATTATTTTACTGGATTCCTTAGAATGGGCTTCAACTTTCTCCAAATTTTGATGGTCTTTATTGCATTCAGATTCTGAATTTTACGTTTGTCATTTCAGCCATTTAAGCCTGGTTAGGTACTACTGCTGGAAAACTAGTGCAGTCATTTGGTGGTAAGGAGACACTTCTGGCTTTTAGATTTGCAAGGGTTCTTGTGCCGGTTCTTTTTCATCTGTGAGGGCTTATGTTTCTTTAAATGTGGGATAACTTGGGTATAGTCAGTTGACTTTATTTTCGGATGTTTTCAGAGAGTCAGGCTTTGTTTAGGGTCTGTATTTGTTACTGAACTTTTCATCTTGATTTCACAGGATGGGTATATTAGGAAAGCATTTTGGTGTTGAAGTTTGGGCTGTGGCCTTGTAGATGGTGCTTAAGTGTAATGGGTAGTAGGTAGGCTCTTGCTCAGTTACAGAGCTCCTTTGTATTCCTTCACAATTGCAGCCATGCTCCATCTAAGTGCTCTGAGAGTGTGGGATCTTATCCCACTTGATTACTGGCTTCAGATCTCACCTTGGCACCATCAGGCTGCACACCACAGCCCTGGAGTAAGTTCACACCTCCTGTTCCCTTTCCGTTTGGGGGCAGCAGTGGTGGGGCCTTGCAATGACAATGAAAGAGGACTTTTCACTTGTTTCTTGAAGCTCCACCCCAGAAAAATGCAGAGTCACTGCTGACTGAATCAGTCATCCAGGTGTGTTGCAGGTACAAGTCAGGGGGCCATGCCTGGTGATGAACACAGGGAGTCATGCCTGGTGATGAACACAGGGAGTGTGTGGTTCATGTGGAAGACAGGCTGGCTTCGTCTTCATAGGGCAGCTATGGTGTGGTGTAGGTGTGAGTAGAACCCTCAGGGTCTTGAGACCTTCCCCAGTCCGAAGGCAACAAGGGCAGTACCACTGCTCTGGCAGTAGCAGAGGGGTTTTCAGTTGCCTGTCAGAGCTACACCCCAGAGAAATGCAGAGCCACTATCAATGGAAATGTTCAGCCAGAGGTGGAATGGCTGCCCTGCAGTCCCTTGCTGGGGGCCCCATTTGGTGAAAAGTATGTGGTGAGAAGAGAGATTTGGCCCCTCTCCATATGGCACCTCCAGCATACCTGAGGTGCCAGTGAAATGAACAGGCCCTTTGTTTCTTTCCCAGCTTGAGGACAGGAAGGGTGGTACTGCTGTAATTGCAATGGCAGAGATGCAGTGGGTTGACTCTGGGATTTTCTCCTCAAAGAAACAGAAAGCCACCATTACCACCTTCAGGCAGGGGAGGGCAGCTTTCCTGGGGGCACAGGTCAAGTGACCCTGCCCAGTAAGGAGTGGCAGGAACAGGACCCATATGGAAAATAGCCTGGTTACCTTTCCATAAGGCAGTTGTTCTGTGCTGGAGGGCCCATGATAGTTCTTAAGCTCTTCACTTCCTCCTGTGCCTGAGGGCATTAGGGGTAAGAGCTGCAAAGCAGCAAAAATAGTAGGCCTGTCCTTTACCTCTAAGAGCTCAATCCCGGTGAAATGCTGGGATAGAGCACAGGAGGGGCTTGGGTGACCTTGCTGGGGTCCCAGGTTGGGAGGTCCTGCCCAGTGACAAGTAGCAGAGGCAGGAGCACATGTGGAAAACCATATGGCTGCTTTTCTTGTAAGGAAGCTATGCTGTGCTGGAGGCCTGCAATAGTCTTTAACCATTTCACTTTCTCCCAAGCCTGAGGGCAGTAAGGGGCAGGAGCTGCAATGTGGCAAAAAATGATGGGCCTCTCTTTTACCTCTGGGAGCTCTGTCTCAGGGAAATGCAGAGCTGATACTAGCCCAAGAGCTCAAGCAGGGATGAAGTGGCTGTTCTGGCTTCCCAGGCCAGTGGGCTTTGTTCTGGTGAAATGTAGGGAGGTGAAGCCTGTGGTCTGTTTGCTCTTCAGAACCTTGGATGTGGCACATATCAATAGATTTTGAGAGAAAGCCTGGCCTTCTTTACAACTAATTTTTGTACATTGATCTTTAATCCTGCAATCTTGCTAAGTTCATTAATTTTAATAGAAATTTTTGTGTATTCTTTGGGAATATTTTACATAAATAGTCATGTCATCTGTGAACAGAGACAGTATTTTTCCTTCCTTTCCAATCTGTATGGTTTTTTCCACTCTAAGTCTTGCTTGAGTTTTACTTTTTTTTTTTTTTTTTTTTGAGACAGAGTCTCACTCTGTTGCCAAGCTGGAGTGCAGTGGCACAATCTTGGCTCACTTCAACCTCTGACTCCGTGGTTCAAGTGATTCTTTTGCATCAGACTCCCAAATAGCTGGGATTACAGGCACATGCCACCAAGCCCAGCTAATTTTTGTATTTTTAGTAGAGATGAATTTCACCATGTTGGCCAGGATGGTCGATTTCCTGACCTGATAATCCACCTGCCTCAGCCTCTCAAAGTGCTGGGATTATAGGTGTGAGCCACAATGCCCAGCCATTAATTTATCATTTTAAGAAAGCATCTTTTGTTTTCAATAATTTTTTCATTTTGAATTTAAATTACTCGTGCTATTATCTTTGTTATTTTCTCTCTTCTTTTTGCTTTGGGTTTAATTTGCTTTTATTTTTGTAGTTTCATATGGTGGAGACATATCATCAATTTGAATTTTTTTCATTTATAATATAAACATATAAAGCTATGTTTTATAAGCATCGCTTAGTAGACATCTCATAAATGTTGACATATTGTGGTTTTGAGGCAGTTCACAGCAAATGGTAAAGAAATTAGCAAAAACTTTTCCCAAATAGGCAACCAACATTGTTGAGATGAAATTCCATTTCAGATGTGTTGAAACTAATCAAAAGTATACAACAAATTAAAAAGCATTTATTCAACAAGGAACAATTAAACCTTGGTGAAAATGATGGAGCCCTTGGCATTTTAACTTACAACTGTTCCTATTCACCACACTATACCCCCATGCCCACTATCATAAGATTGTAAACTGGCAGTTGTGCTGTCCCCAGAGTCATCTAACTTGATTTGGATCTCTACAAAATGCTTCTCACCTAACTCACTGTCAAAAACAATTAGGTGGTGGCAAACAATTAGGTAAATTCAACATTGTGGCACTTCATTGCTGCAAGAAACAAGATAAAAATTCAGTGGACAACCTGAGAAATGAGAAATTAATACAAAGCTTTGTGACATAGTTGGCAACGTGGCTGAATAGAAACAGCTCTGGTCTGAAGCTCCTAGCGAGATCAGTGCAGAAGGCGTGATTTCTGCATTTCCAACTGAGGTACCCAGCTCTTCTATATGTCTATTTTTATGCCAATACTATGTTGTTGTGGTTACTATACCTCTGTAGTATAATTTGAAGTCAGGTAATGTAATTCCTCCAGTTTTGCTCTTTTTGCTCAGGATAGCTGTGGCTTTTCTGGATCTTCTGTGGTTTTATATAAGTTTTAGGATTTTTTTTTTTTTCTATTTCTGTTGGAGAATGTCATTGGCATTCTCATAGGGATTGCATTAAATCTGTAGACTGCTTTGGGTAGTATGGACATTTTGACAATATTGATTCTTCCAATCCATGGACATAGAATATCTATTTCTTTGTGTCCTCTTCAATTTCTTGCATCAGTTTTATAGTTTTCATGATAGAGATCTTTCACTTCTTTGGTTAATTCCTAGGTATTTAATTTTATTTGTAGCTATTGTAAATGAAATTATTTCTTGATTTCTTTTCAGATTCTTTGTCATTGGCATATGAAAATGCTATTGATTTTTGTATGTTGATTTTGTATCCTGCAACTTTACTGAATTTGTTTATCAGTTCTAATGGTTTTTGATGGCATATTTATGTAGTTCCAAATATAAGATAATGTCTGTAAACAAGAATAATTTGACCTCCTTATTTCCAATTTGGATGTGTTTATTTCTTTGTCTTCTGATTGCCCTAGATAGGACTTCCAGTACTATGTTGAATAACAGTGCTAAATGGGAGCCAGTCATCCTTGTCATTTTACAGATCTTAGAGGAAAGGCTTTTAGTTTTTTCTCCATTCAGTATATTACCTGTGGTACCACTGTATATGGCTTTTATTTTTGTAGTTTCATATGGTGGAGACATATCATCAATTTGAATTTTTTCATTTATAATATAAACATATAAAGCTATGTTTTATAAGCATCGCTTTAGTAGACATCTCATAAATGTTGACATATTGTGGTTTTGAGGCAGTTCACAGCAAATGGTAAAGAAATTAGCAAAAACTTTTCCCAAATAGGCAACCAACATTGTTGAGATGAAATTCCATTTCAGATGTGTTGAAACTAATCAAAAGCATACAACAAATTAAAAAGCATTTATTCAACAAGGAACAATTAAACCTTGGTGAAAATGATGGAGCCCTTGGCATTTTAACTTACAACTGTTCCTATTCACCACACTATACCCCCATGCCCACTATCATAAGATTGTAAACTGGCAGTTGTGCTGTCCCCAGAGTCATCTAACTTGATTTGGATCTCTACAAAAATGCTTCTCACCTAACTCACTGTCAAAAACAATTAGGTGGTGGCAAACAATTAGGTAAATTCAACATTGTGGCACTTCATTGCTGCAAGAAACAAGATAAAAATTCAGTGGACAACCTGAGAAATGAGAAATTAATACAAAGCTTTGTGACATAGTTGGCAACGTGGCTGAATAGAAACAGCTCTGGTCTGAAGCTCCTAGCGAGATCAGTGCAGAAGGCGTGATTTCTGCATTTCCAACTGAGGTACCCAGCTCTTCTATATGTCTATTTTTATGCCAATACTATGTTGTTGTGGTTACTATACCTCTGTAGTATAATTTGAAGTCAGGTAATGTAATTCCTCCAGTTTTGCTCTTTTGCTCAGGATAGCTGTGGCTTTTCTGGATCTTCTGTGGTTTTATATAAGTTTTAGGATTTTTTTTTTTTCTATTTCTGTTGGAGAATGTCATTGGCATTCTCATAGGGATTGCATTAAATCTGTAGACTGCTTTGGGTAGTATGGACATTTTGACAATATTGATTCTTCCAATCCATGGACATAGAATATCTATTTCTTTGTGTCCTCTTCAATTTCTTGCATCAGTTTTATAGTTTTCATGATAGAGATCTTTCACTTCTTTGGTTAATTCCTAGGTATTTAATTTTATTTGTAGCTATTGTAAATGAAATTATTTCTTGATTTCTTTTCAGATTCTTTGTCATTGGCATATGAAAATGCTATTGATTTTGTATGTTGATTTTGTATCCTGCAACTTTACTGAATTTGTTTATCAGTTCTAATGGTTTTTGATGGCATATTTATGTAGTTCCAAATATAAGATAATGTCTGTAAACAAGAATAATTTGATCTCTTATTTCCAATTTGGATGTGTTTATTTCTTTGTCTTCTGATTGCCCTAGATAGGACTTCCAGTACTATGTTGAATAACAGTGCTAAGGGAGCCAGACATCCTTGTAATTTTACAGATCTTAGAGGAAAGGCTTTTAGTTTTTTCTCCATTCAGTATATTACCTGTGGTACCACTGTATATGGCTTTTATTATGTTGAGGTATGTTTCTTCTATATCCAATTTTTTGAAGGTTTGTACTACGAAGGGATGCTGAATTTTATTAAATGCTCTTTCAGTATTAATTGAAATGATCATATGGTTTTTGTCCTGCATTCTGTTGATGTGGTGTATCACATAGATTGATTTGTGTACACTGAACCACCCTTGCATCACTGGGATAAATCCCACCTGGTCATGATGAACTATCTGTTTAATGTGTTGTTGGATTTGATTTTCTAGTATTTTGTTGAGGATTTTTGGATCAATGCTCATCAGAAATATGGGCCTGTAGATAGATAGATAGATAGATAGATAGATAGATAGATAGATAGATAGATAGATAGATTTATTTAGTGGTGTGTCTTGGTGCCTGATTTTGGTAACTGGTTAATACTGACTTCATAGAATGAGTTTGGGAGTATTCCCTCCTCCTGTTTTTCAGAACAGTTTGAGTAGGATTAGTTTAGTTCTTTCAGCAGTGAAACCATTGGTTGTAGGCTTTGCTTTGCTAGGAGACTTTTTATTATGATTTTGATCTTGTTACTTGTTATTGGTCTGTTCAGGTTTTGGAATTCTCTCTGATTCAATCTTGGTAGGTTGTACGTGTCTAGGAATTTATTCATTCCTTCTAGGTTTTCCAATTTGTTGGCATGTAGTTGCTCATAGTAACCCTTAATATCCTTTCAGTTTCTGTACTATTGATTGTAATGTCTTTTTCTTCATCCCTGATTTTATTTATTTTGGTCTTCTCTCTATTTTTTCTTAGTCTAGATAAAGCTTTGTCAATTTTATTTATCTTTTCAAAAAACCAACTTTTTGTTTTGTTGATCTTTTGTATTTTTTGATTCAATTTCATTTATTACTCTGATGTTTATTATTTATTTTCTTCTACTAACGATGGGTTTGGTTTGCTCTTGCTTTTCTAGTTCTTTAAATTTATCAGAGTTTTTGTTTGAAGTTTTTTTTTTGTTTGTTTGTTTTTTAATGTAAGGGCTTATAGCTATAGACTTCCCTCTTACTATTGTTTTTGTTGTGTCCTATATGTTTTGGTATGTTGTGTTTCCATTACGGTTTATTTCAATAATTTTTTTCCATTTCTTTTATAATTTCTTCATTGACCAACTAATAATTTAGGAGCCTATAGTTTAATTTCCATGTGTTTGTAGTTTTCAAAATTTTTCTTGTTATTGATTTCTATTTTATTTCATTGTGGTCAGAGAAAATATTTGATATAATTTCAATTTTTTTGAGTCTGATCTCATTTGTTACTCAAATCTTATTTCTGACTGGATTCAGACTTAGAAGTAGAAGCTTGCAAAAAGGAAAGTCTGCATCTTTTCGCAATTTGTTCCCGGCACTTCTCTTCTGCCTCCTTCATTCTCTTGGCCAAAAGTTTAGCATATTCTGCAGCTTCTTCCTTATTTGTCTTAGTATGCTGCTTCAGAGCAAATACGCTGCCACTTGTGCTGCGGGACATGTGGAGTAACAAGACGCTGAATCTTGGGTGCTTTGGTCCTAGGTTTCTTATCTTCTTAAAGTCTTTCTTACAGCATACTGGTGGACATCATCTTCTTTAGAGAGATTGAAAACTTTCTGGATTCTGCTAGCTCTCTTGGGCCCCAGGTGACAAGACACCATAGTATCAGTCAGTCCAGGAATATCCTTCTCTCCATTTTTTTTTTTTTTTTACAATAACCAAGTTGAGAACACCCAGATTGATATCCAAAATGTAACTAAGAAGTGATTTTCTCTTTCTTTCTCTAGTTCTCCTTGGTCTGAAACAGGAATGCCCTTAATCAGTACCAGTAAGACATGGCCATGGGTCAAGACACCCTGCTTCATGGGGAAACCTTGTTTGTCATTCTCACCACTGATTCAGACCACAAAACCCTTCCATTCTTCACCCAGAGCATCAGCAGCAACTTCTGTGGCCATACACTTCTCATAAAAAGTATGGGATGAGTTTATGTCTTTTGCAGGGACATGGATGAAGCTGGAAACCATCATTCTCAGCAAACTAACACAAGAACAGAAAACCAAACACCACATGTTCTCACTCATAAGTGGGAGCTGAACAATGAGAACACATGGACACAGGGAAGGGAACATCACACACCAGGGCCTTTCGGGGGCAGGGGGCTGGGGGTGGAATAGCATTAGGAGAAATACCTAATGCAGATGACAAGGTGATGGATGCAGCAAACCACTATGGCATGTGTTTAACTATGTGACAAACTTGCGTGTTCTGCACATGTACCCCAGAACTTCAGGTATAAACAACCTGGACCCTGACCCAGAGCCCCCACTTCCAGACTCATTAATGGAGACTTTCGTAGCATTAGCCTAGATCCGATACCTCACTGGTGGCAGCTTCCCTGTTGGCTTCATCCTGCAGCTCTTCTCCCACACCAAGCTCAGGGGCCCAGACAATATGGACTCACCCAAAGACAGGGAATTGGCAGAATGAGGCCTTCCCTGGGTGGAGAGCCCCTCTCCAGCTCCCCTTCTGGGGCTCCACAGGACACTGGATCTCAAGGTTATCCACGTGATGATGGAAGAACCCCTGGTGGTCAGCCTCCTGCAAGACTGGTCCAAGCAACCCCAGGGCATCAAGCATGTGAAAGCAGGTGACACCCTAGAATGGCCCATGGTTCTGTCGGAATCCAGCACCACATGGCGTGATAGCCAGAGAAAGGAAATGGGGTGTTCTTGCTTTCCTGGGGAGGCAGTGTCCCCCCCTTGTGGCTTATAACGCAGAGCTTCCTGGCTCAGCCACCTGGTGGATAGCATAGAAGCAGGTGCCAAGGGAGGAGAGTGCTGGGGCAGCATTCACTGTTATTTTGGGGCACTGGAATGTGTCTGCTCCTGGCAGCACTGAGGTCAGCAAGAGTGGCTGAGGGTGTCATGCAGAAGGGCACTGGGCCGGTGGAGAACACCTACCACAGTCCTTTGCTGACCTCCACCTCTCTGTCTCCTGTGATCTCCTCCACTCTCCCCCTGTTCCCCAACATTCTCCCTTGGCACAGTGCCTTACATAAGAGGTGGTCCTAAGGGGGTTTGAACTGAGTCCCTACTAACTCAGGAGAGACATCACTTCTCTACTTGTTCAGGCTCCTAAACCAGGAGGCATCCATTATCTCTTCCTGTTCCACCCCTCCAGAGGCCTGAAGCTGCCTGCCTGGCTGCCCCATTCACTCCCATTCTCCTTTTCATCTATTTCCCTGTTGTATATATCACCTTTGTTGACAATAAGTAAAAACTTGGGCATGGAATCATGTGCTTGTAATCCCAGCTACTCAAGAGTCTCAGGTAGGAGGATTGCTTAAGTTCAGGAGTTTGAGATCAACCTGGGCAACTTAGCAAGACCCTCTCTCAAAAAAAAAAAAATTAAAAGAAATGTATGACAACGATGACTTGCAACAGAATACTAATAAACAGAAATAATTAAAAAGCCAAACAAAATTTCAGGATATAACAAGTACAATATTGTCTCTTTTATATTTTTGTTTTCACATGTTTATTGTTAGTATATATAAATAAATTTTTATGTTCATGTCTTATGTATTATATCCTGCAACCTTGCCAACTCACTTGTTATAGCAGTATTTTTTTCTGTTCATTGGGATTTTTCGTATACAAAATTGTCCTCTGCAGTGACTTCTTTACTTTTCTTTTCATATGTATTCCATTCATTTCTTTTTATTGCCTTACTGCATTGACTAGACCTCCTGTATTATGTTGAATAGGAGTGACATGAGCAAACATCCTTGCCTTATTCCCTAAAGCCAAGGGAAAACATTTAGTCTTTCACCGTTGAGTATGTTGGTACCTGTAGGATTTTTGTGTCTGCCCTTTGTTAAGTCAAGGAATTTCCCTTTTATTCCTAGGTTACTGAGTTTTTAAAAATTATTTATTTATTTATTTATTTATTTATTTATTTATTTTTTATATGGAGTCTCCCTCTGTTGCCAGGCTGGAGTGCAGTGGTGCCATCTCAGCTCACTGCAACCTCTACCTCCCGAGTTCAAGCGATTCTCCTGCCTCAGCCTCCTGAGTAGCTGGGACTACAGGTGCACGCCACCACACCCAGCTAATTTTTGTATTTTTAGTAGAGACAGGGTTTCACCATGTTAGCCAGGATGGTCTCAATTTTCTGACCTTGTGATTTGCCCATCTCGGCCTCCCAAAGTGCTGGGATTACAGGCATGAGCCACCGCACCTGGTGAGAGGTTTTTAAAATCATAATGAAAGTTGAATATTATCTAAAATTTTTTATGCTTCAATTGGTATAATTTTCATCTTTATCTTGTTGATATGGTAAATTACATCAATTTTGAAATGCTGAATAGCCTTACATACCTGGAATACATCTAACAGTCGAGGTATATCATTATCTTTTATGTTTCTGTATTCAATTTGCTAGTATTTTCTAGAGAATTTTTTATTCATGAGAGATACAGATCTGCAGTTAAGCAAACATCTTTGCCTAATTTGGGTATCACGGTGATATGGTTTGGTTCTGTGTCACCACTCAAATCACATCTCAAACTGTAATCCACATGTATCAAGGGAGGGACCAGGTGAGAGGTAAATGTGTCATAGGGAAAGTTTACCCCATGCTGTTCTCATGGTAGTGACTGAGATCTCATGAGATCTGATGGTTTTATAAGGGTTTGGCACTTCCTCCACACACTCTCTCCTGAAACCATGTAAGTTATGCATGCTTGCCCTTCTCCTATGATTGTAAGTTTCTTGAGGCCTTTCAGCCATGAGAAACAGTGAGTCAATTAAACCTCTTTCCTTTATAAATTACCCAGTATCAGGATTGTTTTTTGTAGTGTAAAAATGGACTAATACAGTAAATCAGTACCAGTAGAACAGGTAGTGTACTGCTATAAATATATAGTGTACTGCTATAAAGATAACCTGAAAAAGTGGAAGCAACTTTGGAACTGGGTAATGGGAAGAGTTTTGGGGGCTCAGAAGAAGACAGGAAGATGTGGGAAAGTTTGGAACTTCCTAGAGATTTGTTGATTGGCTTTGACCAAAATACTGATAGTTATGTGGACAATAAAGTCCAGGCTGAGGTGGTCTCAGATGGAGATGAGAAGCTATTGGGAACTGGAGTAAATATCACTCTTGCTATGCTTTAGCAAAGAGACTGGTGGCATTGTGCCCCTGCCCTAGAAATCTGTGAAATGTTGAACTTGAGAGAGATAATTTAGGGTATCTGGCAGAAGAAATTTCTAAGCAGCAAAGCATTCAAGAGGTGACAGAGTGTAAAAGTTTGGAAAATGTGCAGCCTGACCATGTGATAAAAAAGAAAAATCCATTTTCTGGCAAGAAATTCGAGTCAGCTGCAGAAATTTGCATAAGTAATGTGGAGTCAAATGTTAATCACCAAGACAATGAAGAAAATACCTCCAGGACATGTCAGAGATCTTCATGGCAGCCCCTCCAGCTCCAGCTATGACTAAACAGGAAGATATAGCCCTGGCTGTTGCTTCAGAGGGTGCAAGCCCCATGCCTTGGTGGCTCCCACATGGCACTGGACCTGCAGGTGCACAGAAGTCAAGAATTGAAGTTGGGAATCTTCACCTAGCGTTCAGAGGATGTATGAAAATGCCTAGATGTCCAGGTAGAAGTTTGCTGTCAGGGCAGAGCCCTCATGGAGTACCTCTGCTAAGGTAGAGTGCAGAAAGGAAATGTGAGGATGAAGCCCCCTCACAGAATCCCCACTGGGGCACTGCCTAGTGGAGCTGTGAGAAGAGGGCCACCATCCTCCAGATCCCAGAATGGTAGATCCTAGAACAGTTTGCACTGTGCACCTGGAAAAGATGCAGGCACTCAACACCAGCCCATGGGAGCAGCTGCAGGGGCTGAACCCAGCAAAGCTACAAAGGCAAAGCTGCCCAAGGTCTTGGGGGCTCACCCTTTGCATCAGTGTGCCCTGGATGTGAGACATGGAGTAAAAAAAAATTATTTTGGAGCATTAAGATTTAATGACTGCCCTACCAGATTTCAGACTTGCAGGGGGCCTGTGGCCCCTTTGTTTTAGCAAATTTCTCCCATTTGGAATGAAACATTTACCCAATGCCTGTACCCCCATAGTGTCTTGGAAGTAACTAACTTGCTTTTGATTTTACAAGCTCAGAGGTGGAAGGAACTTGCCTTGTCTTAAATGAGACTTTGGACTTGGACTTTTATGTTAATACTGAAATGAATTAAGACTTTGGAGGACTGTTGGAAAGGCATGGTTGGTTTTAAAATGTGAAAAGAGCATGAGATTTGGGAGGGGCCAGGGGAAAATGATATGGTTTGGTTCTGTGTCCCCACCCAAATCTGTAATCTTCATGTGTTGAGGGAGGGATTTGGTGGAAGGTGGTTAGATCATGAGGGTGGTTTCCTCTATGCTGTTCCCTTGATAGTGAGTGGGTTCTCATAAGATCTGATGATGGTTTTATAAGTGGTTGGCATTCCTCTTCCCTCTTTTCTGCCATCATGTAAGACATGACTGCTTCCCCTTTCACCATGATAGTGAGTTTCCTGAGGCCTCCCTAGATATGCTGAACTGTGAGTCGACTAAACCTCTTTCCTTTATAAAGTACCCAATCTAGGTCATTTCTTTTTAGCAGTGTGGAAATGGACTATGGAAATGGACTATTACACAAGGTAATACTAGTCTTATAGAAACTATTTGGGGGAACTGGTCTGGATGAGTGGTGGAGGGACAGAGACCCCTGTGGGTTGTGAGGCCACCCCAGGCAGTGGCAGCAAGAAGAGGGACTCCCTGGGAACCGCGGGCTCAGTGCACCTCATTATCAAGGATCTTGGAGAAATGCATTCAAGGCTTTTGGATCACAGACCAGTTACTCAAGGAGAAACTCGTTATTTTGTAAAAGAATTTGAAGAGAAACATGGTCTTTGAGAAATGCGAGTTCTTGAAAATTTGAATATAATCCATGAAACAAATGAACATACTCTTCCCAGAGGTAGAGACACAATGTGGGACAATCTGAGCCAAGTTCTCCAGAGATATTCATAGTGACCACTTAATAGCTAGTGAGAAACAGCACATGCTCCAGTGGGATGACTTCATGAAGGAGCAGCCCAAGAAAAGGGCCAAAGTGGACGAAGAGCACAGAAAAGCCATGGAGAGGCTTAAAGAACAATATGCTGAGATGGAGAAGGACCTAGCAAAATTTTCAACCTTCTAAGAACTTGAACCACAACAGCCACAAACTAATGAGAAGATGTTCACCTCTCTCCTGAAAAACATCCCCATCAAACCACTTAGCCTCTGCTTCAAGCTTAGCAATATATTCAATGGCACTCTTACACCAGAAGAAAGAAGCTTCTACTGTCATCCTGATTGGATGTTTAAAGAAGAGTACCACACCTTTCCAGCTTTAAGTGCCTATATATGATTATTTGGAAGAGGCGTAGGAAAGAAAATGGAATAAATATACTCTTGGTTAGTCAGAATTGATCATCTTTTCCATCGATTAGCTCAGAGAACTGTCGGTATAGACTTCTTAGAAAGATCATGTAATCCATTCTTATACAGGGTTAACAATAGTTTATTATTGTGGCTTAATGGGCAGGTATAGAAGCTGTCTGTCATAGCCTCCTTGGCTGTTGGAAGAATGTATAAAGTGTTATTGCATAAGTAGACAAAAAACCCAGCTGTCCTTGGAGCAGAGATCACATTTCAGAGAGGTGAGAATGAAAACATTATCTCTACTGCATCAAAGGTGTCCATGTTGTTGTTTGAACTGCCTCTTGGGAAGGGTTGCAGATTTTACAGTGCAGCATAATGCCATGTGCTTCCACGGATGAGAAGACACACATGTTAAGTTTTGTGACTTCTAGCACAAGACTATTTTCAGCTTTTAAAGCATGCTTAGAAGGAAAAGCTTACCAAAAATATATTGACATTTAGTTTTTCCAAGAACTATAATCTTGCCCATAATATTTACCTCATTTTTGTGTCTCTTTTGCTATGGGTAAGCTTTATAAGATAAATAATATCTATACATGTTTCGACTGTTTAATGAGTAATCAACAGAATCTGCCAGGGAGTCCCTCTGGAACCATATAAAGTTCCTGGCTTTGAAAGAACCAGAAGTGTTTGCCCACATGGCAAATGATCCATATTAAATATAAACCCTTTTTAGTGTTAAATGTCTGTTCTCATAAGCAGGTATATTATGATGAAATGTGTACCAATTCTGTCATCACTGTGATCTTTAAAAATCTGCATTTAACAGTCTAATTGAAGCCAGGTGCAGTGGCTCACGCCTGTAATCCCAGCACTTTGGGAGGCTGAGGTAGGTGGATCATTTGAGGTCAGGAGTTCAAGACCAGCCTGGCCAACATGGTGAATCCCTGTCTCTACTAAAAATACAAAAATTAGCCGGGCGTGGTGATGCACGCCTGTGATCCCAGCTACTCAGGAGGCTCAGGCATGAGAATCACTTGAACCCAGGAGGCGGAGATTGCAATGAGCCGAGATTGTGCCACTGCATTCCAGCCTGGGCAACAGAGCGAGACACCATTTAAAAAAATATATACTTGAAGAACTAATTTGATTTTTTTTGTTTGCCATAAACCAAGCAAAAGTAAAATGCAATAATTTCAAGAGGTTTATGGTAAACGAATTTGAGGTATGAATAAATCTTCCACATATTTTTTATTGCTCTTTAGTAAAGAAAGGCAGAAAAAAGAAAATACCCAGCTCTCTTGTGTTATCTCAGTGTGGCAACTGCATAAAATTGACAATACTTGCCTGTGTTGAATTTATGGCTTAATGTCAAAGCTTCATTCTTGGCTGCATGTTGAAAATGTGATTAAAGTTCATAGAGGAGAAAAAAAAAGAAACTATTTGGGAAGTGTTTTGTCATCTTGCATTTTCTGGAAAGGGACATGTAAAATTACTAGTAACTCCTCTTGAAATGGAACACTATGTATCCATAAAAAAGGATGAGTTCATGTCCTTTGCAGAGAATGGATGAAGCTGGAAACCATTATTCTCAGCAAACTAACATAAGAACAGAAAACCAAATACCACATGTTCTCACTCATAAGTGGGAGTTCAACAATGAGAACACATCACACACCAGGGCCTGTCAGTGGGGTGGGGGGGCACAGGGGAAGGATAGCATTAGAAGAAATACCTAATGTAGACGATGGCACGTGTATACCTATGTAACAAACCTGCACATTCTGCACACGTACCTCAGAACTTAAAAGTATAATTTTAAAAAGCATAGAAAAAGAAATGTTAGGTAGAATTCTCCAGTGAAGACCTTTGTACATGGATATTTCAGATGGTGTTATAATTTTTGCATCAAACATCAATTATGTTTTAGAATCTCATGAGAAGTAGAAAATTCCATTATATTTACCACTACAGGTATTCTTCCCAATGTTACTTTCTTTCTTAAGTTCCAAACCCTTTTCTTTTACCATTTCAATTTGTTTAGAGTACTTCTTTTAGCCTTTCTT
The DNA here is from genome assembly GCA_021498475.1 of Saguinus midas. Classification (NCBI taxonomy): domain Eukaryota; kingdom Metazoa; phylum Chordata; class Mammalia; order Primates; family Cebidae; genus Saguinus; species Saguinus midas. Next base: position 69,133,012 of record CM038398.1, on the reverse strand, counting down.
TAAAGATATGTCAACTAGTGACAAATTCTTAGTTTTACTACAGCTGAGCAAGGTTTTTATTTCAGCATCATTCATGAAGGATATTTTTGCTGGATACAGGATTCACCATTGGCAGTTCTTTTCTACTAGTACTTGAAGAACAGTTTACCACTTTCTTCTGTCCTCTGTGGTTTCAGCTGAGAAATATACTGTTATTTGAATTTAGGTTACCATATAAGTAATGTACCATCTTTCTCTTAGTTTTTTTTTTTTTTTTAATTTGTCTTTAGGTTATCAGAAGTTTAATTATGTCTTGGTTGAGATTTATTTAGGTTCTCCTATTGAGATTCACTGAGCTTCTTTATCTGGAGGTTTATATATTTTACTTTAGCCATTATATCTTCTATTTATTTTTAGTCTCACTCTCTCTTCTTTCTTTCTAGGACCCTGATGAAACACTTTAGCTGTTTTGTTATTATTTCACATGTTCCTGAGACAGTTTACATTTAAGTCTATTTTCTCTCTGTCAATCTATCCTCAAGTTTACTAATTCTATCCTGTGACATATACATTCTACTAATAGAATTGCAATCCAGCAATCTGTTATTTCAGTTATTGTATTTTCAGTTGTATACTTTTCATTTTTAATAGCTTCTACTTCTTCACTGAGATTTTTTATTTTTTCATTTGTTTCTAGAAAATTTATAATTGGTTGTTTAAGCATTGTTTTAACTACTTTAAAACTCTTTTTGGGGACTGGGCGTGGTGGCTCACATCTGTAATCCCAGCACTTTGGGAGGCCAAGGTGGGCAGATCACGGTCAAGAGATTGAGACCATCCTGGCCAATATGCTGAAACCCTGTCTCTACTAAAAATACAAAAATTAGCAGGACATGGAGGCACATGCCTGTAGCCCCAGCTACTCAAGAGGCTGAGGCAGGAGAATCACTTGAACCTGGGAGGCGGAGGTTGCAGTGAGCCGAGATTGCACCAAGGCACTCCAGCCTGGCAACAGAGTGAGACTCCATCTAAACAAACAAAAATAAAACACTCTTCTTGGATAACTCAATCATGATTCATCTATGTATTGTTATCTGTTGTTTATCTTTTCTCATTCTTTTCGTGAGTTTCCTGGTTCTTGGTATAACAAATAAATTTTTACTGTATGCAGGACATTCTGTATATATTATGGGACTCTGCATCATAACAATCTTCTTTTTTAGCAGTTGTTCCTTTGTAAAGGTGTATCAGCTGGGCTGGGTGGGTGTGTTTATTCAGCTTTCCTGCTAGCACTGCCAACATCAACCTGGTAAGTTTCTGTAGCACTGATTCACACTATCACATTGCAGTTCAAATCCCACCTCTACCTTGCTGGTATCTTCTGGTAAAAGTGAGGCAAAAACTAACATCACCTTTTAAATTCCAAGTAAATGTGTAATATTGCTCCATAGTGGGCTCTGCTGCCCCAAGGAAGAGCAAAAGAGGAGAGCCAACTCACAATGCTTTGTTGTGAGCTGCAGGTAGGGGTGGAAGCAAAGCTCTTTGCTGTGTCTCACTTACAGGAAGGCAGGGACAGGTGCCAAACAATGACAACTAACCCCACTTCTTACCACCTTGTTCTACCTCCTTGATGCTGGGTGGGACTGGAAGCTCAGCTCCCCACTGGGTACCCTTGACACTGGGTGGTAGGGTGAAGACTAGTGGTGACTAGTCTTGACTGGAACCACCTTGCTCAGTTGCTTCCGGGTGCTGGTGGAGGTTCAGCTATCGGCTGAGCTCTGTTGAAATTACCCTGGCTTGGGAATTGGAGCACTTCTTGTTTTCACCAGGGTCAGCTCTCTACTTGACCTTGCACTTTCCAGTGGGAAAATAATACTACTGCCATCTGCTTCCGCATGGTGGGGGCTAAGGGTAAACATGGAGTAGAAGATCAACTCATGGATTTGCCCCACTGAGACCTTGGTGAGAAGGATTTGCAGTATTTTCTTGGTGTTTGACTAGGGTCAAACAAGGCAAATCAAACCAAGGTAGCTATTGCAAGAATGGTTTTCTGTTGTGAGGCTGTCCTGTTCCTGTCTTTGGCAAGGGGGAATAGACTTTTCTTGGAATTTTTTGGCATGTACCTATTGGCAGTTCTGAGTTGAAGATTCTGACAGTGTTCTGATCAGTATATATGGGATGCAATAAATAAAAAAAAAAGGAACTCACCATCATGTTGTTACTTAAGTTCTGAGGTCCTTAAGCTTTCTGCCTTCTTCTTTTCACTTCTTGGAGTCTTCTGTGCTTGTTTGTTGTGTTATGTTGAGAATTTTTAGTTGTAAAAGGAAGCATGCAGGAGAAATGAGGCTACTGCATGTTGGAGGAAATGTAAGTACACTTCACACATTTTTAAGTTATGGAAATTAAAAGTATGATTATTGAAACTTTAACATCAATAGATATATTAGAAAGTAAAGAAAAGGAAATAGTCTAGAAAGTAAAACAAAAAGAATGGGAAGAAAAAGGAGTTAGGAGTTGCAGAGAGAAACTACATTCAAGAGATCAGAAATTGGAGTGTCATGAACTTTTCAATGGCAACATCGGAGGATAAAAGAAAATGAACAACCTTTTAAATTTTAAAAATTAATATATAATAGTTGTACATAGTAACGGGGAACATGTAATATTTTGATACATGCATACAACGCATAACAATCAAATCAAAGTAATTGGGATAACCATCACCTCAAACATGTATCATTTCTTTGCGTTGGGAACATTCCTAATCTATTCTTCTAGCATTTTGTAATATAAAACAAATTATTGTTAACTGTAGTTATCCTATGGTACTATCAAACTGTAGAACTAAATCTATCTAATTATATTTTTGAACTCATTAATCAATCTTTCTCCATATCACCCTCCCCCATACCCTTTGCATACTCAAATAATCACCATTCTACTCTCCACCTCCATGAGGCTTTTTTTTTTTTTTAAGCTCCTCATGAGAACATATGATATTTGTCTTTCTGTACCTGGCTTATTTCACTTAACATTATGACTTCTAGATCCATTCATATTACTGCAAATTGCAGGATTTTATTTTTATGGCTGAATAATATTCCTTTGTGTATACATACATTTTCTTTATTCAATTATCTGTTGATGGATACTTGTGTTGATTCTTTATCTTGACTATTATAAATACTACTGTAATAAACAAGGGAGTACAAGTATTTCTTTGTACTCCTTTTGCACTGATTTTCTTTTGTTTGGATATATACCCAGCAGCAGGATTGCTAGGTCAGATTGTATTGTCTTTTAACTTTTTGGAAAAAAATCTCCATACTATTTTCCATAGTACTATACTAATTTACACTCATTAAAACAGTGTACATGCATACCTATTTCTCTGCATCCTTACTGATATCTGTTATTTTTTGTCTATTTGATAACAGCCACTTTAGCTGAGGTGATGATGTCATCATGATTTACATTTCCATTTTGCTGAATATTAGTAATGCTAAACATTTTCTCATATACCAGTTGGCCATTTGTATGTCTTTTAAGAAATGTTTCACCCATTTTTCGATCAGTTTGTTTGTTGTTGTTGCTTTTGACATTGGGTTGCTTGTGTTTCATATATACTCACTATTAAACCCTTGTCAAATAAATAGTTAGCAAATATTTTCTCCCAGTTTCTAGGATATCCTGCCACTGTGTTGATTATTTTCTATGCTGTGCAGAAGGTTAGTAGCTTGATGTAATTCCATTTGTCTATTTTTGCTTTTGTTGACAGTGATTTTTGAAGTCTTATCCAAAAGTCTTACCCCAGACTAATATCCCGAAGTGTTTCCCCAAAACTTTCTTCTAATAATTTCATAATGTCAGGTGTTATCTTTAAGCCTTTAATTTACTTAGATTTTATTTTTGTATATAGTGAGAGATAGGGGTCTAGTTACATTTGCATATGGTTATATAGTTTCCCCAGCACATTTTATTGAATATCTCCCACTAGATATTCGTGGCACCTTTGTCAAAAATAGGTTGCAAATATGTGGATTTATTTCTCACTTCTCTATTCTATTCCACTGATCTACATACCTGCTTATATGACAGGACCATGCTATTTTGGTTACTAGGGCTTTGTAGAACATTTTGTAGTGTGATGCCTCCACATTAGTTTATTTTGCTCAGGATCACTTTGGCTATTCGGGTCTTTTTGTGTTAGATATTTTAGGATTGTTTATTCTATTTCTGTGAAGAATGTCACTGGTATTTTAATAGGGATTGAATCTATATAGGTTGCACTGGATAATGTTGACATTTTAACATCATTAATTCTTTCAATCCAAGGCTATAGAATATCTTTCCCTTTTTGTGCCATCTTCAATTTCTTTTATCGATGTTATATAGTTTTCCTTATGGTGATTCTTCAGTTTTCTAGCTAAATTTATTTCTAAGTCTTTTTTTTAAAAAAAAACTATTGTAAATGGGATTGCTTTCTTGATTTATTTTCAGATTGTACACTGCTGAAATATATATAAAGTCCACTGATTTTGTATGCTGATTTGGTCTCCTGAAACTTTATCGAATTCATTTATCAGTTCTAACAGTTTTTTTGGGTGGAGTCTTTAGGTTTTTCTAAATATAACATCATGTCATCTGTGAATAAGAATAGTTTGAGTACTTTCTTTTCCATTTGAATGCCCTTTATTTCTTTCTCTTGCCTAATGACTCTGGCTAAAACTTCCAGTACCGTGTTGAATAAAATTGGTGTAAATGCACATTCTTGTTTTGTTCATATTTTAGAGAAAAAGCTTTTAATGTTTCCCCATTCAATATTATCTTAACTATGGATTTGTTATATATGGCCTTCATTTTTCTGAGGTATGTTCCTTCTCAAACTCCTGGGCTCAAGTGATCCATCTGTCTCAGCCTCCCAAAGTGCTGGAAATACAGGTGTGAGCCACTGTGCCTGGCCAAGGTATGTTCTTTTTATACCCAGTTTATTTAGAGGGTTTTTGTTTGTTTGTTTTTTCATGATGGAATACTGACTTCCAATTGTTTTTAGCATCTATTGAAATAATCATGTGGTTTTTGTCATTGGTTCTGTTAATGTAATATATCACATTTATTGAACGATGTATGGTCAACTATCCTTGAACCCCTGGGATAAATCCAGTTTGAATATGGTGAATCATCTTTTTAATGTGTTGAATTTGGTTTGTAGTGTTTGGCTGATAATTTTTGCATCTATAATCATCATGGATATTGGCACGTAGTTTTCTGTCTTTGATATGTCCCTCTCTGGTGTCGGTATCAGGATAATGCTAGCTTCATGAAATAATTTTGGAAGCATTCCGCTCTCTTCTAATTTCAAAATAGTTTGTGTATAAATGCTATTAGTTCTTCTTTAAATGTGATAGAATTCAGCAGTGAAGCTATCAGGTCCTGGGCTTTTCTTTGATGAGCCTTTTGTTAGTGCTTAAATCTCATTCCTCATCATTGGCATTTTCAGTATTTTTAAATTTCTTTGTCCAATCTTGGTACACTGTATGTGTCCAGGAATTTATCCCTTTTTTTTAGGTTTTCCAATTTATTGGCATATAGCTGTTCATAATTAGCCCCTAATGATCTTTTGAATTAATATTTTTGTGGCCGGGTGTGGTGGCTCATGCCTGTAATCCCAGCACTTTGAGAGGCCAAGGCAGGCAGATAACCTTAGGCCAGGAGTTTGAGACCAGCCTGGCCAACATGGCAAAACCCGTCTCTACTAAAAATAAAACAAATAAAAAATAAAAAAAGTTATCTGGGCATGGTGACACCCACCTGTAATCTGAGCTACTTAGGAGGCTGAGGCAAGAGAATTGCTTGACTCCAAGAGGCAGAGGTTGCAGTGAGCTGAGAATGCACCACTGCACTCCAGCCTGGGCAACAGAGAGAAACTCTGTCTTAAATAAATAATGAAAATTAAAATAAATAAATAAATAAAAATCTGAGCTATAAAACTCAGAACTGTAAAATCTTGTTATCAACTATTAATCCAGAATTACTTTTTAAAATCATTTAAAACAGCTTTATACACTATGCCTCCATAGATGGCTATATAGCAATGTAGATGATCCAAAAAAGACTATTACAAAAAAAAGTAGATTTTTAAAAAATGAAAATATAGTACCTAATTTCGTTTCTGCCTTTTTTTTTTTTTTTATACTTTAGGTTCTGGGGTACATGTGCAGATCATCCAGGATTGCTGCATATGTACATACATGGCAAGGTGGTTTGCTGCCTCCATTCCCCTGTCACCTACATCAGAAATTTCTCCCAACGTAATCCCTCCCCAACCTCCCCACTCCCCACTGTCCCTCTCCTAGCCTCCCCAAAAGACCCTAGTGTATGATACTTCCCTCCTTCTCTCCGTGTGTTCTCATTGTTCAACACTCGCCTCTGAGTGAAAACATGTGGTGTTGTTCTGTTCTTGTGTCAGTTTGCTGAGAATGATGTTCTCCAGATTCATCCATGTCCTTACAAAGGACACAAACTCATCATTTTTGATAGCTGCATAATACTCCATGGTGTATATGTGCCGAATTTTCCCAGTCCAGTCTATCATCGATGGGCATTTGGGTTGGTTCCAGGTCTTTGCTATTGTAAACAGTGCCACAATAATATGTGTGCACGTGTCTTTATAACAGAACGATTTATAGTCCTTTGGGTATATACCCAGTAATGGGATTGCTGGGTCAAATGGAATTTCTATTTCTAGATCCTTCAGGAATCACCACACTGTCTTGCACAATGGTTGAACTAATTTACACTCCCACCAACAGTGTAACTGTTTCTATTTCTCCACATCCTCTCCAGCATCTGTTGTCTCCAGATTTTTTAATCATCACCAGTCTAACTGGCATGAGATGGCATCTCAATGTGGTTTTGATTTGCATTTCTCTAATGACCAGTGATGATTAGCATGTTTTCATATGCTTGTTTTCCTCATATATGTCTTTTTTTGAGAAGTGTCTGTTCATATCCTTTGCCCACTTTTGAATGGGTTTGTTTGTTTTTTTCTTGTAAATCTGTTTTAGTTCTTTGTACATTCTGGATATCAGCCCTGTGTCAGTGGGTAGATTGCAAAATCTTTTCCCCATTCAGTTGGTTGCTGGTTCACTCTAATGATTGTTTCTTTTGCTGTACAGAAACTCTGGAGTTTAATTAGATTCCATAAAAATATGGAACGCTTCATGAATTTGCATGTCATCCTTGCACAGGGGCCCTACTACTCTGTGTCATTCCAATTTTAGCATATGTGCTGCCGAAGTGAGCACAATACATGATTTCAATAGAAACAAAGGATCCTGAAGTGAAATGAAGGGAATTATTTAAATTAAACATGTTCATAAAAGTTATTCTACATTTACTGTTTAAAAAAAAAAGTCCATACACATGAAGACCATTAAAGATTACAGACAATATTTTTAAAAAATGTATTATAAATTTAGAAATAAAAATGAAGGTATTTAATATTTCCTCATGTCTTCTTATCTTTGTTCCATCTATTTCCCATTTTTAATTAGTTATTTCAAATTTTTATTTTACTTTTGAGACAGAGTCTTGCTCTGTTGCCCAGGCTGGAGTGCAGGGGCACAATCTCAGCTCACTGTAATCTCCACCTCCCAGGTACAAACAATTCTCTTGCCTCAGCTTTCCAAGTAGATGGGATTACAGGCATGCACCACCATGCCCAGCTAATTTTTGTATTTTTAGTAGAGACAGAGTTTCACCATGTCCACCAGGCTGCATAATTTTTGTTTTATCTGGATTTATAGCATTCAATTCTTTTGTAATAATTTTCATGGTTGACAAATTTTAGTCCAATATTTAAATTTAAATGAATTTGAAGCTTAATTCTTGTCCTTTTACAATGTCTTTGTTATTCCTGAGATATTTATTCTGAATCATTATTTGATTCATCCCCTAATTGGATGAATTTATTGTAGTTACTTCAAGAAGATCACATGTGTTCTACATTTTGTGAGGTCTTTTATGCTGAGAATGTCTGCATGTTACTGTAATTGGTTCATGTTTGATTTTCATCTCAAGGTAATACTGATACTGTATAATTATTTTCTTGTCTCAACTATTGTGGAGAAATCAGTTGTCAGCTTTATTTTCTCCTGTCATTTTAATTAATTCAACAACTGTTTTATTGAGTGTTTACCATATGTCAAGCATATTTCTATGCTTTAATAATTCATTGAAAAAACGAAACAAACAGAAAAGTCACTATCGGGTGACTTGTTTTATCAGACTGGAAGGCTTGATGTTTATCCTCAAAGTCCAAGAGTTTAAGAACAATACATCTTAATTTATTTGTAAAACAAAATACACAGGTGTATATTTTGTTTAAAAAACATCTTCTCTAATAATCAGTGATGATGAGATTTTTTTCATGTTTGTTGGCTGCATAAATGTCTTCTTTTGAGAAGCATCTGTTCATTCCTTCACCCACTTTTTGATGGGGTTTTTGTAAATTTGTTTAAGTTCTTTATAGATTCTGGATATTAGCCTTTTGTCAGATGGGTAGATTGCAAAACAATGAGAACACATGGACACAGGGAAGGGAACATCACACACTGGGGCCTATCCAGGGGTGAGGGGCTAGGAGAGGGATAGCAGGGGGTGGGAGGTTAGGGGAGGGATAGCATTAGGAGAAATACCTAATGTAGATGATGGGGTGATGTATGCAGCAAACCACCATGGCACATGCATACCTATGTAAAAAATCTGTACATTCTGCACATGTACCCCAGAACTTAAAGTATAATAAAAATAAGTAAATAAATATAATTTTTAAAATGTCTTAAATATGGGCTTCAGTATGGCTGACTAGAGGCATCTGATATTTGTCTCTTCCACAAAACAAAGTAGCCTATTTGGCTGGGTTTTTCTGGGAGCTGCAAAAGTCTTGTTAGGGGAAAAGGTAAGTGAGTGATCCCCAGCAGTCTACACTCTCACCATGAACTCCTACATCCTAGCCACAGGAAAAATCCTAGATCCTCATGGGCCCTGAGACTGAAATAGGAAGCTTCCTGGAGACTGTGAAAAGGCATTGCTTCAGAGAGGAATCTCATGCTGGGTCCCATATACCTCATGATCCTCAAGTAGCTATGGCAAAGCTACTTTCAAAATGAGAGCCCAGCCCCCATTAGACTACATCTTGCCCAGGGGCCCAACATCCCCTGAATCCTTACATCTCCGGATCTTTATTGACATTCTGACTACAGCCACCACTGCAGCTGCCTGCTGCACTTAGAGCTAAAGTACAAGCCATTGGTAAACACCCTGCTGCCCACAGCAGGAAAGCTATTATGCATATTCAAGTGCCCTAAGGACAAACTCCTCTGCCCACAGCAGGCTGCTGCATCAGGTGCTGAAACATAAGCAAATTATGTGCTTCACAGCTGCCTACAAACAGCTGTGCCATTGAAATTCCACCCTTCTCAGCAGCAGGGATGACTTGCAGCTGCTGCTCCTACCATCAGAACATTTTGCCTTAGGTCTATGGTAGGCCCCTCCCCACCACAGCAATTAGTTGCATACACCACCAAGGTGCCTGAGTATAAATGTGCTTGGCCAGGCTACTCCCTCCCCCAACTCAGTGCCAGAGCATGTCACCCTGGGAACCACTTAGCCAAGTCCACCACTTGCAGATTACAACCACAGTCCCATCTCCATGAGCCTCCTGTATACCTGGCAAGTGGAAAACCCAGCTGTCACAGCCACCATCTACACCAGCATGGACCACCTGGGCTATACTTGCTGCCAATGGGCCTGAGAACCAAACTACCACCTAGTCTACCACTGCTACCAGCACCTGGGCATCCTAGCAAGCCACCTGGATGCCCAGGAATCAGCCCACTTGGACCTGCTAATACTGGGGACAGCATATGCCACTCTGGGGCCCAAGGACAGGCATGCTTAGCCCACCAATGGGGCCTAAGGATGGTCTCAATCAGCACCCCCATCCCCAGCCAAACTTAACCATAGCCTCCATGAACAAACACACTCTAAACCTCTAAGGAAATCAAAGACACCACTGATATTCTTTTCATCAAAAGGAATTTAACAGTTTTCATTACTTCAGCCACTCAGAATGAAAGCCAAGTATCTTAACCAACAAACACAATCAACGCATCTTCAAAAAAAATCCTCCCCCACAAAACCAACTCAAACAGTTAAAAGAAGTGACTGTTACAACAGATGCACAGATATGAACATTAAAACACAATATACATTTAAAAAGCAAGAAAGTATGACAGCTACAAAGGAGCACAATAATTCTCCAGCAAAATATTCTAATTAAAAAAAAACTTTGGATAAAGAATTCAAAATAATAATATTAAAGAAGCTTAGTGAGAAAAAAGAAAAACAATACAAATAAATCATAACAATAATTCAAACATGAATGAGAAATTTTGCAAAAAGGTAGATAGCATTAAAAAAACAGAAACTCTGGAACTAAAGAATTAATTAAATGAAACACAAAATACACTTGAAAACTACAAAAATATATTAGATGAAGCAAAAGAAAGAATTTCAGAACTTGAAGACAAGTGTCTGAAAATACCATGGAAAATACCATGGAAGACAAGTGTTTGAAAATACCATGGACAAACAAAAAATTTTAAAAGTAAATAAAAAGCATGAAAAAAGTCTATGTCACATGTAGAAAACCATAAAGTGATTAAATATTTGAATTTTTTGTCCCAGAAGGGTAAGGGAAAACAAAAAGGGTAAAAACCTATTTAAGAAAATAATGGACAAAAATGTTGCAAGTCTAGGAAGAGATTTAGACAACCAGAAACAAAAAGTTCAGAGATCCTCAAACAAATACAATGCAAAAAGTTCTTCTTGATAGCACATTATAGTCAAACTTTCAAAGTCAAAACAAACAGAAAACTGCACAACAGCAAGAAAAAAGTAACCAGTCACTTGTAAGGGAACTCCCAGTATATAACTGTAGAATTCTCAGCAGAAACCTTAGAGGCCAGGGCAGAATGGGATATATTCAGTGTTATAAAAAAAAAAAAAAATTCTGTCAGCCAAGGGTACTACACCCAGCAAAGTCATCATTCATAAATGAAGGAGACATGAAATCTTTTTCAGAAAGCAAAAGCTGAGAGAATTCATCACCACTCGACTGGCCCTACAATAAATGTTTAAGGGAGTCCTTTATCTGGAAGCAAAGGACAATATCTACAATCATAGAAATGCACAAAAGTATAAAAACCACTGGTAGAGCAAAAACAAAATTAGGGACAAGAAAAATCTCAAATGTTATCACTACAGAAAAACACCAAGCCACACTGAGAAACAAAAAGAAAGAAACTAAGGGTATACAAAACAATATAAAACTAATTAGTAAGATGACAGGAAGAAGCCCATACATATTAATAACCTTGAATGTAAGTGGACTAAACTTTGTACTTAAAATACATAGAGCAGTTGAATGAGTATTTTTAATGTCCCAAATATGCTTCCTACAAGAAAGTTATATCACCTGTAAAGACCCATGTAGACTGAAAGTATAGAAAAAAAATATATGTTCCATGCAAAAACAAAAACAAAGAAGTGAGCAGAAGTAGCTATACCTATCTAAGATACAGACTTTAAGTCCAAACAGCAAAGAGAGACAAAGAAGATTACAATATAATAATAAAGAGACCAATTCCACAAGAAGATATAACTCTAAACATATATACATCCAAAACAAAAAATGCCAAATATCTAAAAAAAAATTATTAAAACTAAAGGAAGTAATAAACTCTAATATAATAATAGTTTGAGACTTCAACATTCCACTCTCAGCATTAGATACATAATCTAGAAGAAAATTAAGAAAGGTAGCGTTGGAGTTAAATTGCACATTAGACCAAATGGACCTCATAGGCATTTACAGAACATTTGAACAAACAGTCACAGAATGGACATTCTTCTCATAAAAAAATCGAACATTTTCCAGAATATAACATGTTAGGACACAAGTTTCAGAAATTTTTAAAAATCAAAACAATATCAATTATAATCTCAGAATACAATGGGAAAAAACTAGGAGTCAATAACAAGAGAAACTTGGGAAACCATACAAATACATGAAATTTAACAACAGGCTCCAGAATGAGCTGGTCAAGAAAGAATATAAGGAAGAAATTTTTAAAAACATATTGAGGCAAATGAAAATTAGCACATGGTATACCAAAACCTATAGGATACATCAAAAGCAGTGCTCAGAGGAAAGTTTATAGCAATAAATGCCTACACCAAAAAGCAGGAAGAATCCAAATAAATAATGATGCACCTGAAGGGACAAGAAAAACAAAAACAAATCAAACCAAAAATTAGTGGAAGAAAAGAAATAATAAAGACTAAAGCTGAATTAATTAGAGACTTAAACAATGAAAAAAATCAACTAAGTAAAAACCTGTTTTTGAAAGGATTGATCAACAAAATTGATAAACTATTGGCTGGGCATGGTGGCTCATGCCTGTAATCTCAGCACTTTGGGAGGCCAAGTCAGGTGGATCACCTGAGGTCAGGAATTAGAGACCAGTCTGTCCAACATGATGAAACCCTGTCTCTACTAAAATATAAAAATTAGCTGAGTATGGTGGCTGGCACCTGTAATCTCAGCTACTCGGGAGGCTGAGGCAGGAGAATCACTTGAACCCAGGAGGAGGTGGTTACAGCGAGCTGAGATCATGCCATTGCACTCCAGCCTGGGCAACAAGAGTGAAACTCCATCTCAGAAAAATAAAATAAATAAATAAATAAATAAACTACTAACTGGACTAACCAAGAAAAAAGACAACCAAACTGAGCACAGTCAGAAATAATAAAGAAGACATTATAACTGATACCATAGAAATACAAAAGATCATCAGAAAATATTATGAACACCTATACACTAACAAACTGAAAAACCTAGAGGAAATGGATAAATTTCTGGACATATACAGTATACTAAGATTCAAATAGAAAGAAATAATAATTTTTTAAAAAATCTGAACAGACCAATAATGAGTAATGAGATTGAATCAAAAATTTTAAAAATCCCTCAACAAAGGAAAGTCCAGGAATATAGGGCTACAACGTTTAATCTTACAAAAGAGTTAAAGAACTACCACCAATTCTCCACAAAGTATTTCCAAAAATTAAAGAGAAGGGAATTCTTCCTGACTGTACAAGGCCAGCATTATCCTGATACCAAAACCAAAGACATGACAAAAAAGAAAACTACAGGTAAATACCCCTGATGAACTGAGAAGGGAATTCTTCCTGACTGTACAAGGCCAGCATTATCCTGATACCAAAACCAAAGACATGACAAAAAAGAAAACTACAGGTAAATACCCCTGATGAACACAGACCAAAAAAATCCTCAACAAAATAGTAGTATATCAAATCTGACAACACATTAAAAAGGTTATACATGGCCGGGTATGGTGGCTCATGCCTGCAATCATAGCACTGTGGGATGGTCAGGCAGGCAGGTTGCCTCAGCTCAGGAGTTTGAGACCAGCCTTGGCAAAATGGCAAAACACATATAAATCAATAAAAATGATAACTCATATCAATAGAATGAAGGACAAAAACAATACAATCACCTTAGTAGATGCAGAAAAAGCATGTGATAAAAATCAGCATTCGTTCATGATAAAAACTTTTAAGAAACTAGGCAAACTACAGCTGATAACATACTAAATGAGGAAAAGGTTAACTCTTTTTCACTAAGAACAAGAACATGACAGGGTTGCCCACTTTACCACTCATATTTAATGTAGCATTGGAAGTCCTAGCCAAAGCAATCAGGAAAGAGAATTAAAAGGTGCTGGTTGCAGTGACACATGCCTGTAATCCCAACACGTTGGTAGGCCAAGGCTGGCAAATCACTTAAGCCCAGGAGTTTGAGACCAGCCTGGCTAACACGGTAAAACCCCATCTCTACTGAAAATACAAAAAATAGCCATGTGGTAGCACACGCCTGTAATCCCAGCTACTGGGGGCGCTGAGGCACGAGAATCACTTGAACCTGAAAGGCAGTGAATTGAGATCACACCCTGTATTCCAGCCTGGGCAACAGAGCAAGACTCTGTCTCAAAAATAAAATAAAATAAAACGGCATTCAAATAGGAAAAGGAAAGTCAAATTATCTCTTTTGATAGTAACATGACCTTATATCTAAAATGCCTAAATACTCCACCAAAAACTCTAAGATCTTAAGAATAACTTCAGTGAAGCTTTAGGATATAAGATCAAGGCATAAAAATCAATAGCATTTCTTCACACCAATAATTAACTAGTTGAGAAAGAAGTCAAGAAAGCAATCCCATTTACAAAAGCTACAAAAAAAAAAAAAAGCCTCGGAAAAAGTATTTAACCAAGCAAAAGGAAGAGGTCTACATGGAAATCGATAAAACACTTATGAAAGAAAATAAAGAGGACACAAAAAAAATGAAGAGAAATCCCACATTTGTGGCTCAGAAGTTAATGTTGTTAAAATGACCATGCTTTTCAAAATAATCTAGAGATTCAATGCAATCCATATAAAAGTACCAATGTCATTTTTCACAGAAATTTATTTTTAAAATTTCTAAAATTCACACTGAAGCAAAAAAGAGCCAGAATAACTAAAGTAATCCTAAGGAAAACAAAACAAAACAAACAAAAACAAATGTGAAGGCATCATACCACATGACTTGAAAATATATTACAAGGCAATAACAACCCAAAGAGCACAGTATTAGTATAAAGATACATAGACTAATGGAACAGAATAAATAAATCCACATATTACGGTTAATTCCATTTGAAAAAAGGTGCCTAGAACATATTATTAGGGAAATCATACTGATATGGTTTGGATCAATGTCCCCACCCAAATCTCATATTGAAATGTAATCCATAATGTTGGAGGAGAGGTCTGGTGAGAGGGGATGGATCATGGGGAAGGATTTCTCATGAATGGTTTGCCACCATCCCTCTTGGTACTCCCCTCACAATAGTAAGTTATTATGGGATCTGGTTGTTTAAAAGTGTCTAGTACCACCCTATTTATTCTCTTGTTCCTGCTTTTGCTGTGTGATGTGACTGTTCTCCCTTCACCTTCTGCTATAATTATAAGCTTCCTGAGGCCTCCCCAGAAGCCAAGAGGGTGCTAGTTTTATGCTTCCTAGACAGCCTACAGCACCATGAGCCAATTAAAACCCTTCTATTTATAAACTACCCAGTCTTGGGCATTTTTATAGCAAAGTGAGAACAGCCTAATACACATACCCTCTTCAATAAATGATGCTAGAAAATTGGACATGCAGATGCAGAAGAATGAAAGTGGACCCTTATCTTACATATAGAAAAATCAACTCAAGATGGATTAAAGACCTAAATATGAGACCCCAAACTATAAGGCTACTTGATAAAAGCATAGAAAAAACACTTCAGGACATTGATCTAGGTAAAGATTTTAAGAGTAAGACTTAAAAGCACTAACACAAACAAAAATAGACAAATTGAGTATATTTAATTAAAAACTTTTTACATAGAAAAAGAAAGAATCAATAGAAAGAATTGAAAAGCTGTTGAATGGGTGAAAATATTTGGAAACTATTCATCTGACAAGAGACTAACATCCAAAATATACAGGGAACTTAACAACTTAACAGTATAAAAACAAATAATCTCATTATGTGGTTAAAGGGGATGAATAGACATTTCTCAAAAGAAGACATACAAATAGCTATAGGTATATCAGAAAATGCTCAACCTCACTAACCTTCAGGAAGATAAAAATCAAAACCATAATGAGATATTATCTTACCCCCCTTGAAATGGCTATTCTTAAAAAGACACACACCAAGAAAACAGTTGGCAAGGATGCAGAGAAAGGGAAATTCTTTTTTTTATTTTTTATTTTTTTTTTATGTTAAGAAGGAAAGGAAAAGAGAGGAAGAAAAAGAGGGAGAGAGAACAGGAATATTGCTTTATTCTATGAATGGGTATTAATAATGGCCGATCATTATTTTGTGTATTTAAAGTGAAGAATGTATATTTTATGTATCTAAAGTGGAGAGCTCTACAAGTGCTTATTAAGTTTACTTGTTACTGATCTGAGTTCAGATTCTGGATATCCTTATTAATTTTCTGTCTCGTTGAGCCTAAATCTCTTTATGGCTCTTATGTATCTGGGTGTTAAAATGCATTGATCCTTATACCACTCTATCTTTGTTGGTTTGAAATCTGTTTTATCAAATGCATGAATTGCAACTCCTTTTGTTTATTTATTTGTTTTGTTCTCCATTTGGTTGGTAAATCTTTCTCCAACCCTTTGTTTTAGTCTTTGTGTATCTTTGGATATGAAATGGGTCTGGATGTAGTATACCGTTAGGTTTTGGCTGTATCTTTTGATTGGGGAATTTAGTCGATTTCAATTTAAGATTACTGCCATTTGATGTTAACTGGCTATTTTATCCATTTGTTGATGTAAATTCTTCTTTATGTTGATGTCTTTACTTTTTGGTATATTTTTAGAAAGGCTAATACTGGTTGTTCCTTTCTGTGTGTAATGCTTCTTTCAGAAGTTTTTGTAAAGCAGGCCTGGTGGTAATAAAATCTCTGAGTACTTGCTTGTTCATAAAAGATTTTATTTTTCCTTCAATTATGAAGCTTAGTTTGGCAGGATATGAAATTCTGGGCTGAAAGTTCTGTTCTTTAAGGATGTTAAATATCGCCCCACTCTTCTGGCTTGTAGGGTTTCTACTGAGAGATCTGCTGTAAGTCTAATAGGCTTCCCTTTGTGGGTAACCTGACCTTTCTCTCTGGCTGCCCTTAGTATTTTCTCCTTGTTTCAACCCTGGTGAATCTAATGATTATGTGTCTTGGGGTTGCTCTTCTTAAGGAATATCTTTGTGGTGTTCTCTGTATTACCTGAGGTTGAATGGTATCCTGCTTTGCTAGATTGGGAAAATTCTCCTGGATAATATCCTGAAGAGTATTTTCCAGCTGGGATTCATTCTTCCATCACATTCAGGTACACCTATCAAACGTAGATTAGGTCTTTTCACATAGTCCCATAATTCTTGGAGACTTTGCTCATTCCTTTTATCCTTTTTCTCTATTCTTGTCTTCTCGCTCCATTTCATTAATTTGGTCTTCGACCTCTGATATCCTTTCTTCTGCTTGATCAATTCGCTATTCAAACTTGTGCATATTTCACTAAGTTCTCGTGTTGTATTTTTCAACTCCATTAGTTCATTTATATTCCTCTCTATATTGTCCATTCTTTTAACATTTCATTAAACCTTTTTCAAAGTTCTTAGTTTCTTTACATTGGGTTAGAACAAGTTGTTTCAATTCCCAAAATTTTTACCATCCACCTTCTAAAGCCTCCTTCAGATACTGGAACACAGTCCTCTTCCATTAGGGCTTGTTCCGTTGCTGATGAGGAATTGCTATCCCCTGTAGAGGAGAGGGGTTCTGACTTTCAGTTTTCTCGGCCTTTTAGGCTGTTTTTTCCCTTTATTGTGATTTTATCCATCTGATGTCTTTACAATTAGCGCCTTTCTGATTAAGTTCCTGAGAGGATGTCCAATTTATTGATTCCCAGTGCTGGAATCCGAGCAACCCACTGCGCCGCCAAAACAGCAGCGATAAGACTGATGGTGCTCTTCTGCCTGGGAATCTCCGGTCTGGCTTCCTTCTTGAGTCCACAACAAGCGGCTCTGCCTTCCCGGAGCTCCAAACACCAGTCAGTAGGGGAACCAGTCCCACTCACTGTGCACGAAGAGCTGCCAGGCCGAGGCAATGACAAAACCGCTGCGCCGGCCACAGAAGTCGCGCATACCCGCGGGCTCCTCCACTGGAAATCTTCTGGTCCGTGGGCGATGAAAATTCCTCTGAAAATGTGGCGTCCTCCCATTTTCCGAGCTTTCACTGGGAGCTACAATCCTGAGCTGTTAGTGATCAGCCATCTTGGATCTCTCTCCGGAAATTCTTATACAATGTTGATGACAATGTAAATTAGTACAGCCACTATGAAGAACACAATGGAGATTCTTCAAGAAACAAAAATGGAACTACTATATGATCCAGCAATCTTACTATTAGGTATTTATCCAAAGGTAAGAAAATTAGTATTATCATAGGAATACCCCTACGCCCATGTTTATTGCAGTTCTATTCACTATAGCAAAGACATGGAAGCAACTTCAGTGCTCATCAGTGGACAAATGAATAAAGACTATGAGATGTAGACACAATGTAATACTATTTGACCATGGATGGAACTAGTGATCATGATGTTAAGTGAAATAAGCCAGGCACAGAAAAGAAATATCACATGATCTTATTCTTATAAAGGCACTAAAGGAGTTGACCTCATAGAGATAGAGAGTAGAATTATAGATACCAGAGGCTAAAAGTTTGTGTGAGTATGAGTGGGATAAAGAGAGGTTGGCTATTGGGTAGAAAAGAGAGAGAGAACAGGAATATTGCTTTATTCTATGAATGGGTATTAATAATGGCCGATCATTATTTTGTGTATTTAAAGTGGAGAATGTATATTTTATGTATCTAAAGTGGAGAGCTCTACAAGTGCTTATTAAGTTTACTTGTTACTGATCTGAGTTCAGATTCTGGATATCCTTATTAATTTTCTGTCTCGTTGAGTCTAAATCTCTTTATGGGTCTTATGTATCTGGGTGTTAGGATGCATTGATCCTTATACCACTCTATCTTTGTTGGTTTGAAATCTGTTTTATCAAATGCATGAATTGCAACTCCTTTTTGTTTATTTATTTGTTTTTGTTCTCCATTTGGTTGGTAAATCTGTCTCCAACCCTTTGTTTTGAGTCTTTGTGTATCTTTGGATATGAAATGGGTCTGGATGTAGTATACCGTTAGGTTTTGGCTGTATCTTTTGATTGGGGAATTTAGTCGATTTCAATTTAAGATTACTGCCATTTGACGTTAACTGTCTATCCATTCGTTGATGTAAATTCTTCTTTATGTTGATGCTCTTTACTTTTTGGTATATTTTTAGAAAGGCTAATGCCGTTGTTCCTTTCTGTGTGTAATGCTTCTTTCAGAAGTTTTTGTAAAGCAGGCCTGGTGGTAATAAAATCTCTGAGTACTTGCTTGTTCATAAAGAATTTTATTTTTCCTTCAATTATGAAGCTTAGTTTGGCAGGATATGAAATTCTGGGCTGAAAGTTCTGTTCTTTAAGGATATTAAATATCGGCCCCCACTCTCTTCTGGCTTGTAGGGTTTCTGCTGAGAGATCTGCTGTAAGTCTAATAGGTTTCCCTTTGTGGGTAACCTGACCTTTCTCTCTGGCTGCCCTTAGTATTTTCTCCTTTGTTTCAACCCTGGTGAATCTAATGATTATGTGTCTTGGGGTTGCTCTTCTTAAGGAATATCTTTGTGGTGTTCTCTGTATTACCTGAGGTTGAATAGTATCCTGCTTTGCTAGATTGGGAAAATTCTCCTGGATAATATCCTGAAGAGTATTTTCCAGCTGGGATTCATTCTTCCATCACATTCAGGTACACCTATCAAACGTAGATTAGGTCTTTTCACATAGTCCCATAATTCTTGGAGACTTTGCTCATTCCTTTTATCCTTTTTCTCTATTCTTGTCTTCTCGTTCCATTTCATTAATTTGGTCTTCGACCTCTGATATCCTTTCTTCTGCTTGATCAATTCGCTATTCAAACTTGTGCATATTTCACTAAGTTCTCGTGTTGTATTTTTCAACTCCATTAGTTCATTTATATTCCTCTCTATATTGTCCATTCTTTTAACATTTCATTAAACCTTTTTTCAAAGTTCTTAGTTTCTTTACATTGGGTTAGAACAAGTTGTTTCAACTCCCAAAATTTTTATCATCCACCTTCTAAAGCCTACTTCAGATACTGGAACACAGTCCTCTTCCATTAGGGCTTGTTGTTGATGAGGAATTGCTATCCCTGTAGAGGAGAGGGGTTCTGACTTTCAGTTTTCTCGGCCTTTTAGGCTGTTTTTTTCCCTTTATTGTGATTTTATCCATCTGATGTCTTTACAATTAGCGCCTTTCTGATTAAGTTCCTGAGAGGATGTCCAATTTATTGATTCCCAGTGCTGGAATCCGAGCAACCCACTGCACCAGCCAAAACAGCAGCGATAAGACTGATGGTGCTCTTCTGCCTGGGAATCTCCGGTCTGACTTCCTTCTTGAGTCCACAACAAGCGGCTCTGCCTTCCCGGAGCTCCAAACACCAGTCAGTAGGGGAACCAGTCCCGCTCACTGTGCACGAAGAGCTGCCAGGCCGAGGCAATGACAAAACCGCTGCGCCGGCCACAGAAGTCGCGCTGGCGACCTGCGGGGCTCCTCCACTGGAAATCTTCTGGTCCGTGGGCGATGAAAATTCCTCTGAAAATGTGGCGTCCTCCCATTTTCCGAGCTTTCACTGGGAGCTACAATCCTGAGCTGTTAGTGATCAGCCATCTTGGATCTCTCTCCGGAAATTCTTATACAATGTTGATGACAATGTAAATTAGTACAGCCACTATGAAGAACACAATGGAGATTCTTCAAGAAACAAAAAATGGAACTACTATATGATCCAGCAATCTTACTATTAGGTATTTATCCAAAGGTAAGAAAATTAGTATTATCATAGGAATACCCCTACGCCCATGTTTATTGCAGTTCTATTCACTATAGCAAAGACATGGAAGCAACTTCAGTGCTCATCAGTGGACAAATGAATAAAGACTATGTGAGATGTAGACACAATGTAATACTATTTGACCATGGATGGAACTAGTGATCATGATGTTAAGTGAAATAAGCCAGGCACAGAAAAAGAAATATCACATGATCTTATTCTTATAAAGGCACTAAAGGAGTTGACCTCATAGAGATAGAGAGTAGAATTATAGATACCAGAGGCTAAAAAGTTTGTGTGAGTATGAGTGGGATAAAGAGAGGTTGGCTATTGGGTACAAAAACACAGTTAGTTAGAAGGAATAAGTTCTAATGTTTGATAGCAGACTAGGATGACTATAGTTAAAAACAATTTATTGTATATTTCAAAATAGGAGAATGTGAAATGTTACCAAAATATTCAAATAATAAATACTCTAGGTGATGGACACTCCAATACTCATAATTAATCATTACATAGTCTATATAGATGAAAAAATATCACATGTACCCCAGGAATACATGTACTTACATACATTTTTTTAAAAATTTAAATGTCTTGAATATAGTGTGCTTCTTTGTTATTCAGATTCTTTTTTCTTTTTGGAAAATTTTCTTCTACTGTGTCTCTGAATACATCTTCTATTCCATTTCTGGACAGTCTCCATAAGGGAAACCAATTATCCTAATGTACAATTCTATTTCTCTTTTATTAGCTTTTCAAATTTTATTAATTTCTTTGTTTTTCACCAGCATTTACTCTAATGGTCTGAAACTTTACTTGCAGTAATTCCATTTTATGTTGCTTGCATTTTCTTCCCCCATTAAGGCATAACTGACAAATAAAAATTGTACATATTTATGATGTACAATATATTTTGCTACATGAAAACAATGTGAAATGATCAAATCAAGAAAATTAACATATTCGTCATGTCACATACTTATTCTTTTTTTGCGATTGAAACATTCAAGTACTCTTAGCAATTTTAAATATAAAATACACTATTATTAACTATTGTCAATACACTTTGCAATAGATTGCTAGAATTAATTCACCCTGTCTAACTGAAACATTGTAACATTTGACTATCTTCCCATTTCAGTCCTCCACCACATTCCATGACAGTCATCATTCTATTCTGTTTCTAAGAAGTCAGCTTCCTAAGACCACATATAAGTGAGATCATCCAGTATTTGTCTTTATGTGACTAGCTTAATTCACTTAGGACAATGTCCTACAGGTTCACCCACAGTATTTCAAATGACTGAATTTCCTTATTTTATCAGACTGAATAGTACTGCATTGTGTGTGTGTATGTATGTATGTGTGTATATATGTACATGTGTGTTTATATATATATATACACATATACAAATATATATATATATATCACAATTTCTTTATCCATCAGTTCAGCAATGAACAATTAATTCCATATAATGGGTATTGTGAATAATACTGCAATAAATATGGCAGTGCAGTATCTCATTGACACAATGCTTTCAGTTCTGTTAGACAAATAACCAGAAGTGGGTTTGCTGGATCATATGGTAGTTCTATTTGTAATGTTTTGAGGAATCTCTATAGTATTTTCCACAATGACTGTACTAATTTACATTTCCCATAACAAGCTTCAAGTCATCCCTTTCCTCTGCATTCTCACCTACATTTGTTATCTTTTGTATCTTTGATAATAGAGATTCTAACAGGTGTGAGATGATATCTCATTATGGCTTTAATTTGCATTTCCCTGGTGATTACTGATGTTGAGCATTTTTTCATGCATCTGTTAGACATTTGTATATTGTCTTTGAGAATGTCCATTTCTAAACTGGGTCATTTATATGCTTCCTATTTAATTGTTTGTGCTTGATGCTTTCCCATTTGTCTATTTTTGTTTCATTGCCTGTGCTTTTGGAGTCAATTTTTAAAAACGCATTGCCAAAAACAATATCAAGATGCTTTTTCTCTCTTTTCTTCTAGTAGTTTGATGGTTTCAGGTCTTATATTTAAGTCTTTAATTCAAAGTAATTTGATCATTGTATACTGTGTGAGATAAGAATCCAATTGCATGTTCTGTATGTGGTTATCCAGATTTTCCAACACTATTTATTGAAGAGATTTCCTTTTCCCCATTGTCCGTTCTTGGCATTTTTGTTGAAGATCAAATGACTGTAAATATATGGATTTGTTTCTGGTATCCCTGATTTGTTTCACTGGTCTATATTTCCATTTTTATGCTAGTACCATTTTGATTTATAACTTTCAAGTATATTGTGAAATTGCTCAAGATTTATTTGACTATTCATGATCTTTGTGGTAATATACAAATTTTAGAGCTGTTTTTTTCTATTCCTTAGGAAAATGCCATCATTATTTTGAAAGGGATTGCATATAATCTGTAGATTGCTTTTGGTAGTGTGGACATTTTAACAATGTCAATTCTTTTGATTCATGAACCCAGGATATCTTTGTATTTGTGTCTTCAATTTCTTTCATACATGTCTTACTATTATCAGTATACAAATATTTCACCTCCTTAAATTTATTTCTCAGTATTTTATCTTTTGAAACTATTGTAGAGAGTCTTGGATCCTCATGGGAGGTGGGAGGCAGGAGTAGATTGTAGCTCTGACTTGGATGGACAGAACAGTGTGCGGAGGCTTGCATCATGAATTTTAGCACCATGATGACTGCAGGAATAAAGCCAAAAACCCGAGAGGACCCTCAGACTCTTTGAAGGAAACAGACTACTCCTGCAGAACCCAGAAGACACTCCAAATACTGTGAGTGCCCAAACTGTGGAAGTGGGAAAGGGAGTCTCTCTGCCCCTGAACACACACACACACTGGAGAAACTAAAGGTCTAGTTTGTGGGGGAAAATTTCAAACTTACCTGGAGCTGAGTCAATTTAAAGAGCCAAGCAAAATCCAGGGGTAGAGAAAGAATCAGACAGGCCCTGGGAGGTCACTGGGTCCCCAAGCAGGCCATTCATGCCTGGCATCACAGGGATCTTTCAGGAAGGCAGCCAGTGGTACAGGAAAAATGTCACAAGAAGAAGGAAGTCTTCAGGAGAACTTTCTAACAATTTGAACTGGTTGAAAAGCATCCTGTCCAGAACTTGGGGGAGAGCACGAATCAGGCGTGCATACACCACAGGCAGGGTAAGAACTAATGCCCATTTCTTTTGCAGCTGGGAGATGGGTAGGCTGGGACAAGATCTCAGCCCTGCTTTTCTACTGCATGAAAACAGACTGGGTGTTGTTAGCGGGGGCACAGTGGGAGTGAGACCAGCCATTCAGATTGTTTGGGAACTGAGTGAGGCCTGTGACTTCTGGCTTTCCTGACTTCCCTGAAAACCTGCATGACTCAGTAGAGGCAGCCATAATCCTCCTAGGTATACACCTCCACTCACCTGAGAACCTTACCCCATTCCCCCACAGCAGCCACAGCAAGACCCACCCAAGGAGAGTCTGAGTTCAGACACATGTAGCCATGCCCTTACCTGATAGTCCTTCCCTATCCACCCTGGTAGCTGAAGACAAAGGGCATATACTCTTGGGAGTTCTAGGGCCCCACCCACCACTGGTTCCTCTCCATACTACCACAGCTGATGCTCTCTGGAAAGCACCACCTCCTGGCAGGAGGCCAACCAGCACAAAATAGAGCATTAAACCACCAAAGTTAAGAACCCTCACAGAATCCATTTCACCGCCTGTCACTTCCACTAGAACAGGTGCTGGTATCCAGCTGAGAGACCCATAGATGGTTCACATCACAGGACTCTGTGCAGACAACCCCAGTACCAGACCAGAGCCTGGTAGACTTACTGGGTGGCTAGACCCAGAAGAGAGACAACAATCACTACAGTTCAGCTCTCAGAAGCCACATCCATAGGAAAAGGGAGAGAGTACTACATCAAGGAACACCCATGGGACAAAAGAATCTGAACAACAGCCTTCAGCCCTAGACCTTCCTCTGACAGAGCCTACCCAAATGAGAAGGAACCAGAAAACCAACTCTGGTAATATGACAAAACAAGGCTCTTTAACACCCCAAAAATCACACTAGCTCACCAGCAATGGATCCAAACCAAGAAGAAATCCTGATTTACCTGAAAAGAATTCAGGAGGTTAGTTATTAAGCTAATCAGGAGGCACCAGAGAAAGGCAAAGCCCAATGCAAGGAAATCCAAAAACAATACAAGAAGTGAAGGAGAAAGATTCAAGGAAATAGATAGCATAAAGGAAAAACAATCAAAACTTCAGGAAACATTGGACACACTTATAGAAGTGCAATATGCTCTGGAAAGTCTCAGCAATAGAATTGAACAAGTAGAAGAAAGAAATTCAGAGCTCAAGACAAGGTCTTCAAATTAACCCAATCCAACAAAGACAAAGAAAAAGAATAAGAAAATATGAACAAAGCCTCCAAGAAGTCTGGGATTATGTTAAATGACCAAACCTAAGAATAATCAGTGTTTCTGAGGAAGAAGAGAAATCTAAAAGTTTGGAAAACATATTTGGGGAAATAATCAAGGAAAACTTCCCAGCCTTGCTAGAGACCTAGACATCCAAATACAAGAAGCACAAAGAACACCTTGGAAATTTATCACAAAAAGATCATCACCTAGGCACATTGTCATCAGGTTATCTAAAGTTAAGATGAAGGAAAGAATCTTAAGAGCTGTGAGACAGAAGCACCAGGTAACCTATAAAGGAAAACCTATCAGATTAACAGCCCATTTCTTTTGCAGCTGGGAGATGGGTAGGCTGGGACAAGATCTCAGCCCTGCTTTTCTACTGCATGAAAACAGACTGGGTGTTGTTAGCGGGGGCACAGTGGGAGTGAGACCAGCCATTCAGATTGTTTGGGAACTGAGTGAGGCCTGTGACTTCTGGCTTTCCCTGACTTCCCTGAAAACCTGCATGACTCAGTAGAGGCAGCCATAATCCTCCTAGGTATACACCTCCACTCACCTGAGAACCTTACCCCATTCCCCACAGCAGCCACAGCAAGACCCACCCAAGGAGAGTCTGAGTTCAGACACATGTAGCCATGCCCTTACCTGATAGTCCTTCCCTATCCAACCTGGCAGCTGAAGACAAAGGGCATATACTCTTGGGAGTTCTAGGGCCCCACCCACCACTGGTTCCTCTCCACAATACCACAGCTGATGCTCTCTGGAAAGCACCACCTCTTGGCAGAAGGCTGACCAGCACAAAAATAGAGCACTAAACCACCAAAGTTAAGAACCCTCACAGAATCCATTTCACCGCCTGTCACTTCCACTAGAACAGGTGCTGGTATCCACGACTGAGACCCATAGATGGTTCACATCACAGGACTCTGTGCAGATAACCTCCAGTACCAGACCAGAGCCTGGTAGACTTACTGGGTGGCTAGACTCAGAAGAAAGAATACAATTTCTACAGCTTAGCTCTCAGAAAGTCATATTCATAGGAAAAGGGAGAGAGTACTACCTCAAGGGAACACCTCATAGGACAAAAGAATCTGAACAACAGGCTTCAGCCCTAGACCTTCCCTCTGATGGAGACTACCCAAATGAGAAAGAACCAGAAAACCAACTCTGGTAATTTCACAAAACAAGGCTCTTTAACACCGCCCCCCCCCTGCCCCCGCAATCACAATAGCATACCAGCAATGGATCCAAGCCAAGAAGAAATCCCTGATTTACCTGAAAAAGAATTCAAGCAGTTAGTTATTAACCTAATCAGGAAGGCATCAGAGAAAGATAAAACCCAATGCAAGGAAATCCAAAAAACAATACAAGAAGTGAAGGGAGAAATATTCAAAAAAGTAGCATACAGAAAAAAACAATCAAAACTTCAGGAAACATTGGATACACTTATAGAAATGCAAAATGTTCTGAAAAGCTGCAGCAATAGAATCGAACAAGTAAAAGAGAGAAGCTCAGAGCTCGAAGACAAGGTCTTCAAATTAACCCAATCCAACAAAGACGAAGAACAAAGAGTAAGAAAATATAAACAAAGCCTCCAAGAAGTCTGGGGTTATGTTGAATGATCAAACCTAAGAATCATCAGTACTCCTGAGGAGGAAGAGAAATCTAAAAGTTTAGAAAACATATTTGGGGAAATAATCAAGGAAAACTTTCCCAGCCTTGCTAGACACCTAGACATCCAAATACAAGGAGCACAAAGAACATCTGGGAAATTTATTGCAAAAAGATCATCACCTATGCACATTGTCATCAAGATATCTAAAGTTAAGATGAGAAAAATATCTTAACACCTGTGAGACAGAAGCACCAGGTAACCTATAAAGGAAAACACATCAAATTAAAAGCAAATTTCTCAGCAGACATGCTAAAGCTAGAAAAGATTGGGGCCCTATCTTCAGCTTCCTCAAACAAAACAATTATCAGCCAATAATTTGGTATCCAGCAAAACTAAGCATCATATACAAAGAAAAGATATAGCCTTTTTCAGAAAAACAAATGCAGAGGGAATTTGCCACTAATAAGACACCACTACAAGAACTGCTAAAAAGGAGCTCTATTATCTTGAAACAAATCCTGGAAACACATCAAAACAGAACCTTTAAAGCATAACTCACAGGACCTATAAAGCAAAAATACAATTTAAAAAGCAAAACAAAAAACCAAGGTGGACAGGCAACAAATAGCTTGATGAATGGAATGGTACCTCACATCTCAATACTAACATTGAATGTAAATGGCCTTAATGCTCCACTTAAAAGATACAGAACTACAGAATGGTTAAGAATTCACCAACCATCTATCTGGGCCTTCAAGAGACTCACCTAACACATAAGGACTCATATAGTGGTTTGCTGTACATATCAACCTGTCATCTAGATTTTAAGCCCTGCATGCATTAGGTATTTGTCTAATGTTCTCCCTCCCTTGTCCCCCACCTCCCTGACAGGCCTTGGTGTGTGATATTCTTCTCTGTGTCCATGTGTTCCCATTGTTCAACTCCCACTTATGAATAAGAACCATGCAGGACTTAACAGATATATGCAGAACATTTCATCCAACAACTGCAGAATATATTTCCATTAAACAGCATATGGAACATTCTCCAAGATAGACCATATGATAGACCAGGAAACGAGTCTCAATAATTTAAGAAAACTGAAATTATATCAAGCACTCTCAGACCAATGGAATAAAACTAGAAATCAACTCCAAAAGGAACCTTAAAAACCAAGCAAATACAAAGAAATTAAAAAATCTGCTCCTGAATGATCACTGGGACAAAAATGAAATCAAGATAGAAATTTAAAACTTCTTGAAACTGAACGACAATAGTGACACAACCTATCAAAATCTCTGGGATGCAGCAAAGGCAGTGCTAAGAGGAAAGTTCATAACCCTAAATGCCTACATTAAAAAGACTGAAAGAGTACAAACTGACATTCTAAGGTCATACCTCAAGGAACTAGAGAAATGAGAATAAGACAAACTGAAATCCAGTAGAAGAAAGGGAATAACCAAGATCAGAACAGAACTAAATGAAATTTAAACAAAAAGTACAAAAGATAAATGAAAGAAAAAGCTGGTTCTTTGCAAAGACAAATGAAATGGATAAACCATTATCAAGATTAACCAAGAAAATAAGAGAGAAAATCCAAATAACCTCAATAAGAAATAAAACAGGAGATATTACAACTGACACCACTGAAATACAAAAGATCATTCAAGGCTACTATGAACACCTTTACACACATAAACTAGAAAACCTAGAAGAGATGGATAAATTCCTGGAAAAATACAACCCTCCTAGCTTAAATCAGGAAGAATTAGATACCCTGAACAGACCAATAACAAGCAGTGAGATTGAAATGGTAATTTAAAATTACCAACAAAAGAAAAGTCCAGACCAGATGGATTCACAGCAGAATTCTGCCAGACATTCAAAGAAGAATTGGTACCAATCCTATTGACACTATTTCACAAGATAGAGAAAGAGGGAACCCTCTTTAATTTATTCTATGAAGCCAGCATCACCCTAATACCAAAACCAGGAAAGGACATAACCAAAAAGAAAACTACAGACTGATATCCTGATGAACATAGATGCTAAAATCCTTAACAAAATACTAGCTAACCAAATCCAACAATGTATCAAAAAGATAATTCACCATGGTCAAGTGGGTTTCATACCAGGGGTGCCGGGGATGGTTTAACATACAGAAGTCAATAAATGTGATACACCACATAAACAGAATTAAAAAACAAAATCACATGATCATCTCAATAGATGCAGAAAAGCATTCAACAAAATCCAGCATCCTTTATGATTAAAACTCTCAGCAAAATTGGCATATACAAGGACATACCTTAATGTAATAAAAGCCATCTATGACAAACCCACAGCCAACATAATACTGAATGGGAAAAGTTGAAAGCATTCCTCTGAGAACTGGAATAAGACAAACTGAAATCCAGTAGAAGAAAGGAATAACCAAGATCAGAGCAGAACTAAATGAAATTTAAACAAAAAGTACAAAAGATAAATGAAAGAAAAAGCTGGTTCTTTGCAAAGACAAATGAAATGGATAAACCATTATCAAGATTAACCAAGAAAATAAGAGAGAAAATCCAAATAACCTCAATAAGAAATAAAATGCAAGCTATTACAAACTGACACTACAGAAATATGAAAGACCATTCAAGGCTATTATGAACACCTTTATGCACATAAACCTGAAAACCTAGAAAAGAGGGATAAATACCTGGAAAGATACAACCCTTCCAGCTTAACTCAGGAAGAATTAGATACCCTAAACAGACCAATAACAAGCAGTGAGATTGAAATGGTAATTTAAATGTTACCAACAAAAGACAGTTCAGAGCCCAATGGATTCAGAGTAGAATTCTGCCAGACATTGAAAGAAGAATTGGTACCAATTCTATTGACACTATTCCACAAGATAGAGAAAGAGGGAACCCTCCCTAATTAATTCTATGAAGCCAGCATCACCCTAATACCAAAACCCAGGAGAGGACATAACCAAAAAAGAAAACTACAGACCGATATCTCTGATGAACACAGACAATAAAATCCTTAATAACAAAATGCTAGCTAACTGAATTTAACAATATATTAAAAAGATAATCCACTATGATCAAGTTGGTTTCATATCAGTGATGCAGGGATGGTTTAATATATAGTCAATAAATGTGATACACCACATAAACAGAATTAAAACAAAATCACTGATCATCTCAATAGATGCAGAAAAAAATTCAACAAAATCCAGCATCCTTTATGATTAAAACTCTCAGCAAAATGGCATACAAGGGACATACCTCAATGTAATAAAACATCTATGACAAACCCACAGCCAACATAATAAATAGGGAAAAGTTGAAAGCATTCCTCTGAGAACTGGAACAAGACAAGGATGTGCCTCTCACCACTCCTCTTCAACATAGTACTGGAAGTCCTAGCCAGAGCAATCAGACAAGAGAAAGAAATAAAGCATCCAAATTGGTAAAGAGGAAGTCAAACTGTCACTGTTTGCTGATGATCATTTACCTTGAAAACCCTAAGACTTCTCCAGAAAGCTCCTAGAACTGATAAAAGAATTCAGCAAAGTTTCCAGATACAAGATTAATGTACACAAATCAGTAGCTCTTCTATACACAACAGTGACCAAGCAGAGAATCAAATCAAGAACTCAACCCCTTTTACAATAGCTGAAAAATAAAATAAAAAATACTTAGGAATATACCTAACCAAAGAGTTGAAAGATACAAGGAAAACTACAAAACACTGCTGAAAGAAATCATAGATGACACAAACAAATGGAAACACATCCCATGTTCATGGATAGGTAGAATCAATATTGTGAAAATGACCATACTGCCAAAAGCAATCTACAAATTCAATGCAATCCCATCAAAATACCACCATCATTCTTCACAGAATTAGAAAAACAATTCTAAAATTCATATGGAACCAAAAAAGAGCATAGCCAAAGCAAGACTAAGCAAAATAACAAATCTGGAGGCATCACATTACCTGATTTCAAACTATACTATAAGACCATAGTCACCAAAACAGCATGGTAACTGGTATAAAATAGGCACATAGACCAATGGAACAGAATAGAGAACCCAGAAATAAACCCAAATACTTACAGCCAACTGATCTTTGACAAAGCAAACAAAAACATAAAGTGGGAAAGGACACCCTTTTCAACAAATGGTGCTGGATAATTGGCTAGCCACATGTAGGAGAATGAAACTGGATCCTCATCTCTCACCTTATACAAAAATCAACTCAAGATGGATTAAGGACTTAAATCTAAGACCTGAAACTATAAAATTCTAGAAGATAACATTGAAAAACCCTTCTAGACATTGGCTTAGGCAAGGATTTCATGACCAAACCCAAAAGCAAATGCAATAAAACAAAGATAAATAGCTGGGACCTAATTAAACTAAGAGCTTTTGCATGGCAAAAGAACAGTCAGCAGAGTAAACAGACAACCCACAGAGTGGGAGAAAATCTTCACAATCTATACATCTAACCAAGGAGGTGAAAGACCTCTACAAGGAAAACTACAAAACACTGCTGAAAGAAATCATAGACAACACAAACAAATGGAAACACATCCCATGCCATGGATGGGTAGAATCAATATTGTGAAAATGACCATACTGCCAAAAGCAATCTACAAATTCAATGCAATCCCATCAAAATACCACCATCATTCTTCACAGAATTAGAAAAACAATCCTAAAATTCATATGGAACCAAAAAGAGCTTGCATAGCCAAAGCAAGACTAAGCAAAAGAACAAATCTGGAGGCATCACATACCTGATTTCAAACTATACTATAAGGCCATAGTCACCAAAACAGCATGGTACTGGTATAAAATAGGCACATAGACCAATGGAACAGAATAGAGAACCCAGAAATAAACCCAAATACTTACAGCCAACTGATCTTTGACAAAGCAAACAAAAACATAAAGTGGGGAAAGGACACCCTTTTCAACAAATGGTGCTGGGATAATTGGCTAGCCACATGTAGGAGAATGAAACTGGATCCTCATCTCTCACCTTATACAAAAATCAACTCAAGATGGATTAAGGACTTAAATTTAAGACCTGAAAGTATAAACATTCTAGAAGACAACATTGAAAAAATCCTTCTAAACATTGGCTTAGGAAAGGATTTTATGACCACGAACCCCAAAGCAAATGCAATATAAACAAAGATAAGTAGCAGGGATTTCATTAAACTAAAGAGCTTTTTGCATGCCAAAAGGAAGAGTCAGCAGAGTAAACAGACAACTCACAGAGTGGGAGAAAACCTTCACAATCTATACATCTGACAAAGAACTAATATTCAGAATCTACAACAAACTCAACAAATCAGTAAGAAAAAAAAAAATCCCATCAAAAAGTGGGTTAACAACATGAATAGACAAATCTCAAAAGAAGATATGCAAATGCCCAACATATGAAAAACTGCTCAACATCGCTAATGATCAGGGAAATGCAAATCCAAACCACAGTGTAATACCACCTTACTCCTCCAAGAACGGCCATAATCAAAAAATCAAAAAATAGTAGATATTGGTATGGATGTGAAAAAGGAATGAGTCAACAGCATTCACAGTGACCTGGATAAGATTGGAGACTATTATTCTAAGTGAAGAAATTCAGGAATGGAAAACAAAACATCAAATCTTCTCACTGTTACGTGGGAGCTAAGCTATGAGGACACAAAGGCATAAGAATGACGCAATGGATTTTGCGGGGAAGGGTGAGTGAGGGGTGAGGTATAAAAGAGAACAAATAGGGTGCAGTGCATACTGTTCAGGTGATGGATACACCAAAATCTCATAAATCACCACTAAAGAACTTACTCATGTAACCAAATACAACCTATACACCAATAAGTTAAGAAAATAATTTAAAAAATTGAGCTGAAGTATGCAGGCACAATTACCTCTTCTTACTGACTTAA
The DNA here is from genome assembly GCA_021498475.1 of Saguinus midas. NCBI lineage: Eukaryota > Metazoa > Chordata > Mammalia > Primates > Cebidae > Saguinus > Saguinus midas. The sequence goes on along the minus strand of CM038398.1, from coordinate 69,100,315 downwards.
GATGTAACCCATATCACTGGCCTTATTAGTACAATGGTGTCAGCCTGTGCAAAGTGATTTTCATCGAGTTGACCAGTGACATTCTAGATTAGCACCAATAGAAATGTAATGTGGTTTAAGCCAGGCACAGTGGCACACACTTGTAGTCCCAGCTACTTCTGTGGCTGAGGCAGGAGAATCGCTTGAGCCCAGGAGTTCAAGGCTAGACTGGGGCAGACTATTATTTTAGTGTGGCCCTATCTCTAAAAATAATAATAATAAATGGGCAAAGGACATAGACACTTCTCAAAAGCAGACATACAAGTGGCCAACAAACACAAAAAACTGCTCATCATCACTCACCATCAGAGAAATGTAACTCAAAACCACAATGAGATACTATCTCACACCAGTCAGAATGGCTGTTACTAAAAGGCCAGTCTACTGATAGTATTATATAGATCATTTAGGCAGAAAATTAACAGATACGTTTCATACCCAGATAAATATCTTGATACTGAACCTAAGACTTGATATGCTAAAAATTATACACACAGAAAAAGATAATTGGTGCACATCTATCCAGGTTCAAATGGATCCCACGAGGCATTTCCCAAAATTTCCCAATATTCTTCAATGTCATAAGAAAGGACTTCAACCTAACATTGAGGGCCTAATGTGCAGGAGCCTTCTAATAATTTACCCTAACACTTGAACACTACTATCTTGCCAGTGAAGAAACCAAAAGAATGACAAAATTATTTTGGTCAACACTTCGTGATAATCAACAAAATCGTTATCCTTTACTTCCCAGTAGTACCTAACCCAAATACTAACCTGTCAACAATTTTGCATGAAGCTACCCGCTTTACTATAGTGGACCTTGGTTCTGCCTTTTTCAGGGTGCAAAAGAGTCAGTACCTTTTTGCCTTTACATGAGCAGGTAAAACATACCTGCTGGATCATGTGCCAGGAGCTCAATGACATCTACTACTGTTTTTCGTTTGTCTTCAATCAAGACTTAAATGATTCAAATTTCTCTTGTAATTAAGTTGAGATACAATACGTAGATGATTTCCTACTTTGTTTAGAGAATGAAGAAGCCCATACAAATGGATACATTTACTTGATCTCCGCCTTAACAAAAAGAAAACAGTTAGAAAGGACAAATTATAAATTTGTACAAACACTGTCCATATTTTTAGGACATGACGTATCTAAGGACTGAAAACTCTCTTCCCATAAAGACTATGGAAATGATCTTAGACTGCTCCTTAGAAAGTAAAAATTGATAGGACATTTAGGTTTGAATTGGATATTGCAGATTATAGTTGTAAAGATTTTTTCTAGTTTTTTTTCTAAAACCTTTAAATGAGTTGACTAAGTCCAGAATAAAATACCAATGCCTTTGAAAACCCAAAAATGAGTAGGCCTTCTCTATCCTTAAGAAATTTCCACAACAGCCTCCTTTCCAAGTCATTCCCAACTATAAAAAACTTTTTTGTTTACTTGTGCATGAGGACAAATTCTAGGGCTTCAAGGAAAACCATCAAATGAATACTGCATACTCTAGGCTCAAACTTGATGCAGATGCAGATTTATCCACTTTTCTCCAGGGCAATAGCTGCCAACACGAAACTTGATGTTTCTGTTGAACTACTTTTGGTTCCGTGTTTTAGCCATGGTTCTTCAAACAGTAGACATTAGTACTGACTGAGAACAAACAATACATTTCAGTCTGCCAGTTAACATCTTACGGGATTCTTTTTCTCTCTTCCTCTTACATTACAATTTACCAGTGTGACAAACTAAATTTTGCTGCCCTTCCACCCATTAACATAATGGGAATCCCAAACTCGTATTATGATAGCTATATAGTTTCTTTTTCAGATATATTGCATAAATATGAATCCTTTAAATATAAAATGAATTGGTTTTTAGCATATAAAAAAGTTGTGCAACCATCACAACTTTTAATCACTCCAAAAAGAAAGCTCGAACCCATTAGTAATCATTCACCATATTTTCTTCAATGCTTCCTTCTAATAGTTTCAGTCTCAAGTCTTATAAATTGCAAGATCTGTCACTTTGCTTTTTATGGATTTAGATTTTCTTTATCTTCCTGAGACAATTTTATTAGATTGTGTCTGTCTTGGAATTTCACCATGTCATCTAGGTTATATATTTTAATGGGATACAATTTGTTATAGTATTTCATCATAAGCTTTTAAAGATAACTGCAGAGTGGGTGAAGGGGAGGAAGGCAGCAAAACACACTGCCATGTGTGTACCTATGCAACTATCTTGCACGTTCTGCACATGTACCCCAAAACCTAAAATGCAATAAAAATTTAAAATTAAAAAAAAGAAGAAGTAATTCCAATTTTTCAATCCTCATTATAGTAATTTAGGCCTTCTCTATTTTTTTTTTTTTTTTGAGGTCAATCTACCTAACTCTTTCTATTCTCTGAATCTATTTTGAAAATCAACTAGTGATTTCATCAATTTTCCATTTGCTTTTGGTTTAGCTCCTCTTGTATTGCCTTTTTTTTTTTTTTTTTTTTTTGAGACAGGGTCTTGCTCTGTCACCCAGGCTGGAGTGCAGTGGTACAATCTCGGTTCACTGTAACCTCCACCTCTCAGCTTCAAGTGATTCTCCTCCCTCAGCCTCCCAAGTAGCTAAAATTAGAGACGCCCACCACCATGCCCAGCTAATCATTGTATTTTTAGTAGAAATGGAGTTCACCATGTGATCTGCCCACCTAAGCCTCCCAAAATTTTGCGATTACAGGTGTGAGCCACTGTGCCAGGCCAGTTTTCTCTTTTATTTCTATCTCAATTTTTTAAAAAAATATCTTTCCTTTATTTTTGTACTGGCACTTACAGTTAAAAATCTCTAATTACATTCCAAGTGGAATTACTACCCCTGTCCAAGAGACCTCAGAGAGCTGCCTTGTCTTCCACATGAGGTCAGAGCAAGAAGAGACCAGCAATAAACCAGGACCCTCATTAGACACTGAATATGTTGCTGACTTGATCTTAAAGGTCCTGGTTCCTGATAAATGAATATATGTAATTTATGGCTAGTGAATAGTATTTTGTTATAGTAGCCCAAATATAAATCTCTTTGGGTAGTATTAGAACATTAACATTAATAATTCCTTAATACATAAGCATAAAATATCATTCTATTTTCTGTACCCTCTTAAAATCCGGTGATCACTTTTGTAGTTTTCCTTAGAGTTAACTGGACATAACTTATTACTCAAGATAACTTTGTCCAGAACAATGTCATGGAGAATTTCCCCATTCTTTTCTTGTACTGCTTTTATAATTGGAGGTCTTATTTATATCTTCAGTCCATTTGGATTTGATTTTTCTATAAGGAAAATTATGGGTCTAGTTTTATTCTTCTGCATTATGGATATCCAGTTTTCCTAGCGCCATTTAATAAAGAGACTGTCTTTTTTCAAATGTCTGTTCTTGGCATCTCTGTTAAACATGAATTCATTGTTGATATATGGATTTGTTTTTGAGTTCTCTATTCTGTGCATGATCTATATGTCTATTTTTATGCCAGTATGCTGCTTGGGTTACTATAGCTCTGTAGTATAATTTGAAGTCAGGTAATGTGATTCCTCCAGTTTTGTTCTTTTTGCTTAGGATACCTTTGGCTATTCTGGGTCTTTTTTGGGTCCACATAAATTTTAGGAGTTTGTTTTCTATTTCTGTGAGGAATGTTGTTGGTATTTTGATAGGAATTGCACTGAAACTATAGATTGATTTCAGTAGTATGGGCATTTTAACAATATTGATTCTCCCCATCCATGAACACAGAATATTTTTTTCGTTTGTTGAAAATGAGTTCACTGCAGATGTATGGATTTATATGTAGGTTCTCTGTTCTATTCCATTGGTCTATGTGTCTGTTTTTATGTCAAATACCATCATGTTTTGGTTACTATAGCTCTGTACTGTAACTCAATATGATATGTGATTTCTCCAGTTTTGTCCTTTTGGTCAGAATGGCTTCATTTATTCTAGGTCTCTTGTGGTTTCACAGTTATAGGATTGTCTAAGTCATTGGTCACTGCATTAGGGGGCACCCCAAGCACAGGAATGCTGTGAGTATTGTAGACTCACAAAGATACTGCCTTGTTGCTGTTTGGTAAGATCTGGAACCATTCTGTAGATTCGCGGGTAGATATATTCTCTTCCCTTTCTTCCCCCTGAACAAATAGTCTCTTTCTCCATACAGAGCTGCTTAGAACTGGGAGATGGGTGACACAAGTACCCTGGTGACCACCACCACTGACACCGTGCTTAGCTAAACTCAAAGCCAGCATAGCACTGGGTCTCACCCAATGCCCACGTTGAAGACTGCATTAATACCACTAATGTTCCCTAAGGGCCAAAGAGCTCTACAATCAGCAGGTAGAAAACAGAGCCAGGCTTGTATCCTTCCATTCTGGGTATTAAACTCCTGTCTTATTTTCATTCTTTAGTGCCTAGTTCCTTGCTATTATGCTAAAATCAGATACTGTGATCTTTCACTCAATTTTTAGTTTTTACAAAGTTGTGTTCTTGTGTGTATTCCTTCAGGAGGGTGGGGGGCGTATGATTATTGGAGGCTTCTATTGAGCCAACCTGCTCTTCTGCTTTGCCAGCATTCTTACTGTTCTCCTAGGACACCAATTATTGGTATGCTGATAGATTTCCTGGTGTCCCAGTTTTTAGGTTCTATTCACGCTTCATCAATTTTTCTTTCACCTTCTCAGACTGGATCATTTAAATTTCTCCATCTGTGAGTTCTCCAACATTCTATTCCTACTGCTCAAATTTGCTGTTGAGCCAATAAACTGAAATTTTCTTCCTACTTATTGTCTTTTTCAGTCCCAAAATATGTATTTTGATTTATAAATTATATCTTTTAACATATTCTCTACTATTCATATGCTGTTCTCTAGGTTTCCTTTAGATCTTTGAACAAATTGAGACTTGATTAAATGACTTCTGTCTAGCAAAAGCATACTGTGGATATCCTAGAAAACTACAATAAAGTAAACATCACAAAAAGACAAGTCACATAAGTTTCTCAGTGCATGTTTCCAATATACTGAGGACTATTAAGTGTGCAACAGCATTATTTGTTAATCTAATTAATATTCTTTTAAATTTAAAAAAACATGTCATTGCTGATGAGATTCTAATCCTTCAGCAAGTCAGGATATTTTTGCTGTGGGAGGCTACTGCAACAGTGTTGGTTGATGCTGATTAATCAAGGTGGTGGTTGCTGAAGAAAGCTATTGTTGTGATGTTCCTTGAAAATTAAATAACAGTGATATTTGCCACATCCTTCCTTTCATGAACAATTTCTCTGTAGTATACAACACTGACAGCATTTTATGCACAATCGAACTTACATAAAATTGGAATCAGTATTCTTAAAACCTGCTATTTTTTCACCTAAACTTATATCATATTTTAAATCTTTTGTCATTTCAATAATGTTTAGAGCAGTTTCACCAGGAGTATATTCCATTGAACAATTATTTTCTTTCTTCATACATAAGAAGCAACACCTGATCCATTTAAGTTTGATCATAAGATTATAGCAATTTAGTAAATCTTCAGTCTCCACTTCTAAGTGTTCTCTTCTGATTTCTACAAAATCAACAGTTACTTCCTCCACTGGTGTCTAGATCCCCTCAAAGTCATCCATGATGGTTGGAATCAACTTCTTCCAAACTGCTGTTAAAGTGAATATTTTGATCTTCTACCATGAATCATAAACGTTCTTCATGACATTTATAATGATGAATACTTTACAAAAATTTTCAATATGCTTTACACAGATTCATCTGAGGACTCAGTATTCTTCTGAGGACTCAGTATCTAAACCTTCTGAAGTGTATTTCTTAAATTACAAAATGTGAATGTTGAAATTACTACTTGATCCACTGTCTTCAGAATGAATGTTGTATTAGTAAGAATGAAAAAAAATTAATCTTAGAGTTCTTGGCTTAGTAGGTGCATTAATGGTGATTAATAACTTTTTTTTTTTTTTTTGAGACACAGCCTTGCTCTGTCATCCATGCTGAAGTGCAGTGGTGCTATCTCAACTCACTGCAACTTCTGCCTCCTGGATTCAAACAAGTATGCTTCAGCCTCACAAATAGCCGAGATTACAAGCATGTGCCACCATGCCTGGTTAATTTCTTTTTGTATTTTAGTTAAGGTCAGGGTTTTTCCTTGTTGGGATAATATTTTGAAATAAAGACTTTTATTTGCAGGTGTTAGACTCATCAATAAGATGACATATTCACTAATCAATCTGCAAACTGATGTGCTGTCAGCAGGATCTTCTTCCATTTACAAAACACAGGCACTCCATTTTCAGAGAATTGAAGACATAGGACCTTGCTCTGGATTAGGCGTTAGCTTGAGGGTATGTTATAACTTGTTTGATCTTCTATATGAATCACAAAAATGTTCTCCACATCAGCAATAAGGCTGTTTGGCTTTCTCAATATTTTCGTGTTCAGTGAAGTAACACTTTTAATTTTCTTGAAAAACATTTCCTTTGCTTTCACAACTTGGCTATTTGATGCAAGAGGCCTAAATTTCAGCCACTCAGCCTGCAACATTTCTTCCTCACAAAGTTTAATCATTTTCAGATTTTAATATAAGGTGAAGAAAGTGCAAGTCTTCCTATCACTTGAACAATTAGAGGCCATTTCAGGATTACTGTGTCTCCTATTTTCTTTTTAAGACAGAGTCCTGCTCTGTTTCCCAGGCTGCAGTGCAATGGCATAGTCTAGGCTCACTGCAACCTCCACCTCCCAGGTTCAAGCAATTCTCCTGCCTCAGCCTACCAAGTAGCTGAGACTACAGGCGCATGTCATCACACCTGGCTAGTTTTTGTATTTTTTGTAGAGACGGTGTTTCACCATGTTGGCCAGAATGGTCTCAAACCCCTGAACTTGTGATCCACCCGCCTCGGCCTCCCAAAGTGCTGGAATTACAGGCGTGAGCCATCACGTCCGGCCTCCTATTATTAATATGGTTGTCTCAGGTAATAGGGAGGTCCAAGATGGAGAAACAAGATAAGGTAACAACTCATTAGAAAAGCAGTCAGAACAAACACATTTGCTGATTAAGTTCATGATTTTACAAAAGTGAGACTCATAGTTCAATAATATAATAATAGTAATAAGAAAGAATTCTGAAGAAAGTTCACTTACTATACCTAATATAAGAATAATAAAGATAAAAGTTTAAAATTAACAAAATGTGATATAGGATACAAAGTCAACACAATGCTGTTGGAAAATGGCACCAATCAACTTGCTGGATGGAGGGTTGCCACACCTTTTGTTTTTTTTTTTACAAAAACATGACTAAGCATTACAATTCTTTGGATAATTTAATTCTAAAGATTTTACTTTTTGTTAGATATTGTAAAAGGGATTTTCTTGATTTCAGACAGCTTGCTGTTTCATTATAGAAACATTTGTAATTGGTTTTTGTTGCACTTATATTCAATTCCTTTGTAGACCTCTGTACATATGATCATGTCATCTGAAAAAAAAAAAGGAATTAACTCTTTCCAAGTTAAGGGCTTTTAATTTTCCTGCCTTATTGCTGTGGTGAAAACTTCCAGTACTATGTTGAATGTAAGTGATGAGATTCCGCATTTTTTATGTTTTTTATTTGAGGAAAAGCTTTTACGTTTTCCCCTCTGAATAATACGTTAGCTCTAAGTTTAAAAATCATGGCATTTGGCCGGGCGCGGTGGCTCAAGCCTGTAATCCCAGCACTTTGGGAGGCCGAGGTGGGTGGATCACGAGGTCAAAGGATCGAGACCATCCTGGTCAACATGGTGAAACCCCGTCTCTACTAAAAATACAAAAAATTAGCTGGGCATGGTGGCACGTGCCTGTAATCCCAGCTACTCAGGAGGCTGAGACAGGAGAATTGCCTGAACCCAGGAGGCGGAGGTTGCGGTGAGCCGAGATCGCGCCATTGCACTCCAGCCTGGGTAATGAGAGCGAAACTCCGTCTCAAAAAAAAAAAAAAAAAAAAAAATCATGGCATTTATTACACTCGTGGCCTAGAATTCAGCCACTCAGCCTTTAACATGCCTTTTTCACCAAGTTTAAGCATTTTTAGAGGCCATTTCAGGGTTATTGTTTGTCTTATTTTCAATATGGTTAGTGTCCCAAAGAATAGGGAGACCCGGGCCCAAAGTGGCTCCGGCTGGATGTCATGGCGCTTGTGAAGGCGAGGCCAAGAGTTCAAGGCCAACCAACCTCAGCAACCTTACGAGCTCTCATTGATTGGCAAAAAAAAAAAAAAAAAAAAAAAGAATAGGGAGACCCAATTCTATGTCTAAATATTTGAGTTGCTACCATAAAAATATTATAACTATTCTCAAATGCTTTTATGACTGAGATGATCATATGGTTTTAATCCTTTCTTCTCTTAGTGTAATGCATAACATTCATTTCCATATGTACAATCATTTGCATCACTGGGTTGAATACCATTCATGAAAAATTAAATGTTTAATGTACTGTTGAATTCAACTTCCTAGTTTGTTTTAGAGGATTTTTGTGTCTATGTTCATCATTGATATTGGCCTCTGGTTGTCTATTATTTTTTAAATTTGCGTTATTAATTCATTATCTCACAATTATAATTGTATTTATAGAATTCAGTATGATGTTTTCATATGTATTTAGGTTGTATATTAATCCAATCACATGCAGTTATCATATCTTTGTAATGAAAACATTGAAAAGTGTCTAGTCTGTTTTAAAATATACAATATTTTACAGTTAACTGTAGTCATGATAGTGTGTGGAAAAAAAAACAATAATTTATTAGTCCTATTTACTGTCACTTTATACCTAATGGCCAAATCAAATGCACCTCCCTGGTCTGTTGTAATCACTGTTCTACTCTCTGACTTAAGGATATCAAATTTTTATTTTCTTAGTATCCACATAAGTAAGATAACACAGCATTAGTCATTTAGTATGTAGCTTATTACAATTAAAATGTCTTCAAAATTCATTCATGTTATTGCAAATTACAGGATTGCATTATTTCTTATGGCTGAAAAGTATTGTGCTTTGTATATAAATACATAACATTTTCTTTGACAGTCACCCACTCTGGGACACTTAAGTTAATCCCATATCTTAGCCATTGTAAATACTACTGCAATATATAAGGCAGTACAGATATCCTACTACTTTTAGCTGTATGCCTGATAGTGGGATTCTGGGATCATAAATTAGTTCTGTTTATAAATTTTTAAAAATCTCCCAACTGTTTTCCACACTGGCTATACTAACAATCACATCAACAGTGTGTAAATATTTTGATTTGTCCACTCCCTCACCAATAGTTGTTTCCTTTTGTCATTTTGATTTAGCAATTCTAAGCGGAAGTGGTGTTTTCTTGTAGATTTGGATTTGTGTTTTCCAGAATATTAGGGATACTGGGCATTTTTTTTTATGTACATGTTGGTCATTTGTATTTATTCCTTTCAAAAATGTCTATTCAGTTCCTTTGTCAATATATTTTTTAACTAATATTTTTTCTTGCGATTGAGTTACATTAGTTATATCTTCTTACTACTAACTCCTTGTCATATGTATTGTTTGCAAGTATTTTCTCCAATACTGAAAATTGATTCCCCACTCCTTTAATACTTTTGCTGTGCAAAAGCTTTAAGCTTTGATGTACTGTCATTTGGCTTTTTCCTTTTATTCCCTGAAAATTTCAGGTCTCATTTCTAAATCCTTGCCCAGCAAAATATCATTGTTCTTCAAGAAGTTTCATAGTTTCCAATTTTACATTTAATTCTTATACCACTTTGAGTTAATTTTTGTGTATTGTTAAGATATAGACTTCTAATCTAATTATTGCGCATGTAAATATAAAATTTTCCTAGTGCCATTTACAAGGTACTGGCTAAAACATCCTGAACTAAGTTAAATAGAGGTGCTGAGAGTGGGCAATAGTTTCTTCTTTACCTTAGAAGAAAATATTTCATGTTTTCTTCATTGATTATGACGTTAGTTGTGGGTATTTCATTTACTGCCTATATGGTGTAAAGATACATCCCCTTTATGCCTAATTGGTTGAGAACTAGTGTTATAAAATGTCAAATTCTACTAAACGGTTTTATTTTTCAACCTATTGAGATGATCGAATGGTGGTGTTCCTCCTCCTTCATATGAGTATTTAAAACATCCTTGCCTCACAGGGACAAATCCCATTTGAACATGGTACATGTGAACATGGTGAATAATTCTCTTTATAAAGTGGAATCAGGTTTGGCAGAAATTACCAGTAAAACACTGTGGACATATCTTTGACAGATTTTTATTATGGATACGATTTACTTGTTATTGGTCTCTTCAGATATTCTTTCTCATGACTGGATTTGCATACATCATATGAGTATAAATTTTTAAATTTATTCTACTCTGTTCTTTATTAGATGCTTCGTTCTGTAAAATTTGTACTGCTTGTTCTTCCCATTCTATTAATAGTTGCTTCAGGTGTAACGTAAGTTTATTTTTTAATTACTTTTCTGGTATCACAAACATTAGTATGTTGTGTTTCATCTTTCACTTGTCAAAATATTTTTTAACTTCCAATTTTATTTATTGATTCGCTCATTCATTATTTAAAAGCATATTGTTTAATTTCTATGTGCTTGTGAACATTCTAATGTTTATTCTAATAATTCCTAGGTTAGTGCAGTGTGCTTAAAAATGTGGTATAAATTCTGTACTATTAAATTTAATATTAATCTTGATTCCTAACATAAGACCTATGTAAAGATCCATCTTCTGTTGAGAAGAATGTAGATTGTGCTGCTGTTAGATGGAGTAGTCTGTATTATTTGGCATAAAGTATAGTGTAGCCAGATGTTTGTGTCTAGATGATCTGTCCATTGCTGAAACTGGAGTACTGAAGTCCCCTACTATTACTGTATGGCAATCTATCTGTCCACTCAGAACTCATTTGTTTTATATGATTAAGAACTTCTATTTTTGGTGCATATGTATTTACAATTACTATAACCTCTTGCTGAATTAATCCCTTTTACCATTATGTAATAAACTTGTTTCCCAAATTTTATAGTTTTTGGCTTCATGTATAGTTTAATGATATAAGTTTAACTACTATTACTCTTTTGCTTTCGATGAAAAACAATAGTTTTTCATCCTATTACTTTCAGTCCATGTGTCCTTACAAGTGAAGTTAATATCTTCTAGGCAGTATGTTTTAATATCCATTCTGCTACTCTATTTTGAATGAATAATTTAATGCATTTACATTCAAAATACTGTTAATACTTAAAGAAATAATGGTATTTTGTAAATTGCTTTCTTATTACTAGATCCTTTCTTCATTTTTTTTACTCTGCCACTACCTTGTATTGTAATTATTTTATCTTGTGATATTTTAAAATTTCTTTTTATTTTTTGTGTATCTACTACAGATATTTGGTGGTTCCATGAGACAATAAAGACATCTGATAAGCTATTTTAAACTAATAATAACTTAATTTTGATTGAAAAATAACCTGTAACATTTTTACACCAATCTCTGAATTTTGAATGTTTACCTGGATACATAGAAGTTGTACATTTTAGAAGGTACATGTGGTATTTTTATACATGCATATACTCAGTAGTAATGAAACTAGGGTAGTTGGGACATGCACCACCCCAAACATTTCTCACTTTTTATTTGGGGAACATTATAATTCCTCTATTTCAGCAACCTTAAACAGTAACATGAAATACTGTTCACTGTTGTTCCCTTACTGTACTATCAAATACTAGGACTTATTTATTCTACTTGTTTTTGTACTCAGTGGTCGAAATTGTTGTCTTCCCCTCTTGGATAGAAGACCATTCAGTAACCAGCAATCAACTCTGCAAACCAACCAGATCAACTGTTTTATACCCATGTTTAACATATATGTGAGAACATGCAGTATCTTTTTGTGCCTGACTTCTTTCGCTTACTATAATTACCTCCAATTCCTGTCATATTACTGAAAGTGATATGATTTAGTTCCTTTTAATGAACAATTCACAATAGTGCATATATATAACATTGTCATTTTCCTTGCATCCTTTGATAAACATTCAGGTTAACTCAAAAGTTATTGTGACTAGAGATGCAATAAGAAGTGGATAAAAGTATCACCCTAATATATTGATAACTTTCACTGTGATAAATACCGAGCAGTGGAATTGCCACAGTACAGTGGTTCTATCATTTGTTTTATGAGACAACACAATACTATTTTCAAGAATGGCTATACAAATTCACATTCTCAGAAATGGTATATGACCATAACCAACTGTATGCATGGTCACCACCATCTGTTATTTGTCTTTCAGACATTTGTTTTAAATGAACAACATTCCATTGTGGCTTGAAATTGCACTTCCTTGATGATTAGTGAAAATTTTTACATATACCTATTGGCAATTTATGCCTTCTTTTGATAAATATTTGCTCTAATAATGTATTCTCAAAAAATCAGATAATTTGCTTACCTTTTAATGACGTGAATATATATTCTTGTCCCTGTAAAAAACAGTTATCCATTTTTTTCTCATTATGATTTGTCTTCACTATCTTCTTACCTCCATCATGCAGAGGCATTTTAGCTAGATGTAGGAACAAATGTCTGTTTTTGATTTTGTTGCCTCTGTTTTTCAGAGCTTACCAAAAAATCTTTGCCTAAACAAATATCCAGAAGCATTTATATAAAGATTTTGTCTATCATTTTTATACTTTCAGACAGAAGTATTTAATCCATATTAATTTTATTTTTACATATGGTAAAAGATTCATTCTTCTGCATATGATTATCCAGTTTTCCCAGCAAATTTCATTGAAAGCATTATTCTTTCCACAACATATATTTATGGTGATTTTTAAAAACGAGGTTGTTTTTGTAAATGTCTGGATTACTGAGCTCTCGATTTCATTCCATTGATCTACGTGTATATTATGCCAATATATCACATTATGTTTACAATGACATTGTAATATCTTTTGAAACTGTCCACTGATTTTTATTTTTTTTTATTTCTATGAAAAATATCATTGGTTTTTAATACAAAAACAATGAATCTGCAAACTGCTTTAGGCAGTAATAATATTTTAATTATACTTCAAAAGTTTGACTATTTGACATTTTTGTAGAGATTCCAAATGAGATTGCTTTCCTGATTTCTTCTGAAGACTGTTTCACTGTTGGCAAATGTAAATGCTACAAATTTCTGTATTGCTCCTTAGAATCCTGCAACATTATTTAACTTCTTTTCATTTGGATGCCCATTATTTCACTTGTTTAGTAGCTCTGGATATAATGTTATGTGGAATAAAAGTGGGTATCCTATCTTGTTCCAGATATTAGAGGAAGGAATTTCAATTGTTCTTCATCATATTAACTGTAGACTTGTTATATATGAATTTTATACTTGTTTTTATTCTGGATTTATCTACCACTAACTAGTTCACTTGTTCATAAAAATCATATAGGTTTAAATACTATGGGTACATGATAGTTGTATGTATGTATATATACGGGACACATGATATTGGAATACAAGAGTGTCATGCGCAACAATCAAAACTAGGTAATGAAGGTACGCATTATCTCAAGCATTTATCATTTCTCTGTTAGGAACAATCAACTACTATGGTAATCATTTTCAAATATACAATAATTACTTCCTATAGCTGTCTTATTTTTCTCCCACAAAACAGATGTTATTCCTACTTTCAAACGGCATTTTGTACTCCTTAACCATACTGTCCTTATTTCCTTGTCTTTTTTTTTTTTTTTTTTGAGACGGAGTTTTGCTCGTCACCCAGGCTGGAGTGCCGTGGCGCGATCTCCGCTCACCGCAACCTCCGCCTCCCAGGTTCAAGCAATTCTCCTGCCTCAGCCACCCGAGTAGCTGGGACTACAGGCGCGCACCACCACGCCCAGCTAATTTTTGTATTTTTAGTAGAGATGGGGTTTCACCATGTTGACCAGAATGGTCTCGATCTCTTGACCTCGTGATCCACCCGCCTCAGCCTCCCAAAGTGCTGGGATTATAGGTGTGAGCCACCGCGCCCGGCCCTTATTTCCTTTTCCTAATACATAAACCCATTACTGATAACTGTCATTCCACCCTCTGAATACATAGGTTGTTTGTAGCCACCACAAATGACTGAGTTTATTTCTGGGGTCTCTGCTCTGTTCCATTAATCATGTATCTCATTATGCCAATATATCACATTATGTTTACAATGACATTGTAATATCTTTTGAAACTGTCCACTGATTTTTTATTTTTTTTTATTTCTATGAAAATATCATTGGTTTTAATACAAAAACAATGAATCTGCAAACTACTTTAGGCAGTAATAATATTTTAATTATACTTCAAAGTTTGACTATTTGACATTTTGTAGAGATTCCAAATGAGATTGCTTTCCTGATTTCTTCTGAAGACTGTTTCACTGTTGGCAAATGTAAATGCTACAAATTTCTGTATTGCTCCTTAGAATCCTGCAACATTATTTAACTTCTTTTCATTTGGATGCCCATTATTTCACTTGTTTAGTAGCTCTGGATATAATGTTATGTGGAATAAAAGTGGGTATCCTATCTTGTTCCAGATATTAGAGGAAGGAATTTCAATTGTTCTTCATCATATTAACTGTAGACTTGTTATATATGAATTTTATACTTGTTTTTATTCTGGATTTATCTACCACTAACTAGTTCACTTGTTCATAAAAATCATATAGGTTTAAATACTATGGGTACATGATAGTTGTATGTATGTATATATACGGGACACATGATATTGGAATACAAGAGTGTCATGCGAACAATCAAAACTAGGTAATGAAGGTACGATTATCTCAAGCATTTATCATTTCTCTGTTAGGAACAATCAACTACTATGGTAATCATTTTCAAATATACAATAATTACTTCCTATAGCTGTCTTATTTTTCTCCCACAAAACAGATGTTATTCCTACTTTCAAACGCATTTTGTACTCCTTAACCATACTGTCCTTATTTCCTTGTCTTTTTTTTTTTTTTTTTTTTGAGACGGAGTTTTGCTCGTCACCCAGGCTGGAGTGCCGTGGCGCGATCTCCGCCACCGCAACCTCCGCCTCCCAGGTTCAAGCACTTCTCCTGCCTCAGCCACCCGAGTAGCTGGGACTACAGGCGCGCACCACCACGCCCAGCTAATTTTTGTATTTTTAGTAGAGATGGGGTTTCACCATGTTGACCAGAATGGTCTCGATCTCTTGACCTCGTGATCCACCCGCCTCAGCCTCCCAAAGTGCTGGGATTATAGGTGTGAGCCACCGCGCCCGGCCCTTATTTCCTTTTCCTAATACATAAACCCATTACTGATAACTGTCATTCCACCCTCTGAATACATAGGTTGTTTGTAGCCACCACAAATGAGTGAGAATACACAATCTTTCCATGCCTGATTTATTTTACTCAATATTATGTCCAACTGTTTCATACATGTAGTTGCAAGTAAGTGACAGGATGTCATTCTTAAGTGTGATTGAATATTCATTCTTCTGTGTATACATACCAAACTTTTTTTTTTAATCAGTTCATCAATTGATGGACATACAGCATGACTCTATACACTAGTGGTTGTAAATACTAACAAATATATCAGTGCAACTAAATCTTCAGTATATTTACATCTTTTCTTTCGGATATATATCCCACAGGAGAAATGCTGAATAGTATGGTACTTTACCAAGTCGTTGTTTTAGAAAACAGTGAACATTGGCCAGGCACAGTGGCTCATGCCTGTAATCCCAGAAGTTTGGGAGGCTGAGGTGGGCGGATCACCTGAGGTCAGGAATTTGAGACCAGCCTGGCCAACATGGTGAAACCCCGCCTCTACTAAAAATATAAAAATTAGCTGGATGTGGTGGCACGTCCCTGTAATCCCAGCTACTTGGGGATGCAGAGGTTGCAGTGAGCCAAGATCAGGCCACTGCATTCCAGCCTGGGCGACTGAACGAGACTCCTGTCACCAAAGAAAATAAAAAGAGAGAGAGAGACGAGGAGGAGAAAGAGGAGGGGAGGGAGGGAGGGAGGGCGCAGAATATTGTTTTCCAAAACGGCTGTACTATAATTTACATTCTCCCAACAGTATTATCAAAGATCCCTTTTGACTTCTTGCTTGACAGCATTATTTTTCCTTTTGATAATAGCTATGTTAACTGCAGTGAGAGGATCTTGCGTTGTGGTTTTAATTTGCATTACACTGAAGATTGATAATGTTGAGCATTTTTTCAGTTACCTCTTGGTCATGTGTGTGTATTCTTTGGAGAAATGGCTACTCTATTTGCCCATTTACAAAATCATATTGTTTCTTTTCTTCTGATGATTTGACATTGCTGCCACATATATATTTTCAAAATAGTTTCTGTCCTTCTAAAGGTTTAAAAATCACTCTTTTGATGGTTTCCTTTAGTGTGCAGCTTTTTAGCTGGATGTAATCTCTTATCTGGTTTATGCCTTTGTTCCTTCTGCTCCTGAGATCTTACTCTAAATCTTTAATCAGACCAATGGCCACAAGAATATTCAGTGTTTTCATTTAGTACTTTCATATTTTCAGGTCTTAGATGTATGCATATCATCTATTCAGGTTTTACTGTTGCAAATGATCACAGGGGTCTAGGTTCGTTCTTCTGCAAATGATTAATTTTCCAAGCACTATTGATTGAATACACTGTCCCTTCCCCAATCTACATTTATGGCACCTTTCTTGAGAATAAGTTGACAGTAAATGACTGAGTTTATTTCTGGGGTCTCTGCTCTGTTCCATTAATCATGTATCTCATTATGCCAATATCATGACATTCAGTTTTTGATGGGAAGAGCATTCAATCTCTCTACCATTATAGTCAATATTTACATTTTAATAAAATTACACTTCAAATACATGAGCATGAAATACTTTCTCATTTCATTGTTTCCTATTCAATATCCTCCATCAATCCTTTATTGTTTTCCTTGTAGGGAACTTTCATCTCTTTCATTATTTTACTACTTCACATTTTTTATACCTAGAAAATAAAATTGTTTCTTAATTTATTTTGCAGATTATTGACTGTTGGCCTATGTAAATGCTACAGATTTTTCTAAGATTATTTGGTATTCTACATATACTTTAACTGCCTCATTGAATGTTCTTTATTTCATACTATTGTGTACTTACTCTGGCTAGAACGACTAGTACTGCATGGAATAAGTGTGCTTGTCTTGATCCAGATATTAGTGGAAAATATTTCAGTTGTTCCTCATTCAGTATGATGTTAGCAAATTTACTGTTGTTTTTAATTTTAGGCATACTCTATGAAGTTCGTTTTAGTGAAAATGATGTATTTTTAATAGTTGTATGTATTATGTTATATATAATAGTTGCATATATGTACATATTTTGGGGACATATGATAGTTTGAAACAGATCAAACCAGGATAATGGAAATAGCCATTACCTCAAATATTATCATTTCTCTGTGGAACAATAACTTCCACTGTGTGGCTATATTGAAATGCCCAATAAGTAATTATCAACTATACTTGCCCTATTCTGCTCCACCAAGACAGATCTTATTCCTACTATCAACCTCTACTTTGTACCCTTTGACCACATTTTCTTTGTCCCTCCATCCTCACTACACTTCCAAGCCACTGATAACCATTACCCTACCCTCTATCTTCCTTAAATCTAGGAAGGCATTTATTTTAGCAAACACAGGAGTGAGAACATATATTTGCTTTTCTGTCTGCCTTATTAAACTTAACATTATTTGAAACCACTTCCATCTATGTGGCTGCATATTACATGTCATTCTTATTTATGGCTGAAGTATACTGCATTGTATATATGACATTTTCTATATCTATTCATCCACTGATGGACACTCAGGGTGACTCCATATCCTAGTTACAGTGAATATTATTGCCAAAAATATGCCACTGCAGGTATGTCTTCAATAGGCTTATATTATTTCTTGTGGATGTATGCCCAACAAGAGAAAAGCTGGATAAGATAGTTCAGTTATTATTAGTTGTATTAGAAAACTCAATTATTACAGGAAGTCTGTACTAATTTACTTTCCCTTAACAGTGTATGAGAATTCCCTTTCACCTTCAATAGCACCAAAATCTGTAATTTTTCCTTCTCATGATATCCTTTTTTCCTTTTCATATTATCCATTTACACTGTGGTTTTGATTTTCAGGTCTCCAATGATTAAGTGATATTTAACCTTTTTTAACATTCATAATGGCCATTTTCATGTCTTCACTTGAGAAAGGTTTCTGCAAACTGCTTTTTCATTTCTAAATCCTATTGTGGTTTTGCATCCAAATTAAGTGGTTTGAGCTCCTTATGTATTCTGGATATTATACCCTTCTTACAAGGGGTTTGTATTGATAGCTTATAAATATTTTATATCATTATGTATATAACCTTTTCACACTCATCAGTTTCCTTTGCTGTACAGAAGTATTTTAGTTTCATATATCCCATTTATTTATTTTGCTATCACTGACCATTCATTTGAAGTCCTAGTCATAAAATGTTTTCCAGAGGAATACTCTGAAGTATTTAGCCCTCACATTCTTCTATTAATGTCATGTAAGCTGCTAATATATTTAGGTATTTCCTCCATTTTGATGTAATACATGCAGAGCACGTAATGTAGTAGTCTAGATTCAATAATATCCAGTTTTCCCAGGTCTATGTACTGAATACAGTCCTTTGCAAATACCATGTTCTTGACATCCTGTCAAAAATGAAAATTAAAATTTAAAATGAAGTTAAATTCAAAAAAAGAAGATTTCAGGTCAATATTCCTGATGAACATAGATTTGAAAATCCTCAATAAAATACTGGCAAACCAAATCCAGAAGCACATCAAAAAGCTTATCTACCACAAACAAGTTGGCTTCATCCCTGGGATGCAAAGCTGGTTCAATGTACACAAATCAATAAACGTAACCCATCACATAAACAGAACCAATGACAAATATCACATGGTTATCTCAACAGATGCAGAAAAGGCCTTCAATAAAATTCAACACCCCTTCATGCTAAAAACTCTCAATAAACTAGGTATTGATGGAACGTATCCCAAAATAATAGAGCTATTTAGTACAAATCCACAACCAATATCATAGTGAATGGGCAAAAGTTGGAAGCATTCCCTTTGAAAACCAGCACTAGACAAGGATGCCCTCTCTCACCACTCCTATTCAACATAGTATTGGAGGTTCTGGCCAGAGCAATCAGGCAAGAGAAAGAAATAAAGGGCATTCTAATAGGAAGAGAGGAAGTCAAATTTCTCTGTTTGCAGATGACATGATTGTATATTTAAAAAATTCCATCAGCTCAGCCTAAAATCTCCTTAAGCTGATAAGCAACTTTACTAAATTCTCAGGATACAAAATCAGTGTGAGAAAATCACTAGCATTCCTATATACAATAGAGAGATAACAGAGAGCCAAATCATGAGTGAACTCCCATTCACAACTGCTACAAAGAGAATAAAATACCTAGAAATACAACTTACAAGGGATGTGAAGGACCTCTTCAAGGAGAGCTACAAACCACTGCTCAAGGAAATAAGAGGACACAAACAAATGGAAAAACATTCCATGCTCATGGATAGGAAGAATCAATATCATGAAAATGGCCATACTGCCCAAAGTAATTTATAGATTCAATGCTATCCCCATCAAGCTACCATTGACTTTCTTCACAGAATTAGAAAAACTACTTTAAATTTCATATGGAACCAAAAAGAGCCTATAGCCAAGACAATCCTAAGCAAAAAGAACAAAGCTGGAGGCATCATGCTACCTGACTTCAAACTATACTACAAGGCTACAGTAACCAAAACAGCATGGTACTGGTACCAAAACAGATATATAGACCAATGGAACAGAACAGAGGCCTCAGAAATAACACCACACATCTACAACCATCTGATCTTTGACAAACCTGACAAAAACAAGCAATAGGGAAAGGATTCCCTATTTAATAAATGATGTTGAGAAAACTGGATAGCCATATGCAGAAAACTGAAACTGGACCCCTTCCTTGCACCTTATACAAAAATTAACTCAAGATGGATTAAAGACTTAATATAAGACCTAAAACCATAAAAACCCTAGAAGAAAACCTAGGCAACACCATTCAGGACATAGACATGAGCATAGGTAAAGATTTCATGACTGAAACAAAAAGCAATGGCAACAAAGCCCAAATTGACAAATGGGCCCTAATGAAACTAAAGAGCTTATGCACAGCAAAAGAAACTATCATCAGAGTGAACAGGCAGCATATAGAATGGGAGAAAATTTTTGCAGTCTATCCATCTGACAAAGGTCTAATAGCCAGAATCTACAAAGAACTTAAACAAATTTACAAGAAAAAACCAAACAACTCCATCAAAAAATGGGTGAAGAATATGAACACTTCTCAAAAGAAGACATTTATGCAGCCAACAAACATATGAAAAAAGCTAATCATCACTGGTCATTACAGAAATGCAAATCAAAACCATAATGAGATACCATCTAATGCCAGTTAGAATGGTGATGATTAGTCAGGAAACAACAGATGCTGGAGAGGATGTGGAGAAATAGGAACGCTTTTACACTGTTGGTGGGAGTGGAGATTAGTTCAACCATTGTGGAAGACAGTGTGGCAATTCCTCAAGGATCTAGAACGAGAAATATCATTTGACCCAGAAATCTCATTATTGGATATATACCCAAAGGATTATAAATCATTCTACTATAAAGACATATGCACATGTATATTTATTGCAGCACTGTTCACAATAGCAAAGACTTGGAACCCACCCAACTGCCCATCAATGATAAGAAAATGTGGCACATATACACCATGGAATCCTATGCAGCCATAAAAAGAGATGAGTTCATGTCCTTTTCAGAGACATGGATGAAACTGAAAACCATCATTCTCAGTAAACTAACACAAGAACAGAAAACCAAATGCCGCATGTTTTCACTCATAAGTGGGAGTTGAACAATGAGAACACATGGACACACGAAGAGGAACATCACACTCCAGGACCTGTCTGGGGGTGGGGGTCTAGGGGAGGGAAAGCATTAGGAGAAATACCTCATGTAGCTGCCGGGTTGATGGGTGCAGCAAACCATTTCTTTAAGCTCTCATTTCAGGTTCAGGGTACACATCCCGGATTGCTATATAGCTAAATTGTATGTCATGGGGTTTGGTGTAGAGATTATTTCATCATCCAGATAAAAAGCATAATACCCAATAGGTTCTTTTTTAAATCTAATCCATCCTTTCACTCTCCACCCTCAAGTTAACCCCAGTATCTGTTGTTTCCCTTTGTGCCCATATATTCTCATTTATTTAAGAGAATATGCATTATTTGGTTTTCTATTCCTGGGTTAGTTTGTTTAGGATCATGGCCAACAGCAACATCCAAGGACATGATCTCATTATTTTTTATGATGTTGTAGTGTACCATGGTGTATATGTATGTTTTCCTAATACAGTCAACCATTAGTGGGTATTAAGCTTCACTTCATATCTTCACTATTATCAAGAGTTCCCCAATGGACATGCACATTCGTGTGGCTTTATGGTACTAAAATCTATACTTCTTTTAGTATAAAACCAGTAATGGGAATCTGGCATCTAATGGTACTCCGGTTTGATATTTTCTGCAAAATCACCAAGCTGCTATCCACAATGGATGACATAATTTATAATTCAACAAGAAATCTTTAAGCATTCCTTTTATCTGTAAACTTGACAACATAAGACCTAAAACCATAAAAACCCTAGAAGAAAACCTAGGCAATACCATTCAGGACATAGGCATGGGCAAAGACTTCATGACTAAAACACCAAAAGCAATGGCAACAAAAGCCAAAATTGACAAATGGGATCTAATTAAACTAAAGAGCTTCTGCACAGCAAAAGAAACTATCATCAGAGTGAACAGGCAACCTACAGAATGGGAGAAAATTTTGCAATCTATTCTTCTGACAAAGGGCTAATATCCACTATCTACAATGAACTTAAACAAATTTACAAGAAAAAAAACCCATCAAAAAGTGAGTGAAGAACAGTAACAGACACTGCTCAAAAGAAGACATTTATGCAGGTAACGAACATGAAAAAAGCTCATCAACACTCGTCATTAGAGAAATGCAAATCAAAACCACAATGAGATACCATCTCATGCCAGTTAGAATGGTGATCATTAAAAGTCAGGAAACAACAGATGCTGGAGAGGATGTGGAGAAATAGGAACTTTTTCACACTGTTGGTGGGAGTGTAAATTAGTTCAACCATTGTGGAAGACAGTGAGGCAATTCTTCAAGGATCTAGAACCAGAAATACCATTTGCCCTAGCAACCCATTACTGGGTATATACACAAAGGAGTATAAATCATTCTACTATAAAGACACATGCACATGTATGTTTATTGCAGCACTGTTCACAATAGCAAAGACTTGGAACCAACCCAAATGCCCATCAATGATAGACTGGATAAAGAAAATGTGGCACATATACACCATGGAATACTATGCAGCCATAAAAGGATGAGTTCATGTCCTTTGCAGGGACATGGATGAAGCTGAAACCATCATTCTCAGTAAACTAACACAGAACAGAAAACCAAACACCACATGTTCTCACTCATAAGTGGAGTTGAACAATGAGAACACATGGACACACGAAGAGGAACATCACACTCCAGGACCTGTCTGGGGGTGGGGGTCTAGGGAGGGAAAGCATTAGGAGAAATACCTCATGTAGCTGCCGGGTTGATGGGTGCAGCAAACCATTTCTTTAAGCTCTCATTTCAGGTTCAGGTACACATCCCGGATTGCTATATAGCTAAATTGTATGTCATGGGGTTTGGTGTAGAGATTATTTCATCATCCAGATAAAAGCATAATACCCAATAGGTTCTTTTTAAATCTAATCCATCCTTTCACTCTCCACCCTCAAGTTAACCCCAGTATCTGTTGTTTCCTTTGTGCCCATATATTCTCATTTATTTAAGAGAATATGCATTATTTGGTTTTCTATTCCTGGGTTAGTTTGTTTAGGATCATGGCCAACAGCAACATCCAAGGACATGATCTCATTATTTTTATGATGTTGTAGTGTACCATGGTGTATATGTATGTTTTCCTAATACAGTCAACCATTAGTGGTATTAAGCTTCACTTCATATCTTCACTATTATCAAGAGTTCCCCAATGGACATGCACATTCGTGTGGCTTTATGGTACTAAAATCTATACTTCTTTTAGTATAAAACCAGTAATGGGAATCTGGCATCTAATGGTACTCCGGTTTGATATTTTCTGCAAAATCACCAAGCTGCTATCCACAATGGATGACATAATTTATAATTCAACAAGAAATCTTTAAGCATTCCCTTTTATCTGTAAACTTGACAACATACTATTTTTGACTTCTTAGTAATAGTCATTTGGGTGGTGTAAAACAGAATTGCACTTTGGTTTTAATTATCATTTCCCTATGGATTAGTGATGTTGAGCATTTTCAGATATGAATCCTGGATGCCTGTATGTCTTCCTTTGAAAAAATGTCTATGGACTTTTTAATCTTTTCAATGTGGTTATTTTCCCCTGTTAATTTAAGTAGCTTATAGATTCTGGATATTAGAACTTTCTCAGATGTATAATTTTCAGATATTTTTTCCCATTCTGTGCATTTTGTGTTCACCATTGATAGATTCTCCTGCTGTGCAGAATCTCTGTAGTTTAATTAGGTTCAATTTGCCAATTTTTATTTCTGCTGCCATTACATTTGGAATCTTCATCATAAAAATTTTTCAAAACCTATGTTCAGCATGGTATTTCCTAAATTATAGCTTAGCATTTTTATGGTGTTATATTTTAGATTTAAGCCCTTACTCTATAGAGTTATTATATGTAATGAAAAGAAGGGGTCCAGTGCCAACATTGAATATATAGCCAGTCAGTTATACCAGCAGCATTTATTGAACAGGAAGTCCTATCTGCATTGCTTATTTTGTCAACTTTGTTAAGAAGCAGATGACTGTTGGTGTACAGCTTTATGTTCTATATTCTGCTCCACAGGCCTCCATGTCTATTTTCATACCAGTATCATGCTGTTATGCTTACTGTAATCTTGTAGAATACTTTCAATTCAGGTAATGCTATGCATCCAGGTTTGACTAGAAATTGCCTTGGCTATTTGGGCTTTTCAATTCCATAAGAATTTTTTTTTTTTTTTTTAGACGGAGTTTCGCTCTTGTTACCCAGGCTGGAGTGCAATGGCGCGATCTCGGCTCACCGCAACCTCTGCCTCCTGGGTTCAGGCAATTCTCCTGCCTCAGCTTCCTGAGTAGCTGGGATTACAGGCATGTGCCACCATGCCCAGCTAATTTTTTGTATTTTTAGCAGAGACGGGGTTTCACCATGTTGACCAGGATGGTCTCAATCTCTTGACCTCGTGATCCACCCGCCTTGGCCTCCCAAAGTGCTGGGATTACAGGCTTGAGCCACTGCACCCAGCAAGAATTTTTAAAGGTTTTGTTAATTCTGCAAAGAATGTCATTGGTAGTTTGAATAGCAATTAATGTATAGATTGCTTTGGAGATTACAATTTTAGCAATGTCATTTCTTCCTATTTGTGTCAGCTATGATTTCCTTCAGTAGTGTTTTATAATTCTTATCATACTGATATTTCACCTTCCTGGTTAAATGGATTCCTGGGTAATTTATGCTTTTTGTGGCTATTGTGAACGGGTTTGCATTCTTTATTCAACTCTGACTTTTGATGTTGGGGCTGTATAGAAATGCTAAGTTACAGACTGATTTTTTTATACTGAAACTTTTTGGAACTTTTGTATTTAATCTAGGAGCTTTGGGGCTTTGAGGTTTTCTATGTATAAAATCGTGTTGTCTGCAGAGACTGTTTTACTTCTCTTCCTATTTGGATGCCTTTTCTTTCTATTCACTGATTGCTGTGGATAGAACTTCCAGTAATATGTTGAATAGGTGTGGTGAAAGTGGGCATCCTTGTCTTGCTCTGATCATAAAAAGAATGCTTCCAACTTCTACCAGTTGATTATGAGATTGGCTTTGAGTTTGTAACAGATGGGTCATTATTTTGAGATGTTTCTTTAATGCCAAGTTTGTTGAGGGCTTATAAAATGAAGTAACGTTAAGTAAATTGTATTAAACTTTTCTGCGTCTATAGAGATTATCGTGTGGTTTTGGTTTTAGCTCTGCTTATGTAATAAGTCACATTTTTTTCCCCAAGTTTTGTACGTTGAACTAACCTTGCATCACAGAAATATAGTCTCCTTAATCACAGGATTTGCTTTCTGATATGCAACTGGATTAGGTTTGCTGGTATTTTCTTGAGAATTTTTCCTTTAAGTTCATCAGGATATTGGCCTGAAGTTTTCTGTTGGTGTTGTGTCTTTGCCAAATTTTGGTATCAGGATAATGCTGGCTTCATAAAATAGTTAAGCGAGGTCCTTCCTCATTGGTAGTTTGAATAGCAATTAATGTATAGATTGCTTTGGAGATTACAATTTTAGCAATGTCATTTCTTCCTATTTGTGTCAGCTATGATTTCCTTCAGTAGTGTTTTATAATTCTTATCATACTGATATTTCACCTTCCTGGTTAAATGGATTCCTGGGTAATTTATGCTTTTGTGGCTATTGTGAACGGGTTTGCATTCTTTATTCAACTCTGACTTTTGATGTTGGGGCTGTATAGAAATGCTAAGTTACAGACTGATTTTTTATACTGAAACTTTTGGAACTTTTGTATTTAATCTAGGAGCTTTGGGGCTTTGAGGTTTTCTATGTATAAAATCGTGTTGTCTGCAGAGACTGTTTTACTTCTCTTCCTATTTGGATGCCTTTTCTTTCTATTCACTGATTGCTGTGGATAGAACTTCCAGTAATATGTTGAATAGGTGTGGTGAAAGTGGGCATCCTTGTCTTGCTCTGATCATAAAAAGAATGCTTCCAACTTCTACCAGTTGATTATGAGATTGGCTTTGAGTTTGTAACAGATGGGTCATTATTTTGAGATGTTTCTTTAATGCCAAGTTTGTTGAGGGCTTATAAAATGAAGTAACGTTAAGTAAATTGTATTAAACTTTTCATGCCTATAGAGATTATCGTGGTTTTGGTTTTAGCTCTGCTTATGTAATAAGTCACATTTTTTCCCCAAGTTTTGTCGTTGAACTAACCTTGCATCACAGAAATATAGTCTCCTTAATCACAGGATTTGCTTTCTGATATGCAACTGGATTAGGTTTGCTGGTATTTTCTTGAGAATTTTTCCCTTTAAGTTCATCAGGGATATTGGCCTGAAGTTTTCTGTTGGTGTTGTGTCTTTGCCAAATTTTGGTATCAGGATAATGCTGGCTTCATAAAATAGTTAAGCGAGGAGTCCTTCCTCCTTGATATTTTGGAATAGCTTGAGTAGTAATTTCACTAGCTTTTCTTTACATACCTGGTTGGATTCAGCCATAAATCCTTCCGGTCCAGGGCTTTATCTTGTGTCAGTGGTCTGTGTACTTAAATGGGTTTTTTGGTGGCCAGTAATGGTCATTCCTTTCCATATTGAGCACTCACTTAAGGATGTCTGATAAGGCAGGTCTGGTGTTAATGAAGTGCCTTGGCACTTGCTTGCCTGTAAAAGATCTTATTTCCCTTTCACCTATAAAGCTTAATTTGGCTGAATATGAAATTACTGGTTGGAATTACTTATTAAAAACACTGAATATAGGTATCCATATCTTCTGGCATACAGGGAACCTACTGAAAGGTATGCTGTTAGCCTGATGGGCTTCCATTTGTAGTTTACCCAGCCCTTCTCTATAGTTGATTTGGACATTTTCTTTCATTTCAATCTGATAGCTGTCTGGGAGACAGTATTTTACAGGGTTGTCAAAATTTCCTGCATTTAAATTTTGGTATGTCTAGCAAGGTTGCAGAAAAATTCACAGACAATAAACTAAAAAGTTGCTTGCTTTCTCTGCCTTTTTCGGGAATGTCAGTGACTCATAGGTTTGAATGCTGTATTGCACAGAGATTTTGTTCAGTTTTTAAATTCTTTTTAAAATATTTGACAACTAATTCAACTAAACAGTCTTGGAGCTCTGAGACTCTCCTCAGCTTCATCTACTCTGTCAATACTCCCAATTATATTACATAATTATGTAGTGTGCTTTTCAGCTCTACAAGATCAATTTGCCTCTTTGTTGAAATGGGCATTTCAGTTTCTAACATCTGCATTGTTCTATTATTTTCCTTAGATTCTTTAGATTCGGTTTCAACTTTCTTCTGAATCTCAATGATCTTCATTCATACCCATATTCTTAACCCTGTCATTTAACCCATCTCAGCCTGGTTAAGAACATCTGCCAGAGTTTGGAACTCTGGATTTTACAGCTGCCAGAGTTCTAGAAGTACTTTCTTCTCACGTATGTGGGCTAATATTCTTTCAATATTTGAAGATGCTGTGCTTTGTATGATGTTTTTTTTCATCTTCAATGCCCTTGGGGTTTGAGGGGTGAAGTGGGTTCAGCTGAATGGCTTCATTTCTGGAAGATTTTAGGGGAACAAGGCTGACCTCAGGATTCCTGGGCTGCATGTTCTAACTCTGGGGAAGCAGGGTCAAGAAACTAGTCTGTTCTCTGGTCACTCAAGGTTAGAAACTTACTGAACTGGAGGGGCTGATGTATTCCTGTTATAATGCCCACAGTATTCAAATAGAAGGGTGGCAGCCATAGCACATTATTGGGTTGGTGGCAGTGGAATCCATGCTCACTTGCTTATGCAAACAGTCTCAACAGCATAGAAGTGTGCACGTGTCAGATGGGGAGGGGCACTGAAAGAGGAGGGTTTAGCATTGTTCATGTTAGAACTCATGGCAGTGGCTGCAACAGATACAAGACCCTGGAGGAGACTACTTGGTTGCCACCCATGTGCACATTTGCACTTGGGGAAGAATGGCAAGGGTGGAGTTGCTGGTGTTCATTTGCATCAGTAACAACACACAAAGGGTAAGGTTACCATTGTTCGTGCACACCAGTGATGGCCCTGTAGGGGCAGGATTACTAACACCTATAAATAGATTTGTGCTCTCTGATAAGCCAAGTTTAGTTTCAATACATGGATTTCTGGTTTGTAGATGTTACATTGCTGTGTATGTGTATGTATGCAAGTCACATTCAGATTTGGTTAGCGTTATATTGTCATATAACTTTAAGTCAGGTAATGTGATAATTCTAGCTTTGTTCTTTTGGCTCAGGATTACTGTGTCTATTCTTTGTCTTGTTCTTATTTCTGTGAAAAAAATCACACTGTCATTTTCAAACTATAAATTGCTATACATAGTATGGGCTTTTAACAATACATCTTCTCCTACTAAATGAACATGCAGTATCTTTTGATTTACTAGTGTCCTCTTCGTTTTCTATCGGTGACTCATAGTTTTCCTTGTAAATACATTTTACTTTATTGGTTAAGTTTCTTCCTATATATTTATTTGTATCTATTGGGTTATTTATAATTCTCCCTTTCTAATGTGAGTAACTATTTCTTCCTCTTCTTTCTTACACTATTAAAGTATTCTATATTTGTGTACCTTTTTCTATGAGTTGTAAACATTCAGACGTTTTCCTTTTGCTTATTAATGTACTTATCATTCAGACTGAATTACACTTTTTAGCATTTCATGTAAGACAGGTCTGATGTTGACAAAAACTCCTCACCTGTTGTGTGCCTAGTAAAGCATTTTTTTCAAGTTTGAAGAATATTTTGCTGGATTTGATATTCTAACTTGGCAGGTTATTTCCTTCAACAATAAATATGTCATCATACTACTAGACTGTAAACTCTTCACTACCAGATATATCAGAGCTCCTTTATAATTTTTTTTGTTTTGTTGCAGTTTTTAGGACCGTTTAAATTTTCCTTTATCTCTGAACATTTGATTATTACATTCCTTGACATAGTCTTATTTTAGTTGAATCTGCTTGTTTCTGTTTTATTTGTACTGTCTTGTACCTGGGTAATCACATCTAGATATACACATATATATTTCAGCTCACCAGAACTTCTACCTCCCAGGTTCAAGTGATTCTAGTGCCTCCGTCTTCCAAGTAGCTGGGACTACAGGCATAAGCCACCATGCCCAGCTAATTTTTATACTTTTAGTAAGAGATGGGGATTTCACTATGTTGGCCAGACTGGTCTCGAACTCCCGACCTCATGTGATCTACCCACCGCAGTCTCCCAAAAGTGCTGAGATTACAGGTGTGAGCCACCATGCCCAGCCTATTTCTCTAAACTTTCACCTCCAAACTCTTAAGAATGGTAAGCCTGACATTTCAAGATTATTTTCTTCACCTTGTAGGCATGCTTCATTCTTCTTTTTGCTTTTTTCTCACTGTGTATTTTCATATAGCCTGTCTTTAACAATACTGATTCTTCTTTTGCTTGATCATTTCTGCTATTGAGACCTTATGGTGCATTTCTCCATTCAGTCACAGTTTCTCAGTTCCACTATTTAAGTTTGTTTCATCTATTATTTCAGTATTTGTTAAATTTCTTTAATAAATTCCTGAACTGCTTTCCTGCAATATCATGGTGTTTGGTATTATCCCAAAATGTGTCTCCTAAATTATTACCCTGACATCACCATCTTATTAGGATCAGTCAGTGGCTACTTGTTCTGTATATCTGAGGAGGTCATGGTTCATAGTAATTTTGAATTTCCTGTATGAGAGGCAACTTAGCTACATCCCTCCAAAACTAGATCCAATAGTCCTTAAAGACGTCACGTCTCCTGGATGGTGTTGTGCTTGAGGAAGTTCTTCAGTGGTCCAGGCATTTAAGAGTTAGGTATTTATAGAATCTTGCCTGTAGCTCCATAAAACAGTAAGTGGTAATTTTCTCTTGTAAGGTGGCTTGAATCCTGCAGGTAAAGCACAAGCAAGCAGGGTAATCAGAAGCCACTCTGTTATTCTGGAAGCTGCAGAGAAAGGGAACCCAGAAACCTGGTATGACAGCAGAAAGGGACACAATAGGAGAAATTGGTTAATTCATCAAGGCTTTGACTAAAATGGCATGCTTCCTTTAGGGAATCAAAGTTGATTTGTACAGTCAATTAAAGCCTGTTAGGGACTCTGGCTTCATACCTTGTCCCCACAGAATCCCTGTACAAGGTTCCTGACCTGTGACCCTGCACTTGATGGATCAGCTGCCACCACCCAGATCAATAAACTGACTCATCCGATCTTGTGGCCCCCCATCCAGGAACTGACCGAACACAAGAAGACAGCTCTCACTCCCTTTGATTTCATCTCCGATCAATCAGCACTCACGGCTCACTGACTTCCGCCCATACATCAAGCTACCCTTAAAAAATCTGCTTCCCAAATGCTTGGAGAGACTGATTTCAATAATAATAAAACTCTGGAGACACACACAGACACACACACACACACGAGTTAGGTATTTATTCCAATCTTTGCAGTCTGTACTACTTTGCAGCTGCTCTTCACAGGGTGTTTAAAAATTAAATGTGATTGTGTTGTTTCATCTAATTATGTAATCATTGCAGTCATTTCACCACTAGAGGGCACCCTAGAACCAGGAACACAGACACACTTGAAGACTCCCACATACACAGCACTTGTGGACGTGAGAAATACAAGGATACAACTTCTCGGATTACTAGGAAAATACCCTCACTGTAAGCCTCTGTGCACTCAGTTGCCAAGACTTGAGGAAGGGTTACTAAAATTCCCTACTATTACTGTATTGCAGTTTCTCTCACATTAGGTTGCTTGCACTTTGCTTTATATATTTTGATGTTCTGCTGCAGGGTGCATACATATTTACGATTTTTATAACGTCTTCCTGAATTGATCCTTCACAAGTATTATGTAGTAATATTTTTGTCTTTTTCACTTAATAGGTATTAAGTGAAAACTTTGTTATCTAAGTACAGCTCCTGTTGCTATTTATTGGT
The DNA here is from genome assembly GCA_021498475.1 of Saguinus midas. Lineage (NCBI taxonomy): Eukaryota > Metazoa > Chordata > Mammalia > Primates > Cebidae > Saguinus > Saguinus midas. The sequence goes on along the minus strand of CM038398.1, from coordinate 69,069,145 downwards.
TTCCATTTCTATCAAACACCTTTTTGCATCTCTTCACTTTTAGTCAATGTGTATCTATATAAGTTAATTTTTTTTACATGCAGCATATAGTTGGGTCTTGATTTTTTAAAATATCCATTGAGCCACTCTCTTTTATTTCTTTTGAGGGTGGAGGTCCTAGAACAATATTACTGATAGGTAAGAAATCACTATTGACGTTTTGTTTGGTACTTTTTTGTCGTTTTATCAATTATTTTTCCTTCCTTCTCCCACTGTGGCTAAGTGATTTTCTTTGGTAGTATCTCATAAAAAGTATTTTGAAACAGATGATAATTTTCATCACAAGGAATATAAACAGCCAATCAATTTTATACTTTAACTCAATCCCCCCACATTGTAACTTTCTCATGTCTATTTTTATATTGGCTATATTTTATGATGCTGCTATACTTTTCATAAACTTGCACCTTACTCGTATTATGGATATAAGGTTACATATTCTTACGGGTAATAATTTCTTCTGAATTTGCCTATGTATTTGCACTGGCCCCTGAGTTTTGTAACATCAAACTTTTTCTCTTTGGCCATTAGCATAATTTTTTCATCATAAAGAACTTTTCATTTCTTCAATGATGAGTCTAATGAATTCTCACCATGTTTTCTTCCTTTCTGCAAACGATGTTATCTCTTAATCTTCCAAGGAAATCTTGTGTGGATACAGTATTGTTGGTTAATTTTTTTCCTTTAGTATTTTATGTCATTTTACCCTCCCCGCTCTGCCCCGATAGATATACAATTTCTGATAGAAGTCTGTTAACAAACAAATTGGAAATACATAATGTTATCTGCTTTTCTCTTGCTGTTTTCAGTGTCCTTTCTCTTTGTAGTATGTTTTTGAAATTACATATAAGCCTTGGGGTATTCTTATTTAAACTGAATCTATTTGGTCTTCAACATTGTTGTACCTGAATATTTGTACTTTTCACTGCATTTGGAATATATTCTGTTATTTCATTGAATAAGCTTTCCTGCTCTTGCTATAACAAAACTACTACTTGAACACCAATGATGACTTAATTTGCTGTTTGGACGTTATTCTCTATATCCTGTAGATATTCTCTAGACCTTTTCATTCCATTTCTTTAATCTCTACAGATTCTCCAATACCCTATCTTTAAGATCACTATTTTTCTATTCTTGATCAATTTTGCTAGACAGCCTCTAATAAATTTTTCAATTCAAACAATTACTTCTCATTTGCAATACTTATTTGGTGTATTTTATTATTTCAATCACTTCATCAAGTTTCTAATAAATTCTGGGATTTTTTTTTTCATTATACTGGGTTCCACTACATTTCCTTAAAATTGCATTTATAAATTCTTGATTTTTGAGCTCAACCATTACCATATCATTATGGTTGGCAACTGGCTCCATGCTTTCTCTGTTCATGGTGGTCACGGTTCATGGCTTGCAGCTGTTTCTTGTAGACATATGCCAATAGTTTCACACTGAATCATTATGTACTTATTCCAGTCTCAGTGGACTAGCTTCTTTTGGTCCTCCTAGAGTATGTTTTCTTAGATATTACTTGCAGTTTTTGAGACTACTTAATCTGTAAGTGCTGCGTATTTTAGATTTGACTCAGCTCTCACAAACATTTTGAGCATTGCCCATACCACATAGGGGTACCAAAATCAATCCTCTGGCTGTACAGGAAGGTTGGATAGGCATTTGTGCAAAGAACTATGAACTCTACCTATTGCATTATAGTACTGCTGAACAGCCACTCTGACTTGGAATCTACGTTGTCTGATGTAAAGTCAATTATTTTTCAGGTTAGAGTTGTGAATCTCAACTGGCCCAACTGTCTTTCACTGTCATCATGGGATTTTCTCCCTAAAAGCACACACAATACTTCCCGTTTGTTAAACTATTAACAGTTTTTCAACAAGAGAAGCCAAGATGGTGAAGAAGCTGTCTGCGAAAATCTCACATTTATCCCACGTTGAATTGATGAACGTGGAGAAATTTTTCCACACATGATGGCAGGCAGATAAGATTGTCAAAAATACAGAACAAACCCTTTACCATCTGGTCCATGTTTTTCACTTCTCTGTAGTCTCAGGAAATGTCTCTGCTTCAGATTTCAGTTCTGGAAAATTACTGGTGATAATATGGGTGCTGAATATATTACTGATGTTCTATGAGGGTAAGTAAAACCAGAGTGTTTTTACTTTGAGATTTTGGTGAAGCATTCTATTCTTGATTTCACACCTTACATATATTTATAATCACATATGCCAAAATTAATTTTTGTAGTTATTAATAGTTTATAGATGGACATGATGGCAGGTGCCAAAATACCATCAAATCAGAAGGCTGAGGAGGGAAAATTGCTTGACCCCAGAATTTTGACACCAGCCTGGGCAACATAGCAACAGCCACCTAATTGAAAAAGTTTTGTGTATTAACCTTAACAATGAAGATATACATTATTTGTATGCCACCATTAAAGTACATCAGTATTGTGAATTTGAGTTTTTACTTACCTTTTACCAGTGAGTTTTATACATTCCTGATTTTGTATTATGCATGAGCTTTTCCTTTCAACTTTAAGAATTCCCTCTAACATTTCGTTTTAATGAATAACAAGAAAAAAGAGGTGAAGTCTTCCATAATATTTGTGGATCCATTTCTATTTTCAACTTATTTTCCAGATATATTAAAATTGTTTAGTTCCATCCAAATATTGGAATTTAGGAATTATCCCAGATAATTTTCCCTGTCCTTTATGTTTCTGTTCCATCCATCCATTGGTAAGTGTTCACATTACTTATCATTTTTCTTATTCTTCCGTATAAGCTGTTACTCTCCTGTATTAAAACCATAATTAATATGTGCTTACATATTATGTTAAAATAAAGATTCACAAAATGCTGCAAATACAGTACTGTTTACACATACCACTTACCTAATATTCCCCAATGGTGACATTTTTCCATTAATATAGTACAATATCACAAGCAGCACCTTGACATTGGTGAAATGTGCACATTTACATATTTTATCACATATACATATTTTTTTAACCACTGCATGACTCAGAATACAGAACTCATCAGTCATTAAAAATGGATCGCATCCACTAGTCTTACAATCCACATACAATCTCAACTTCTACCATCCCTAACAGATGAAAACAATATTCTGTAACTATTAATTTTATCATGTAAAGATACCTGAAAATAAGCATTATGTTAGAACTAGAAATTGGTATTTCCTTCAGAATTGAGAATCATCCAAGGCTTATTGTATAGTAATAGTTTATTCCTTTTAATTTTTCAGTTGCATTATACAATATGGAAGTAACCGTATTTAACTGTTTACCTGGTGAATAGTTGTTTCCAGGTTCTGGCTATTACAAATGAAATTTCTGTGACCACTCAAGTACAGGTTTGCACAAAACATAAATTTTGATTTCTATAAAATTGCCCATGACAGTAATTGCTCAGCCTAACTACGTTTGTTTAGCTTTAAAAGAAATTGCCAAATAATTTTCCAATGTGGTATACAATTTTATATTCCCATCAGCAATAAAAATTCAATTTTTTCTACATTATTCCCAGCCTTTGGAATCATTATGTTTTAACTATTTCAGCTATCAAAATAAATCTGCTATAGGCCTGGTGAGGTGGCTCACCCGTGTAATCCCAGAAATTTGGGAGGCCAAGGAGGGTGGATCGCCTGAGGTCAGGAGTTCAGGACAAGCTAAGCCAACATGGTGAAACCCGTCTCTACTAAAAATACAAAATAATAATAATAATAATTTACTGGGTGGGGTGGCAGCCAGCTGTAATCCTAGCTACTTGGGAGGCTGAGGCAGGAGAATCGCTTGAACCAGGGAGGCTGAGGTTGTAGTGAGCCAAGATTGCACCACTGCCCTCCACCCTGGGTGACAGTGATTCCATCTCAAATTAAAAAAAAAAAAAACTCTGCTGTAATGTCCCATCATAGAATTAATTTCAATCATGTTCTTACTGAAGTTTCTGTATCTTCCATAAAATGTTCTTTTACAACATTTGCTCATTTTCTAATTTAAAGCTTTGGATTTTAATATTGTCTATGGAGAATTATGTAAATATTCTAGCGATAACTCCAGTGTTGAATATGAGATTTGCAAACGTTTTCCATATAGTTTGTATTTTCATACTATTTGTGGTTACTATGCAAAGCAAAAGAAATAAGCTTTGATGTCCTTCCCTTTTCAATTGATTTTTATTAATGAACTGTCCATTGATACTTAAGTCTTTTTCTTTTTATTTGCCTGAACACTGCTGATAATTGTTTTTAAGTATATATTTTAATTATACTTTAAGTTCTGGGGTACATGTGCACATTTACATATTTTATCACATATACATATTTTTTAACCACTGCATGACTCAGAATACAGAACTCATCAGTCATTAAAATGGATCGCATCCACTAGTCTTACAATCCACATACAATCTCAACTTCTACCATCCCTAACAGATGAAAACAATATTCTGTAACTATTAATTTTATCATGTAAAGATACCTGAAAATAAGCATTATGTTAGAACTAGAAATTGGTATTTCCTTCAGAATTGAGAATCATCCAAGGCTTATTGTATAGTAATAGTTTATTCCTTTTAATTTTTCAGTTGCATTATACAATATGGAAGTAACCGACGTATTTAACTGTTTACCTGGTGAATAGTTGTTTCCAGGTTCTGGCTATTACAAATGAAATTTCTGTGACCACTCAAGTACAGGTTTGCACAAAACATAAATTTTGATTTCTATAAAATTGCCCATGACAGTAATTGCTCAGCCTAACTACGTTTGTTTAGCTTTAAAAGAAATTGCCAAATAATTTTCCAATGTGGTATACAATTTTATATTCCCATCAGCAATAAAAATTCAATTTTTTCTACATTATTCCCAGCCTTTGGAATCATTATGTTTTAACTATTTCAGCTATCAAAATAAATCTGCTATAGGCCTGGTGAGGTGGCTCACCCGTGTAATCCCAGAAATTTGGGAGGCCAAGGAGGGTGGATCGCCTGAGGTCAGGAGTTCAGGACAAGCTAAGCCAACATGGTGAAACCCGTCTCTACTAAAAATACAAAATAATAATAATAATAATTTACTGGGTGGGGTGGCAGCCAGCTGTAATCCTAGCTACTTGGGAGGCTGAGGCAGGAGAATCGCTTGAACCAGGGAGGCTGAGGTTGTAGTGAGCCAAGATTGCACCACTGCCCTCCACCCTGGGTGACAGTGATTCCATCTCAAATTAAAAAAAAAAACTCTGCTGTAATGTCCCATCATAGAATTAATTTCAATCATGTTCTTACTGAAGTTTCTGTATCTTCCATAAAATGTTCTTTTACAACATTTGCTCATTTTCTAATTTAAAGCTTTGGATTTTTAATATTGTCTATGGAGAATTATGTAAATATTCTAGCGATAACTCCAGTGTTGAATATGAGATTTGCAAACGTTTTCCATATAGTTTGTATTTTCATACTATTTGTGGTTACTATGCAAAGCAAAAGAAATAAGCTTTGATGTCCTTCCCTTTTCAATTGATTTTATTAATGAACTGTCCATTGATACTTAAGTCTTTTTCTTTTTATTTGCCTGAACACTGCTGATAATTGTTTTTAAGTATATTTTAATTATACTTTAAGTTCTGGGGTACATGTGCAGATCTTGCAGGATTGTTACATAGGTATACACATATCATGGTGGTTTGCTGCTTCCATACCACAATCACCTACATTAGGTATTTCTCCCAATGTTTTTCCCCCAAATCTCCCCACACCTGCTATCTCTCCCCTAGCCCCCCATCCCCCAAAAGACCTTAGTGTGTGCTGTTCCCCTCCCTGTGTCCATGTGTTCTCATTGTTCAAAACCCACTTATGAGTGAGAACATTCAGTGTTTGGTTTTCTGTTCTTGTGTTACTTTGCTGAGAATGATGGTTTTCAAATTCATCCACGTCCCTGCAAAGGACACAAACTAATCACTTTTTATGGCTGCATAGTATTCCATGGTGTATATGTGCTGCATTTTCTTTATCCAGTCAACATTGATGGGCATTTGTGTCAGTTCCAGGTCTTTGCTATTGTAAACAGTGCCACAACAAACGTAAGTGTGCATGTGTCTTTATAATAGAATGATTTATAATCCTTTGGGTATAAAACCATTTATGGGATTGTTGCGTCAAATGGCATTATTTCTAGATCCATGAGAAATTGCCATACTGCCTTCCCAAATAGTTGGAATAATTTATACTCCCACCAAAAGTGTAAAAGCGTTCCTATTTCTCCACATCCTCTCCAGCTCCGTTGTCTCCAGATGTTTTGATGATCGTCATTCTAACTGCCATAAGATGGTATCTCAATATGGTTTTGAATTTCCCTAATGACGAGTGATGAGTTTTGCCCATTCAGTATGATATTGGCTGTGAGTTTGTCATAAATAGCTTTTATTATTTTGAGATACATTCCATTGATACCTAGTTTATTGAGAGTTTTAGCATAAAGGGCTGTTGAATTTTGTCAAAGGCCTTCTCTGCATCTATTGAGATAATCATGTGGTTTTTGTCTTTGGTTCTGTTTATGTGATGGATTACATTTATAGATTTGCATATGTTGAACCAGCCTTGCATCCCAGGATGAAGCCTACTTGATTGTGATGGATACATTTTGATGTGCTGTTGTTGCATTTGGTTTGCCAGTATTTCATTGAAGATTTTTGCATTGATGTTCATCATGGATATTGGCCTGAAATTTTCTTTTTAGTTGTGTCTCTGCCAGGTTTTGGTATCAGGATGATGTTGGTCTCATAAAATGAGTTGGGAGGATTCCCTCTTTTGTATTGTTTGGAATAGTTTCAGAAGGAATGGTACCAGCTCCTCTTTGTACCTCTGGTAGAATCTGGCTGTGAACCTGTCTGACCTGGACTTTTTTGGTTGGTAGGCTATTAATTGCTGCCTCAACTTCAGACCTTGTTATTGGTCTATTCAGGATTCAACTTCTTCCTGGTTTAGTCTTGGGAGGGTGTAAGTGTCCAGGAATTTATCCATTTCTTCTACTGGTTTATGTGCATAGAGTTGTTTGTAGTAATCTCTGATGGTAGTTTGTATTTTCATACTATTTGTGGTTACTATGCAAAGCAAAAGAAATAAGCTTTGATGTCCTTCCCTTTTCAATTGATTTTTATTAATGAACTGTCCATTGATACTTAAGTCTTTTTCTTTTTATTTGCCTGAACACTGCTGATAATTGTTTTTAAGTATATATTTTAATTATACTTTAAGTTCTGGGGTACATGTGCAGATCTTGCAGGATTGTTACATAGGTATACATATCATGGTGGTTTGCTGCTTCCATACCACAATCACCTACATTAGGTATTTCTCCCAATGTTTTTCCCCAAATCTCCCACACCTGCTATCTCTCCTAGCCCCCATCCCCAAAAGACCTTAGTGTGTGCTGTTCCCTCCCTGTGTCCATGTGTTCTCATTGTTCAAAACCCACTTATGAGTGAGAACATTCAGTGTTTGGTTTTCTGTTCTTGTGTTACTTTGCTGAGAATGATGGTTTTCAAATTCATCCACGTCCCTGCAAAGGACACAAACTAATCACTTTATGGCTGCATAGTATTCCATGGTGTATATGTGCTGCATTTTCTTTATCCAGTCAACATTGATGGGCATTTGTGTCAGTTCCAGGTCTTTGCTATTGTAAACAGTGCCACAACAAACGTAAGTGTGCATGTGTCTTTATAATAGAATGATTTATAATCCTTTGGGTATAAAACCATTTATGGGATTGTTCGTCAAATGGCATTATTTCTAGATCCATGAGAAATTGCCATACTGCCTTCCCAAATAGTTGGAATAATTTATACTCCCACCAAAAGTGTAAAAGCGTTCCTATTTCTCCACATCCTCTCCAGCTCCGTTGTCTCCAGATGTTTTGATGATCGTCATTCTAACTGCCATAAGATGGTATCTCAATATGGTTTTGAATTTCCCTAATGACGAGTGATGAGTTTTTGCCCATTCAGTATGATATTGGCTGTGAGTCTGTCGTAAATAGCTTTTATTATTGTGAGATACATTCCATTGATACCTAGTTTATTGAGAGTTTTTAGCACAAAGGGCTGTAGAATATTGTTGAAGGAATTTTCTGCATTTATTGAGATAATCAAGTCGTTTTTGTCTTTGGTTCTGTTTGGGTAATGGATTACCTAACAGTTTATAGATTTGCGTATGTTGATGATGTTGAACCAGCCTTGCATCCTCGGGATGTAGCCTACTTGATTGTGATGGATACATTTTGATGTGCTGTTGTTGCATTTGGTTTGCCAGTATTTCATTGAAGATTTTTGCATTGATGTGCATCATGCATATTGGCCTGAAATTTTCCTTTTTAGTTGTATCTCTACCACGTTTTGGTATCAGGATGATGTTGGTATCATTAAATGAATTAGGGAGGATTCCCTCTTTTGTATTGTTTGGAATAGTTTCAGAAGGAATGGTACCAGCTCCTCTTTGTACATCTGGTAGAATTTGGCTGTGAACCCATCTGGACCTGGACTTTTTTTGGTTGGTAGGCTATTAATTGCTGCCTCAACTTCAGACCTTGTTTTCGGTCTATTCAAGGATTCAACTTCTTCCTGGTTTAGTCTTGGGAGGGTGTAAGTGTACAGGAATGTATCCATTTCTTCTACTGGTTTATGTGCAGAATTGTTTGCAGTAATCTCTGATGGTAGTTTATATTTCTGTGGAATCGGTGGTGACATTCCCTTTATCATTTTTTAATGCATCTATTCGATTCTTCTCTTTTCTTTTTATTAGTCTGGCTACAGTCTATCTATTTTGTTGATCTTTTCAAAAACCAGCTCCTGGATTTATTGATTTTTGAAGGGTTTTTGTGTCTCTATCTCCTTCAGTTCTGCTCTGATCTTAGTTATTTCTTGTCTTCTGCTAGCTTTTGAATTTGTTTGATCTTGCTCCTCTAGTTTGTGATGACAGGGTGTTGATTTCAGATCTTAACTCATTCTCATGTGTGCATTTAGTACTATAAATTTCCCTCTAGACAATGCTTCAAATTTGTCCCACAGATTCTGGTACGTTGTGTCTTCATTTTCATTGGTTTTGAAGGACATCTTTACTTCTGCCTTCATTTCATTATTTATCCAGTAGTCATTCAGAAGCAGGTTGTTCAGTTTCCATGTAGTTGTGCAGTTTTGAGTGAGTTTATTAATCCTGAGTTCTAATTTGATTGCACTGTGGTCTGAGAGACTGTTTGTTATGATTTCTGTTCTTTGGCATTTGCTGAGGAGTGATTTACTTCCAATTATGTGGTCAATTTTAGAGTAAGTGTGATGTGGTGCTGAGCAGAATATATATTCTGTGGATTTGGGGTGGAGAGTCCTGTAGATGTCTATTAGGTCCACTTGGTCCAGATCTGAGTTCAAGTCCTGGATATTACCCTTGTTATTTTCTGTCTCATTGATCTGTCTAACATTGACAGTGGCGTGTTGAAAGCCTCCCACTATTATTGTGTGGGAGTCTAAGTCTCTTTGTAGGTCATTAAGAACTTGCTTTATGTATCTGGGTGCTCCTGTATTGGGTGCATATATATTTAGGATAGTTAGCTCTTCTTGTTGCATTGATCCTTTTACCATTATGTAATGCCCTTCTTTGTCTCTTTTGATCTTTGTTGGTTTAAAGTCCATTTTATCAGAGATTAGGATTGCAACCCCTGCTTTTTTTTGCTCTCCATTTGCTTGGTAAATCTTCCTCCATCCCTTTATTTTGAGTCTATGTGTCTTTGCATGAGATGGGTCTCCTGAATACAGCACACCAATGGGTCTTGACTTTTATCCAATTTGCCAGTCTGTGTCTTTTGATTGGGGCATTTAGCCCATTTACATTTAAGGTTAATATTGTTATGTGTGAATTTGATCCTGCCATTTTGATACTAGCTGGTTGTTTTGCCCATTAGTTGATGCAGTTTCTTCATTGTGTCAATGGTCTTTACCATTTGGTATTTTTGCAGTGGCTGGTACTGGTTGTTCCTTTCCATGTTTAGTGCTTCCTTCAGGAGCTCTTGTAAGGCAGGCCTGGTGGTGACAAAATCTCTCAGCAATTGCTTGTCTGTAAAGGATTTTATTTCTCCTTCACTTATGAAGCTTAGTTTGGCTGGATATGAAATTCTGGGTTGAAAGTTCTTTTCTTTAAGGATGTTGAATATTGGCCCCACTCTCTTCTGGCTTGTAGGGTTTCTGCTGAGAGATCCACTGTGAGTCTGATGGGCTTCCTTTGTGGGTAACCAACCTTTCTCTCTGGCTGCCCTTAGCATTTTTCCTTCATTTCAACCCTGGTGAATCTGATGATTATGTGCCTTGGGGTTGCTCTTCTTGAGGAATATCTTTGTGGTGTTCTCTGTATTTCCTGGATTTGAATGTTGGCCTGCCTTGCTAGGTTGGGAAGTTCTCCTGGATAATATCCTGAAGAGTGTTTTCCAGCTTGGATTCATTCTACCCATCATATTCAGGTACACCGATCAAATGTAGATTAGGTCTTTTCACATAATCCCATTATTTCTTGGAGGCTTTGTTCATTTCTTTTCACTCTTTTTCTCTAATCTTGCCTTCTCATTTTATTTCATTGAGTTGATCTTCACTCTCTGATATCCTTTCTTCTGCTTGATTGATACAGCTATTGAAACTTGTATATGCTTCACGAAGTTCTTGTGCTGTGTTTTTTAGCTTCATCAAGTCATTTATGTTCTTCTCTAAGCTGGTTATTCTAGTTAGCATTTCATGTAACCCTTTTACAAGGTTCTTAGTTTCTTTGCATTGGGTTAGAACATGTTTCTTTAGCTCAGAGAAGTTTGTTATTACCCACCTTCTGAATCCTGCTTCTGTCAATTCATCAAACTCATTCTCCATCCAGTTTTGTTCCTTGCTGGTGAGAAGTTGTGATCTCTGGGAGGAGGAGAAGCATTCTGGTTTTTGGTGATTTCATTCTTTTTGTGCTGGTTTCTTCTCATCATGGATTTGTCTACCTTTGATATTTGAAGTTGTTAACTTTTGGATGGGGTCTCTAAAGGAACATTCTGTCTGTTGATGTTGAAGCTATTTCTGTTTTTAAGTTTTCCTTCTAACAGACCTCTCTGCTACAGGACTGCTGGTTGTTCACTCCAGACCCTGCTTGCCTGGGAATCATCTGAGGGGGCTACAGAACAGCAAGGATTGCTGCCTGTTCTTTCCTCTGGTAGCTGCATTCCAGAAGGGTACTTGCCAGATATCAGCCAGAGCTCTCCTGTAGGAGGTGTATTTTTGGATATACGGGCGTCAGGGAGCCACTTGAGGAGGCAATCTGTCCCTTATCAGAGCTCAAGTGCTGTGCTGGGAGCTCCATTGCTCCTTCAGAGCTGCTGGGTAGGGATGTTTAAGTCTGCTGCAGCGGAACTCAAAACCACCCCTTTTTCCTGGTGCGCTGTAACAGGAAGGTGGGGTTTTATTTATAAGTCCTTGACAAGCTGCTGCCTTTTTTCAAAAATGCCCTGCCCCACAAGTAGGGAGTCTAGTCACAGTCTGCCTGCAGAGGCACTGCTGAGCTGCCATGTGTGGGCTCTGTCCAGCTGTTGTGTGAACTCCTTTGGACTTTTGTTTACATTGGTAAGGTTAAAATTGCCTTGGCAATGGCAGACGCCCTTCACCCCACCAAGATAGGCCACCTTGGGTCAAGTTCAAACTGCTATGCTGGCTGCAAAACTCTCAAGCCAGAGGGCTTCAGTTTGCTGGTCTTTCTGGGGTGGGACCTGCTGAGCCAGATCACTTGAATTCCTACCTGCAGCTCCTCTTATTTCGGGTGAGTGGGAGGCTCTGTCTAACAGGCATTCCAGATGCCAGCCAAATGGCCACCCGGATTTGTGCCAAATACTCAAGGTGCCAGCTGAAATGGCTGCTCAGATCTGTGCTGGAATCCTGCAGTGCTTGTCGGCCCCAGCAGAAATCTCCTGGTCTGTGTGCTGTAGTGACCATGGGAGAAATGCAGGATCTGAACCGGAGTGCTGGAGTGGCTGGAAAAGTCCCCAGCGGCCTCCGCTGAGTAGGAAGGAGTCCTCCAGCTAGTTGCATTTCCCAGGTAAGGCAGCGCCCCATTGTGCTTCGGTTTGCCCTTTTTGGGCTACACTCACCGTCCAGCGAATCCTATTGAGATGAACCTGGTACCTCAGTTGGGAATGCGGAGATCACTCTCCTACATTGTTCTCATGGGGAACTGTGCTTGGCAGCTGTTCCTATTCAACCATCTTGGTGGACTCCCCGCAATGCTTAAGTCTTCTAATCCATAAATTTGAGATGCCTTTCCACTTACATATTCCTCAACTCCTCTGACACATATTTTGTGATATTCACATTTCTTTCTTTTTTTTTAGTAGTGAATAGTGTAATGTTAAATCCAAGAAAGAAAAACAAATAGTCACCTCTGTGGCAGCTCATTAACCACTGGTAACACATAGAGGTCAATGTACCAGAACTTCAAAAAAAAGTGTTGATACAATTGAATACCCTTCCACTATAAATAGGATGGAGGATGGGTCACTGTATCCATATTACCAATGACAGTCACCCCAAGAAACACAAGCAGCTCCATCCACCCTCTTTCAGGGGGTAGAGCCACTATATTTCTCATGTAGATCAGCTACATTGTCATTGGAGACTCAGATCCAGTCATCCTCCTGCAGGTGGTAGAGAGCGACTGCACCTCCTGAGTAGGCATCTCTGCAGGTGGCTTGGTAGATGGCTCGATGGGCCAGATCATAGAGGGCTGCGCCACTTCCAGGTCATAGGAATAGCCCTGATCCATGACCCATTCACATACACAGAGCGAGAACCTACAGAGAAGGTGGCCCCTGAGATCCAGTTCCCTTCACTGTCCACATAGTAGAGGCAAGGTCTTCTCTTATCTCAGCCACAGATCATGGTGCCCATGGACAGCCCCATGCCTTTGTACTGATACGCCATGTTGGCAAGCTGCTTGGAGGCAGCTGCTACAGAGATGCATTCCTTATGTCGAAGCTCATAGATTCAACATTGCTCAGCCAACAGCTGTTCCCAGAAGCTGCAATCCACTAAGTCCCCAGCCATGGGGCTTAGTAGGTAGGGATTTATCTCTATAACCTTCTTCACCATCTGGGAGGCAATGTAAGCACCTGCTGTAGCTCTGGAGTTGACAGCACTATGACTCCATGGTAGAACCTGAAGGCCAAGGCAGTTGTTCCTTGAAGCATTTCGATTCCTGGCTCCTCTGGGACACCCCAGCCAGTCACAGCCAGGGTCAGCCTATCACTGGGACACCCTGGACCCAGATTCAGCAGATCTGCATGACCCTTGAGTCTGAAAAACCCACACTGGTTCACTTTTACTGGTCTCTCCAACACACGGGCCAGTGCCATGTCTAGTGTGGGCCGATACTCACATTTCATGCAAAATTTCACTTTATCTCACAGTATTTTCTCTCAATATTACTGTAAATAAAAATGTTTCAACGATTTCACTTTTGAATTATTCTTTAATAATGTATAGAAATACAAGTGATTTTTGTATTGTAATCTTAAATCACAAAAACTTGCTGAGTAATCTTGTTATTGGAATCCAACCTTATTGGATCCACTGGGGTTGTATATGTACAAAACCATGTCATCTGCAAAAGGTTTTGCTGCTTCCTATTTAAAAAATTTGTTTCTATATGCAATGCAATTGATGTCACAGAACCTCCAGTACACTGTTGAACAGAACTGGCAAGAGTGTTTTATTCTGTCCTTGTTCCTCAACTTACAGAGAAAGCATCGTTTTTTTCCTTTTTCTTTTTCTTAGACAGAGTCTCGCTCTGTTGCCCAGGTTGGAGTGCAATGACTTGATCTCAGCTCACTGCAACCTCCACCTCCCAGGTTCAAGTATTTCTCCTGCCTCTGCTTCCCGAATAGCTGGGATTACAAGTGCCTGCCACCACACCCAGCTAATTTTTTTTTTTTTTTTTAAGTAGAGAAAGAGTTTCACCATGCTGGCCAGGCTGGTCTCAAACCCCAACCTCAGGTGATCCACCCACCTTGGCCTCCCAAAATGCTGGGAATACAAGTGTGAGCCACCACACCCAGCTCAAAAACATTCATTAGAACTATGTAAAGATTAGTTGTGAGGGTTTTCTTTACTTTTTAGAGACAGGGACTCACTCTGTTGTTCACTCTGGAGTACAGTGCCATGATCATACCTCATTGTAACTACAAACCTCAGCCTCCCAAGTAGTAAGTCCTATAGGCATGTGTCATCACATCTGGATTTTTTTTTTTTTTTTTTTTTTTTTAAAGATATAGAGTATCCTTATATTTCCTAGGCTGATCTCAGACTTCTGGCCTCAAGTAATCCTCCTGCTTTGGCTTCCTCAAGTGATGGGATTACAGCCACGGCAGCAGGCTCTAGTTGTGGATTCTGAAAATATGCCCTTGATTAGGTTGTGGTTTACTTTTGTTTACCAAATACTTTTCCATCATCTATTTTTCGTTTTTTCAAGTGTCACCCAGGCTGGAGTACAGTGACACAATCTCAGCTCACTGCAACCTCCACCTCCCAGGTTCAAGTATTTCTCCTGCCTCTGCTTCCCGAATAGCTGGGATTACAAGTGCCTGCCACCACACCCAGCTAATTTTTTTTTTTTAAGTAGAGAAAGAGTTTCACCATGCTGGCCAGGCTGGTCTCAAACCCCCAACCTCAGGTGATCCACCCACCTTGGCCTCCCAAAATGCTGGGAATACAAGTGTGAGCCACCACACCCAGCTCAAAAACATTCATTAGAACTATGTAAAAGATTAGTTGTGAGGGTTTTCTTTACTTTTTAGAGACAGGGACTCACTCTGTTGTTCACTCTGGAGTACAGTGCCATGATCATACCTCATTGTAACTACAAACCTCAGCCTCCCAAGTAGTAAGTCCTATAGGCATGTGTCATCACATCTGGATTTTTTTTTTTTTTTTTTTTTTTTTTTAAAGATATAGAGTATCCTTATATTTCCTAGGCTGATCTCAGACTTCTGGCCTCAAGTAATCCTCCTGCTTTGGCTTCCTCAAGTGATGGGATTACAGCCACGGCAGCAGGCTCTAGTTGTGGATTCTGAAAATATGCCCTTGATTAGGTTGTGGTTTACTTTTTTGTTTACCAAATACTTTTCCATCATCTATTTTTCGTTTTTTCAAGTGTCACCCAGGCTGGAGTACAGTGACACAATCTCTGCTAACTGTAACCTCCACTTCCTAGGTTCAAGTGATTCTCCTGCCTCAGCCTTCCAAGTAGCTGGGATTACTGGTGACTGCCACCACACCCAGTATATTTTTAGTAGAGATGGGGTTTCAACATGTTAGCTGGCCTCAAACTCCTGACCTCAAGTGATCTGCCTGCCTCAGCCTCCCAAAGTGCTAGAATTACAGGTGTGAGCCACTGTGCCCTGCCCATGGCTATTATAAAAAATTTTAATAAACAAACAGTTTCTGGTGAGGTTACAGAGAAAAAAAAAGCATGTTTATCCACCAATTGTTGGAAGTGCTAGGATTACAGGCCTGAGCCACCACCCCCAGCCCTCCACAATCTATTTAGATGACCATGTTTTGTTCCTTCAGTCTACTGACTGCTGTAGAACACTAATTATTTCCAGCTGATAATGTTACATTCCAGGGATACATTGTACTGGGTACTGGTGTATATTCCTGTTTATATGTTACTATATTTGCTTTGCAAAATTGACTAAAAAATTTTACAGATCCACTCATAAGCGATATTATCAGTTTTCTTTGCTTATGATGTTTCACTTTGCTTTCTTTTTATTTTATTTTATTTTTTTCTTTTAACTTCCTGTTGATTCATAGATGTTTCACTTTGGTATCTAGGTAACAATAGCATCACAGAACCAGTAAAAAATATTACTTGCTCTTCCAGGCTTTTAAAATGTTTTTAATGAATTGGTGATTCTTTTCACATGTTTGGTATAATATACAAGAAAAAAAAATCCATTTGAACTGGGGATTTACCTGTGTGTCAAGGGCAGGGGTGAGTTTTTAAATTAACAATTTATTGTCTTCACTTTGTTTTTTTCTTGAATGAGTTGTGACATTGTCTTTCTAGGAATTTGTCTACTCCCACGAAGACATTGTTAAAATACTAATCCCTTATATGGAATAAGGTAATTAGGAACATCAGCTTTGACATTTCTAATTTTAATAAAGTTTTATTTTATGAATAAGTCAACGCAGTGTACTTTTCCTAGTATTTTCACCCTCTCAAAGAATCAAATGTTAGTTGTGCTTCTTAATTATTTTTAATTCTCTATTTCCACACTAACCTTTTTTTTATGTCCTTTCTGCTTTGATTTTAATTTGCTCTTCTTTTACTCTATTTTCTAAAGTTGGAAATTAGGACAGTAATTTGAAGTACTTCTCATTTCATTAAAATGTTCATAGCTATTAATGTCACTGTAAGCATTGCTTTACACATCTCACAGAATTTGATATGTTGTTTGTTTTCATTCACTTTCCAGCTTTTTTGAAGTTGCTCCTTAGATATTTCTATTTATATTCTATTTCTTTCAACACTTTTGTATTTTATAAACTGCCTACAACAGACGCCTTATAGTTTGATTGTTTTTTAAATATCCATTTGATCAATCAGACTGGTTTGGATTGCTTGATCCATCAGTATATTCCTGGATTTAAATTTTCCATTATACATTTAAAATTCTAGGTCTATCTTATTTTACAGAATTCCTCCTATACTACTTTTGATAAATTAATATTTTCTAATGTAATGCATTATCATTAATGATTATTCCCTCTATTATATGAAAATACTTTCCAGTGGTTGCTATAGGGCTTCTCTTTTTTATAACTGACAACTGATTGTATATAATTCAAGGGAATAATGTGATGTTTTTCTACGTATACATAGTGTAACAATTAAGCATATTAACATATCCATAACTTCACCTCCTTTTGTGGTGACAACTTTAATATCTACTTATAAAAATTTTAAAACATACACTCAGTGACAATGATCACCATGCTTTGAAACAGATGTCTAAAACTTACTCCTCCTAACAGAAACTTCATATTCTTTGACCAACATCTTCCCTTTCCCTATCTCCAACACCCACATCCTGGAAACCATAAGATCACACCTTCTACTTCTTAGCTGTATTTAGATTCCACATACAAACATCATGCAGTATTTGTCTCTCTGTGCCTGTCTTATGCCACTTAGCATAGTACACTACAGAGTCATCCATGTTGTCACAAATGACAATTATCCTTTCCAAAGGCTAAAAAATATTCCAGCATGTATACACAACACACTTCCTTTGTCCATTCATCCATTATGAAAACTTGAGTCCTTTCAATATATTTGCTTTGCAAATAATTCCAAAATAAGGGAGTGTAAGATCTCTTCAACATACTGCTACAATTCCTTTGGATACATATCTAAATAGAGATTGGTAGATCCACATATTTCTGCTTTTAGTTTCTTAAGGAACCACCATATAGTTTCCTAAAATGGCTATACTAATTTATATTCCCACTAACAGTGTTGGGGTTTCCTTTTTTCCACATCTTTGCCAGCACCTTTCATCCTTTTTATAATAGCCATGCTAAAAGGTGTAAGGTAGTATCTTCCAGTTTTGATTTGCAACTCACTAATGATTAGAGATGTTGAACATTTTTTTCACGTATCAATTGGCCACTCATATCTTCCTCAGAAAAATTTAAGTTCAGGTCCTTTTCTGCTTTTTAAAGAAAGTTGTTTCCTTGCTATTGAGCTTGGGTTCCTTATATATCTTGGATATTACCCCTTATCAGACATATGATTTGAAAATGGTTTCAAAAACCCCGTGACTTCACTATTAACTGTATCCTTTACAGTGAAGATGCTTTTCAGTTTGATGCAACTAAAGTTGCCTAGCTATGTTTTTGCTGCCCATGCTTTTAAGGATTTATCCAAGAAATCACTGCCCAGAACCACATCATAGACCTTTTCCCCTATATTTTCTACTAGTAGTTTTACAGTTTCAAGAGCAACATTTCAGGCTTTAATCCATTTTCAGTTGATTTTTCTATACGCTGACAAAATGGTCTAATTTCAGAAATATAGATATACAGATATTGAAAAACAATTTATTCAAGGGACTATCCTCTCCCAATTCTCTGTGCCACTTTTGTCAAAAATCAATTGGATGAAAATGCATGGATTACATCTGGGTTATCCTGTTCCACCAGTCAGTGACTCTTTTTATGCTGGTACCACAGTTTTTTTAAAATGACATTGGATTATAAAATCAGGTAGTATGATGCCTCCAGTTGTGTCCTTGTTACCCAAGATTACTTTATTTAATGTCTTTTGTAGTTCCATACAACTTTTAGAATATTTTTTGTATTTCTGTAAAAAAAAAAATTGAAATATTGCAAGAGATTACACAGAATCGGTAGCTTTCTTTTAGCAGTATGAAAATTATAACAATAAATTTCCCAATCCATGAACAAAGAACAATTTCTATTTATGTAATCTTCAATTCATTTCATCAGTGTTTTACAGTTTTCAGTTTACAGCTTTTTAATCTACTCGGTTAAATTCATTCGTAAGTTTATTTACCAAGTAAACAGTGTAAATGTGATTAGTTTCTTGATTACGTTTTTGGATAGTTTGTTGTTAGTGTCAATTGTGTATGTAGCACTTTAGGGAATTAATTTCATTAGTTCTCTATTTTTTCTTTTTATGGAGTCTTTATGGTTTTCTAGCTATAAGATAATCAGGAGAGACAAGTTCTTTTCTTCTTTTCCTACTTAGATGTCTTTTATTTCTCTTTCCTAAATGCTCTTGCTATGACTTCCAGTACAAAACTGAATAGAAGGAAAAAAACTGGCATCCATGTCTTGTTCCTGATCTTAGAGAAAAAGCCTTCAACTCTTCACTGTTCATTATAATTTCAGCTCTGGGAATGTCATATCTGGCCTCATATGTGCTGACACATTTTCTTTTTATACCTGAGTTGTTCAGATTTATCATGCAAAGATGTTAAATATTGGGCCAGGGCAGTGGCTCACAACTATAATCCCAGCACTTTGGGAAGGCACAGAGGGCGGCTCATCTGAGGTTAAGGGTTTGAGACCAGCCTGAGACAACATGATGAAATCTTGTCTCAACTAAAAATACAAAAGTAAGCTGGGCGTGATGGTGGGTGCCTGTAATCCTAGCTGCTCGGTGTTATAGTGCACCCCAACTTTCTCTTCAATTCTTTGACCTAGGTCACCCCTGGCTATCTGCTCTGACCCACCCATAAACATCCTTCCCACCAAAACATGCACCCTGCCACTCCAGCTCAGACCCCTGCTCTCTTTAAAATCGCCAATTGGGATTAGTCTAGTTTCTGCTGTCTAATCCTAGCCAAGAGGGGAATGACAAAGAGTAGGGACAACCCCTATCAGGCATAAGTACCCCTTCCCCCACTTGCCCAAATGAGCAGCCACCATTGCTCCATCCATGAGCTGTACCCTTCTACAGAAGTAAACTGCCTTGCTAAGAGGATTTATCTTCAAGTGCTATTTCTTTTGTGGCATTGAAATCTTACTTAAAACAACTCTAGGGGCTCGTCCAGGATTCACCGTTCTCCTCTGGGCAGTCTCGGGCCCTCTCTCGTGAGGAGATGGCGTCCTGCTGCTTCATCGCAGCAGCCTGAGAAGTAAGGGTGATGTGATGAACCTATCTGATGTGATGAACAAGACCAACCTTTAAAAACTGTAAGGAATTTTCTAAAAGCAGACCCTGAAAAAAAAAAAAAAAAAACTGCAAGGGAAAAAAAAGGCCTACGAATACCACAGAATTAAGCAACACTGTGCACAGACGAAGAAAAAGATGCCGCCAGAGCCGGTAAAGTATTTCCTGGTGGTTAGGACCAAGGCAAGAAAAACCGTTGGGGAGGGGGAGCAGTAAACTATTCCTTACCCAGAATATGCCAAGGCAAGAAAAGGTGAGGGGATGGGAAGGGGTGAAGGATTCCTTGGGCAGGTGGCTTAGACATTAAAAAGAGGTGAGACATCTCCATTGAGGGGGACTGAACCTCCCACAAACCTCCAATAGTAGGAGAGGTGAGAATTCCCCAGTAAGGAAAACTGAGTCTAACCCCAAAAGGCAAGACATTTAGAGTAAGAGAAATTGAGCCTCATCCCAAAAGGCAAGACATTTCTGGTAAAAGAAAGTGAGCCTCACCCCAAAAGGTGAGACACTTCTAGTAAGGGAAATTGAGCCTTACCCCAAAAATGAGAAATACCCCAAGTAGGGTAGCAACAATAATATTTCCCCCATAATTCCCTAGGGTTAATGTTAAGATATTAAAATAATAATGAAGGGACCAAAACAAACAAGCAGCTGCTATCCCAGACTCTTCTTCTATCCTTGTTGTCCCCTCCTTATAACCCTGCCTCTTGGCAATCATCCCAAGAGCCCACTCACTACCAGCCTGAGTATCCTTCCCTATAAGGACTTCAACGTGAGATAGAGGAATTTTTTTTTTTTAAAGATATTCAGAACTTCTCTTTCCTGTCTTCTGGGGGAAGACAGAGGTATGCTCTGTAGAGCTGCTCTGGGAGCCTAGGAATGTGAACAACCCCCACCACCCAAAACATTCCTACAGAAGATAAAAAATTTACCACCTAAGACTTCTGGAGGGACAATAACAACACAGTACAATCCACTGAGAAAACATTCAGGAAAATATGGTGCTCTAGGTCTTGAGGATCCTCTTGGGCAGGGAATGTTAGAACTTCATTTTGTCACTGACAATTGGCCAAATATTAACGAGAAAAGGGAGGGAGGGAGGGAAGGAAGGAGGGAAGGAAACTAGAAAGATGACCCTGTAAAAGAGCTTCTAAAAGAGAGAGAGAGAGAGAGAAAAGAAATCCTAGAGGAGACTGACAGAGGGAATAGAGGAAGTCAGAGAGAGAGAAAGAGACAGAGACAGACAAAGAGTCAGAGAGAGAGAGAGAGAGAGAGAGAGAGAGAGAGAGATAGTAGTAGAGAAAGCAATGTGTCCTATTCTTTTACAAGCCAGGGTAAATTTAAAACCTACAATTGATAATTGAAGGTCTTCTCCTCAATGGGATTCTTAAACCCTGTTGTTCCCAATCCTATTACTATTACAATCACCAGTAGTTCACATTAATAGGTTTAAAAGATGCCTTCTGGCCGGGCGCGGTGGCTCAAGCCTGTAATCCCAGCACTTTGGGAGGCCGAGACGGGTGGATCACGAGGTCAAGAGATCGAGACCATCCTGGTCAACAAGGTGAAACCCCGTCTCCACTAAAAATACAAAAAAATTAGCTGGGCATGGTGGCGCGTGCCTGTAATCCCAGCTACTCGGGAGGCTGAGGCAGGAGAATTGCCTGAACCCAGGAGGCGGAGGTTGCGGTGAGCCGAGTTTGCGCCATTGCACTCCAGCCTGGGTAACAAGAGTGAAACTCCGTCTCAAAAAAAAAAAAAAAAAGATGCCTTCTGAGCTTGTCCACTGGAAGAAGAGAGCAGAGATCTATTTGCCTTTGAGTGAGAAGACCCTCACCCCAGTCGAAAATAGCAATACCAATGGACAGTCTTACCCTAAGGGTTTTTGGAGTCTCCATCTATGGAGACTCGTACACCCTAAAAATAAAGCCCTTATACAAAAAGGTCAGGCAAGACAGGCTAAACTCCCTGATTTGGCAATTACCAGAAATCCAACAAGTGGAAAGGTTACCTCCTTAAGCAGGCATTCCATCTTTTTCTCAGTGTAAACAAGGGTGTAGGCTTAGAAATACTTGCCCAAAGGCACGGAGGCCACTGGCAACTGGTAGCCATCCTATCAAAAATCTTTAACCCAGTAACCTGCGGATGGCCCAAATGCATTAGGGGACAACACTTACTTACAAACTTTGCTAAAAGTTAGCAGTGTAACATGTATTATCCTAAATTCTAATCTCATGGCTTTAGGCAGTCTAGTCCACAGGCAAAAAGAAGTTTGATTTGGAAAAGAACAGTTATCAACTTCGGGAAAAAAAAAAAAAAAAAAGACAATTTATGTAAAAAGAATCTTACATGGTAAATTCTTGTCCTAAAATAAATTAACTGGCTGTTTAAAGAAGGGGAATTTATGCGAGAAATGTTGTACACTGTTTACAAGTTAGAAAGTTGAAAATTGTGAAAGCTGTGAAAAATGTTATAAAAGAGAATTTATGCAAGAAATACTATATAATTTAAAAGTAATTCGACCTACTAAATGTAAAACTATTAAACAGTTTCTGTGTAAGACATGTAAGGAAAACAAATACACTTTTGTTAAAAGGATTATAAGAAGGCATAAGAATGTGGATTTCTACCTACATTTCAAAAAAGGTAAGTGTGTGTGTGTGTGTGTGTATTTTTCTTTTTCTGAAGGTTTAAGCAAGTTTTAAAATGTTAATTATAAAGGAAATTCTGTGTGTAAACATACTGGCTAATGTTAAAAAAGTATCAAAATCACAACAGTCTTTTTGTTGTTGTTGTTTTAAAAAAAAAGCACTAACCTGCCCTCTAACAAAAATTATACTGGGCTAAAAAGAGTCTATAAAAAAAATCTTACTTTATGGTCAGATATTAAAATTGAATAAATGTGTCTAAAAGGTTTCATTAAAATTGAGTGTAACATTAATAGCACACTAATGTAAAGGTGAAACTTAGCTTATCTGGTATAAAATGGTGTTTGCTTTCTTTGGCCATAAAACTAACAAAAATAGGTGCTAAAGAGAATTCAGAAGGAAAATGGATATTGCCAGACCAGAGAGAAATGTTACCCAAATCCATTATGAGGGGAATCTGCTTCCAACTGTATCTATAGACCCATTGGGGACCCAAAGCCATGTGTGATGCAGTCCTCAGAGTTTATGGGTGCATAGGAATTTATACCCTGGCCAAACGGGTTACAGTCAGCTTCTTAGTATGTAAGAAAACTAATGCACTATAAAAAAAAAAACATTACCCCTCAGGGGAAGGAATCCAGGCTTAAGGCCATTCCAAAGTATCAGATTAATTACACAAAGATGCCTCCAATTGAACATCTAAAGTGTTTATTGATTCAGATAGGACTCATTTTACTGCATGTCACTGGGAAATTAGCCCAGGTACTGGATATAAAATGAAAATATCATACTCCCTGACACCCACCTTCATTAGGGAAAGTAGGAAGGCTTATTACCTTGTTAAGAGTCTGAACTGCTCCCCAAAAAGACATTCTACTGCTGATCTCCCTACATTTGAAACAAAAAAATCAGTTTATATACTTGATTTATCTTCCACTTTCCTTCCTCAGAACCAAAGGTCTTTTAGCGCAGTTGCCAACCCTGGAGTTTCCAACACACCAGCATTAGCTTGGGTACCATGTCCTTGTCAAAAGTTGGAGAGAAGGAAAAGCTCAAACTGGCCTAGGAAAGACCTTGCCTGGTGTTCCTAACTACTGAGACTGCAGTACAGACAGGAGAAAAAGGATGAACTCATCACGACCAAGTCAAAAAGGCAACACCTCCCCACTCTGGAATCAGGGACCATATTCCCAGGGGAAAGACCTACCAAACTAAAGCTAAAAAAATTTAACTCTCTTTCATCTATTCTATTACTTTCTTCTTTCCTTGTTCTATTGCTGACCATCTAGTTATTAATGTAACAAAGTCAATTTTGATGCAAGCTATTACATTTGATGCTTGCCTTGTTACACCCACTGGGGACTTGCCAAGTCAGACCGC
This sequence comes from Saguinus midas, assembly GCA_021498475.1. Lineage (NCBI taxonomy): Eukaryota > Metazoa > Chordata > Mammalia > Primates > Cebidae > Saguinus > Saguinus midas. Next base: position 69,045,276 of record CM038398.1, on the reverse strand, counting down.
TCTCTACTTCAGAAAAATAACTGTTTTTCCTGGTTCTCCTCAGACTGGACATTAGTGAATTAGGACCATTTAGTCTGGGAAGATTTCAATAGAGACCCCATTGTCAACTTCGAATCTTGCCCCCTGGATACAGAGCTTTTATGCTGTAGTTGGTCCAACGTTCTGTGGACCACCAAAGAGCAAGGATGAACCGCCCCAACTGGTACTTGTAGTTTCTTAAAGTTATATATTCATTTTACTAGTTACCGCTCCCCATTGTAAGACAGATTACTGTCTCTGTTCTCTAGAGTTCTTCCCCTTCATTAAGCCGTTTCTATGGTATAGGAGCATAAGTCTCAGGAAAGGACCCCATAGATTCCTTTAAAATGTGCTTTATTGCCTCCTCACCTCCTGCACCCCTTCTCCCTCTCCTAAGTTTTCCACTAACAAAACCTCCTTTCACCATCTACCCAAGGATAAAACCAAAGTAATTGTAGAGATTAAAGATTTAAAACGAACTATGGCAACTGAAACAGGGTATCAGGATACAAATGCTTGGTTGGAATGGATTAGATATTGTTTCCAAGCTAAACGAGTGACTATTACACTTGTGCGACAGGCAGGCTAGAGACCCAGACTGTCCCCTTTCCACTTGGGTAGACCACTCACGGACTGGGAATGAGCTGTATGGTAGATCTCTTCTGGAACTCCACAGCCTGCAGTGAAGAGTCATGCAAGACTCTTTCACTGTTGTTTCCTGAGGTTAAGAGCCCTGCGGGTCAGTCCCCAAGGGCCATCTGGCCTCCAGCCTCTGATGTTAACTTCACCTTGTGCTTTCATGGCAGGGGAAAAGTTGGCATTCCTTGAAGACTTAACAGGGTGTAGTAAAACCAAGCCTTTTCAAGAGCTTATCAATCAATCTGCCCTTGTTCATCCCCAAGCAAATGTGTGCTGGCATTGTAGGGGACTATTGCTGGGTACTCTGCCAAGTAATTAGAGCAGCATCTGTGCTCTAATCTACTTGGCCATTCTTTTCACCCTAGCATTCCATCAACACGATTAAAAAAAAAGAAAAGAAAAGAAAAGAAAAACTGTAGAAAGAAAGAAGTACCTCACATGGGTCCTTTAACGCTCATGTTTACGTAAACACTATTGGAGTTACCAAATACATTTAAAATCCGAGATCAAATAGCTGCAGGATTTAAGTCAGTATTTTCATAGGTAACAATTAATAAAAATGTAAATTGAATAAATTACATCTATCATGATCAGCAGTGGTTTATTAATCACACCAGGGATGCTGTCAACGGGATAGCAAAACAACTAAGCCAAGACATGTTAAGGAAGTTTGAAGAGAAAAAAAACTGTAAAAATTTAAGATGGGGGATTGTTACAGTGAACCCCAACTTTCTCTTCAAAAAATCAGTATGTATGTTCAGCTCTCTTATTCTTTAATTCTCTAAACTTCCTTGTAATTCCAGCAAACAACCTTCTCCACCTGTTCTAATCAGTAGTTCACATGTTTCCCCAGCCCCGGCTCCATCTTGACTCATCCAGGTCACCTGCTCCGGTCATATCCTTTGACCTAGGTCACCCCTGGCTACCTGCTCTGACCCACCCGTAACCTTCCTTCCTGCCAAAACACCCACCCTGCCACTCCAGGTCGGACCCCTGCTCTCTTTAAAATAGCCAATTGGGATTAGTCTAGTTTGTGTGGTGACACAGCAGTAGGGAGGACCCCTGTCAGGCATAGTACCCCTTCCCCCCGCCCCCCGTGTCCAAACGTGCCGCCACCATTGCTCCATCCACGAGCCACACCCTGCTATGGAAGTAAACTGCCTGGCTGAGAAGATTTATCTTTAAGTGCTATTTCTTTTGCAGCATTGAAATTTTACTGATAACATCAGGAGGCTGAGGCAGGAAAACCTGGGAGGGGGAGGTTGAGGTGAGCCGAGATCGTGCCACTGCACTCCAGCCTGGGTGACAGAGACTCTGTCTCAAAGAAAAAAGCAAGTTCTTAAATACTGTCAATTATTTTCTGGAAGTATTGAGACATTATGTAGTTTTTGATGTTCATTTTAATGTGATGTAACAAATTTACTGATTTGTGTATATTTAACCATCCTTAAATGCAAAGGTTACCTCCCCATGTGATCATGGAAAATTTATCTCTTTAATTTGTTGTTGAATTCAGTTTCCTGCTATTTTGTTGGGGGTTTCTGCATCTGTGTTCATCAGGGATATTGGCCTGTAATTTTGTATTATTCTAGTATCCTCATCTGACTTTCGTATCAGATTAATGTTGGCCTCATAAAACGTGATTGGAACTTATTCCCTCCTCTTCGACTTTTACATACAGTGTGAAAAGGATTGGTATTAGCGTTTCTTTAATTCTTTACTCATGTAGGGGAAAAAAGGGCAGCCCGATGCCAACACTTATTTTACATAAACATGCTCTTTGAGGCTGACACAAATCTCACTGATTTTCAGTGTGAAAATAAAATGCACAAACTATTCTTCGTGTTATTTCTAAACAGAACTAACATCGGAATCATCTGAATCATCAAAATTGTCTATTTCCAAAGAAAATCAATGCATCTTTGGACAACGACTGTTCAAGAATGATATTAACATTATGCATAGGAATGCTACATTTTCTAGAATTTGAGATTTTCAGTGATTGAAAATTACTATACTTTGTAAATGGAAATACCACTACCATAAATCGAAAGATGTGTTTTGCTTCCAAACTCAATATATTAGAGCAATGTAAAAATAATAAAAGCAAGATATTTCATAGCAAAGTTATCTCAGGGTAAATGCGGGCAAGTTTGGGGCAAATGAGAAAAGGGTTAAATGTTTGGTAGAATTCAGAAGGCAATCTGTAAGTTCCTGGTTTTCTTTCATGAGAAACTTTCAATTATTGATTCAGCCTTCTTACTCAGTTTTGGTCTTTTTATTTATTGTTCATTGCTGAATTTTATTATTTGTTTATAAAAATATCACCTGTTTTGTAGTTTTTCTAGTACTATTATTTTTCTAGTCTCATTTATACATACTATAATCTTTGTTATTATCTTCTTTTGGTTATCTTAGGTGTACCATTAAATTGCTTGAGATATTTCTTCTTCTTTTTTTTTTTTTTTTTTTGCCAATCAATGAGAGCTCGTAAGGTTGCTGAGGTTGGTTGGCCTTGAACTCTTGGCCTCGCCTTCGCAAGCGCCACGACATCCGGCCGGAGCCACTTTGGGCCGAGATATTTCTTCTTTGTACTTGTAGGCATTTATTGCTCAACCTTCACTCCTAGAATTGCTTTTTTTCTTTTTTTTTTTTTGCATAAGTTTTAGTACTTTGTTTTCATTTTTGTTTTTCTGAAAATAACTTTTAATTTCTTCCTTGAACCACTGATGGACAAGTAATATGTTATTTAATTTCCATGTGCTTGTGAATATTCTGAAATTCCTCATAATTGATTTCTAGTTTCATACCATTATGGTCAGAAAAGATACTCAATATGATGTCAATCTTTCAAAATTTCTTAAGACTTGTTATATGACCTAAGATATAATTTCCTCTGGGAAATATTCTGTGTGCACTTTTGAAAAATGTGTATTTCACTGCTGTTGAACAGAAGACCGCATAAATGTCTTTTGGGTCCATTTGGTCAACTTTGGTTTTCAAATGTGGTTTAAGTCTGATGTCTCCTTATTGATGTTCTGGCTGAATAATCTCACCATTTCTTAAAGAGGTATGCTGAAGGCCCCAATAATTACTGTATTATTGTACTTCAGTCTATATTTTCCTTCAAAGCTTTTAATATTGGCTTTATAGATTTAGGTGTTGTAATGTTGAGTGCATATATATTTATGAGTTTTATATCCCATGAACAGACCACTTTATCATTATATGACTGTCTCTGCTTAAAATTTTTTACTTTAATTCTATTTCATCTGATGTAAATATTAGTATATCTTCCTCTGCTCTCTGTTGGTTTCCATTTACATGGCACATCTTTGTCCATCCTTTCCCTTTCAATTTACATGTGTACTTAAACTGTCTTGAAGGCAACTTAGCAACACATAGATGGGACTTTTCAATATCTATTCATCCACTTTAATAATGTACTTTGATTAGAGAATTTAATCCATTTACATTGAAAGTACTTATTGATAGGTAAAGAATTTCTACTGTCATTTTGCAATTTACTTTCTAGTTGATTACAAATCTTTGCTTTTCTCTTCTCTTGCTTTTTTTAAATGTGACTCAATGTTTTTCTGTAGTGGTATGCTTTCAACCCTTTCTTTTTATATTCTGCAGAACTACTAAGAGTGTTTTGCAAACCTTGTGGCTACAATGAACCTTACACAAAGCCTCTTACACTTATGAGACTATTTTAAATTAATACAACTAAAATTAGGTCAATTACTCAAATGCTATGCTTTTATTTCCATCCACCCCCACATTATGTTCCTGATGACATAATTTACATCATTTTATAATTTGCATTTGTTGCTATAATTTTGTCTTAACTTTTATAATCTGTTTCCACACCACCATTATAGTATTAGCGTATTTTCAGTTTGACTATGTACTTTTGTTTTGTTTTGTTTTTGAGACAGTCTCACTCAGTCACCCAGGCTGCAGTACAGTGGCATAATCTTGGCTTACTATAACCTCCACCTCCTGGATTCAAGTGACTCTCCTGCCTCAGCCTCCAAGTAGTTGGAATTACAGGCACACACCACCACACCCAGCTAATTTTTGTATTTTTAGTAGAGACGGGGTTTCACCATGTTGACCAGACTGGTCTCAAACTCCTGGAATCAGGTGATCCACCGCCTCGGGCTCCCAAACTGTTAGAATTACAGGCGTGAGTCACCACACCTAGCAGACTATATACTTACTTTTACCGGGGAGCTTTATAATCAAATATTTTCTTGTTTCTAATTAGCATCCTTTTACTACAGCTTGAAGGACTCCCTTTAGCAATTCTTCCCATGCAGGTCTAGTGGTGGTAAATTCTCACATCTTTTGTTTGAGAACTTTATATTTCTCCTTCATTTTTGAAACACGGGATTGCTGCCGACAGTATTCCTAGATGGCAGTGATTTCCTTTCAGCTTTTTCTATATATCACCCACTACCTTCTGGCCTGAAAGTTTTCTGGTGAAGTCTGTTGACAGTCTTCCATGGACCATTTTGTATGTAAAAAGAGACTATTCCCTTGCTGTTTTGAAGATTCTTTTACCTTTACAATATGTTTTGGTCTCAGTCTCCTTGGATTCATCCTACCTCATGTTGAGATTCCTAAATCTAAATTTCTATTTTCTTCCCAGACTTACAAGGTTTTCTGACATTATTTCTTCAAATATGTTTTCTGTCCTTTTCCCTCTATCTTCTCCATCTGACAATTTATAAATTATTCCCCTTTGAAGGTGTCCCAAAAGTCTCTTAAACTAACTTCAGTCTTTTTCTCTTTTCTCCTCAGATTAAATGATTTCCAATGGCCTATCTATAAGTTTCATAGTCCTTTCTTCTGCTTCATCTATTCTGCTGTTGGACACCTCTACTAAATTTTTGAATCCAGTTACTGTGTTCTTCAACGTTATACTTTTTGATGTATTTTCTTTATGAAAATTCTCAGTTTGTTCATGCATTGCTCCCAAGACCTCAGTGAGCCTCTTTATGACTGCTCTTTTTAATTTCCTGTCAGGTTAACCACATATCTTCATTTCATCACGGTTGACTTCTGAAGACTTACTTTCTTTTATTTAGAACCTGTTTCCCTATTTCTTCATTTTTCTTGACTCAATGTGTTGGTTTCTGTGAATTATATAAGATAACCTCCTCCACCAGTCTTGTTAAACTGACCTTGAGAAGGAGATATTTCTCCCCAAATAATCCAGTGAAAGATTCTAGATGCCTCTTAACTTTGTTCTTCTATAACCCACTTTTACTGGCCTCCAGAGGTGAGGATGAACTAAGTCATAATTTTGCCTTGAGGCAGGTACTGGTCTCTAAGAATGCAGCTGGAAGGAATAGTGTTACAGGTGTGTTTCAGTTCCTTCTTTCCTTTGAAGACGCTGAGAGACAAAAGTTTACTTCCTACTGATTTTGCACCACGCCAAGTAGAGAATTCTTTGAGACTACTCAATCTGAAACTGAGGAGATAACTACTGAATGTTTCCAAGTTTGAAAACCACCTATTCTCAGTGGTACAGGAGACTCAGGAATGAAGAGCAATTTCAACTCCCAGAGCTGGGTGATATAGGAGCCAGTAGCTTGAATGAGGGATGTAAAATATGGGGTAGTCAATATGCGTACAAATTACTCCCTAGGAAAAGTCTGTAGAAACGAATTTATCATCAGAGCAAGCCAGATAAGAAAGCATGGGAAGTACGCAGTCTCACAATCAGGCATAATGAAGTCACACAACCTCCTGCTAGTAAGCATTTGAAAGCCTGGACATATTGCTGGAGCAATCTTAAGAAGAAATTGCAAAGAACATTCATCTCCCTTTAAGGCTTCCTGAAGTCTCACAAACTCACTCTACACAGAATCTCCAGGCCAATATATTGTTGGAACAAGGCTGGTACATAAGAAGGCAGGTAAAGTGCAGTTCCTTGCATACAAGGTAAGAGGTCTGTCTCCCAATCTCTCCAGGGAGAGATTGCAAGGTTATACATATCTGGAGCAAGCTGGGAAGAAGACATGGTGAATTTTGACCATTCCAGTTTTGCTCATTGAGGTCTTAAATCTCTTTCAAGGGAGACTATAGGCCTGGATTAATCACTGGAGCAATCCAAGGAAGATGTAGGGAGTGCCATCCCTCCCATTAACGCTTGAGGAGGTTTATTCTTCATTTGCTACCGGGCTCCTAGATGCAGGCATGATAGAAGACACAAACACAAGAAGCTGCCAGAAATTTGCAGCCAAATTGTTTCCAGTGAGAAGCTAGAGGGTGTGCTGATCCCAGGAGATATAGCTGCTGGCGGTGCTCCTGCAATTCAACCCCCCACCCATTCTACTGTTCTTCAAGGAAATGCTCTAGTGCCAAGTCCTTGTGCTCCCCATATAACGTGATTTAAGGGAAAAATCCTCTGGTAGAGAATGTAATAATTGGGATATTATATGTGTGCTATCAACCCATCACCCCTCAGGAAGAGGGTGTGAGTTGAGGATTCTTTCCCAATTGTATAGCCTGTGCTCAGGGTGAGGTTTCTCCATGCATATACCTCAGTTTATCCTTCCCAATTTGTTGTAGATATTTTCTCAATCATCCATCGTGTGAACATCCTTCAACTACATTTTGGCTTTCTCTTGGATAGAACTGATCCACATGTATGTACATACTTGGTGTATTCATGAGAAGAGGGACAAAACAGGCACCTCCAACTCTATCATGTTGCTGACATCTCTCTCTAGGACTTTCCTTATACATCCTAAAGACCTCTACTTCATATTTGTACTAACATGAGTATAAAAATATTACCTCTATATATCTCTATAACTTCTCCCTTTTGAGTCATTATTATAATACAATAAAATCCTCCATATTCTATACTTATATAATTATATATACTCAGGTCAGAGAAAAATGGTTAGAATTTCGTTGTTGTTCTTGTTTAGAATTTTATTATCCTTATTTTGTCTGGTTCTTTTATATTACCCCTGTGGATCTGAGTTACCACCAAGAATTATTTCCTTATTATAACATAGTTTTGTTCTCAACCACATCCTTTGTAATATTATTAAATAGATCTCATTTCTGTATGTTGTAAGCTCCCAAACACAAATATGAAAATGACTGCATACAATACACATATATGAATATTTATCAGTATACAGTATATAGGCATATATGCCAGCTAATAGATAAAAATATGCATTTATACTAGTCTCTATAATTATTACATAATTACAACTGGCACTCTGATAAACAACTTTTCAGTTTTTGTTTATCTAGCAATGTCTTTACCTTGATTTAACAATGTTAGCCATGCTTCAGGTAAAATTTTGAATTTACTTCTTCTACACTATTAATATGTCATATCCCATCGCTGTGGCGTTGATTATTCCTGTACTATTTGGGTTTCTTTGCACATCAGTCATTATTCTCTTCATGCTTCCAAGATTTTCGCTTTTACTTTCATAATTTTACTTTGACGTGTCTAAGGAGGAATCTATTTGCAATTATTATACTTGGAATTCTTTACACTTCTTGGATGTTTAATATTTTTTCATGATATAGAAATTGCTCAGGTATTGTTTCTTTAAATATTTTTTTCTATCAGCTTGTTATCCTCATGTTCTGGCACTACCACTACACATATGTTGGTACTCTCAATGGCTTCTGGCATTTCTCTAAAACTGCATTTTAGTTACTTCTTTATTCTGTATTATTTAAACTGGATGATTTCTATCAATCTATCTTCAAATTCAATGATTGTTTATTCTACCAGTTAAAATCTAATGTTAAATCTAATAAATTGTAATTTTTGTTACTATACTTTAAAACTCCAGATTTCCATATGGTTCTTTTCCATAATTCTTACCTATTTATTTATATTCTCTAGTTGTAAAATTATTATATCACTGCCTCCTGAGGTATGGTATCCTCTAGTTCTTTTAAGATATTTATAATGACCAATTTGAAATATTTGTCTGCTTACTAAAACATCTTAGGCCTTCAAAGGTGAGATTTTTTTTTTTTTTTTTTGGCCAGTCTTCTTCCCCATAAGGTCATATTTTTTCTTTATGTCTCAATTATTTTTGTTGTTGAAAATTAAACATTGTCAATAATATATGGTAGCAATACTGGCTACCATCACTCTAGGACAAGGTGTTACTATTTACTGTTTTATTTTTACTAGTTGACTGTAATATTTTAGTAAAGTCTATTTCTCCAATGTAAAACCTATTACATCACTTCTCAGAAAGCACAACCCTGGAAATGTGCACAGTTAAAATGGGATGAGAGTGGTTTAGCAGGGCTCATTTTTTTCTCTTCTATTATATTGAGCTATTACATAATCGGTATTAACTGCTGGCTGATTTTTCTGTTGTTCAAGCAATTCCCTGAGGAATATAATTCTATATAGTCTTAATACAATTCTGAGACCTTTGCAGTGGTACTTTCTGAGACCAATCTTTGTTTTGACACCAGGAGTTTTTTGTTTCCTGTTTCTTTGTGGAAAGTTACCTGGACTGCAGTTTAGCTGTTTGCTCTCATGAATCTGTCAGCTTCCTAACTGCTTACTATAAAAACAGCTACGATCTTTTTTGGGCACTGCCATTAAGCTTGATCTTCCCCAACCCTGTTTTAAATAAAGTTAGTTTCTCTGTAGAGCTCTGTTCTTATGTCCTGCCTACGTGTTCCACTTGGCAAAAATTTTACAGTCATAGCCACTAAGCAGGAAGAAGAATCAGTAGCTACCTTCCCTCAAAGTGACAATCAAACTTTACAAGCTGGGAACTGGAAGTCTGCCTATTTTTCTTTCAACTTAGTCAGTATGGAATTTCATTGGTACAAGGAATCAGGAGGATTAAGAGCTCTGTATTCTAAGCACATCGGCCTTAAGGAGAGCTTCTTCTCTACGAGAGTTGGGTTAAGGACGGTAGTCCTTTGACAACTGCAACTGCCTGTTAAATTAGCTTCTACAACAGTGAGGTAGGGAAGATAGGAAATGAAAGCACTGTGCCATTCCTGACTTTCAACCTCCACTGTTGGCTAAAAGAGAGGAAAGCTCTCTATGCTTGGCTGCACATACCTGGAGTTCATGTAACAAAGAATCTTCAACTTACAAATTTTTAGTAAATTCTTCCTACATTTTTTCATTTACCATATGTCCTTAGGAAAATTTCCAGAGATGTTATGTGATTAGGGTTGTCTACAATCTCCACAACTTATATTTGCTTCACTAGAAAGTGGATCCACAGAACTCCTCAGGCTGCCATTCCAAAAATGCAACCACCTCAGTTTCACAAGGTTTGATGCTTGTCTCTCATTGTCAATTTCCTGATATATTATACTTTCAATACAGCTTTTCTCTTTCCCCAAGGAAGGAGTCAAAGAACCATTTCAAAGTTTAGGGGAAGGCATTAAAAGTAGATGTTTTCGATTCCAAAACTAAAGATCAATTGTTTTCTCACTTGGTTGCAGACTCCATATTATTGAATTCTATCATACTGCTGACTTTTACAACTTATTTTTATGATGTACTTTTTCCTCATTTGTTAACAAAGAAGGTACATTTAATAAAAGGTGTGGATTATCATTAAAATCTCACCAATCTGGGGGAAAAAAAACCCTTTTAAACTAAACAATTTAGCTACCAAAAATTTTAAACAATAAAACAAAGAATACACAGAATTTAACATTTATGAACATAGGTAAATTTAGACACAATTTGATACACTGCATTTTTTCTGCATAATAATGAATAATGAATATGTGATCTACATAGTCACTGTAATTCACATTACTATTACAATGACAAAACATTTTATTTTTAAGTTGTCCTGTACTTATACTAGTATTTATCCTCAATGATATTTTCTCTACATATCTTTACATTTGTATAACTCATTACATAGAGAACATTTCCACCACATTAATATTTAATTCACATATTTGAATTACAACTGGTCATTCATATAAATACATATTAAGATAAATCATCAAATACATGAAGTACTTATTAAGGAAAACATATAAAACATGTTAAAGGTACAAGAGGTTTTCACCTAATGTAACCTAGTGTAACCAACTTAACACATAAGGAAAATCATCTAAGTGCCTCAAAAGGGTTCATTTAAAAAAAGCAATGGGAAATTGTGTAAGACCACTTTTGGGAATGACTGTGGAATGTACAAAACAAAGGGTGAGGATTCTCAGTATTGCAATCTTACTTAAATGCAGATTTTCAAGGACACATATTACAAAATATGATACATGGAAGAGAGTATAAATTTCACGTATATTTAAAGAATTAAACAAATTTTAGGCAGAAAACATTACAAGTATCTTTAACATGCCCATGTATGTTTCTGTAATTGTATCTTATGCCATTATACTGACTTTTGTTGAATCTACTCTGCTGCTGTGGTGAACATTTAGATTCATAATATAGTTGTAGTTAATTCACTTTCATTACTGTGTAATATTTCACACACACACACACACACACACACACCACAATTAATGTATCTACTATGTTACAATCTTATAAATTTTTTCCAGTTTGGAACTACTATAAATAGTAATGATACAAACATTTGCACATATGTTTTTAGGTGAACATAAATGTATCCCTGTGGACATATACCTAGAAGTGAAATTTCTTAGTCATGAGATACATAGATGTTCACCTTTATGACATATTGTCAAAAAGTTACCCAAAGTTGCTTTCTTCAATTTCACTACCATCACCAATACATAAAAGATGGTGGTGAGCTATGATATCCTCATTGATAGCTGACCTCCTCAATCCTTTCCATTTTAGCCATTCTGGAGAATATACAGTGTTGTTTGAACTTTTCTTTTGTTATTTGTGTCGTGTGACAAATGAATAGCTATGGTTGTGTCCCAGAAGAAGTTCATGTCTGTGCCAATCACCTGTGGGACTGATGTAATGTCATATTGAATCCAATGACTTGCTGATAAATTTTTGAAATGAGGCATTTGCGACAAGTGACAAATACCTATAATATTGAGTCATACCTTGAGACTGTCTCATAAAAAAATTAAAAACTGGCTATAAAAAATCTGAAATACAATCCTGACTATGTAAGAACAAGAGTCAGCAAGCTATAGTCTGGCATACAAATCTAGTCCACCATCTTTTAAAATCTTAATTATTTTTTATTGAGGTAAAATTTAAGCATCATAAAATTTATGATTTTAGGCCAGACATGGTCCTCACACCTGTAATCCTAGCACTTTAGGAGGTGGGGGCGGGTGGATCACGAGGTCAGGTGTTCAAGACCAGCATGGCCAATATGGTGACACCCCCTCTCTACTAAAAAATACAGAAATTAGCAGGGTATGGTGGTGTGTGCCCGTAGTCCCCCAGCTAGCTAGCTACTCAGAAGGCTGAGGCAGGAGAATTGCTTGAACCCAGGAGGGGGAGGTTGCAGTGAGCTGAGATCGCACCACTGCACCAGTCTGGACAACAGAGTGAGACTCCGTCTCCAAAAAAAAAAAAAAAAAATTACCATTTTAAGTCGATACTACAATTCAGTGGCTTTCAGTACATTCAAATTTAATGCAACTATCATCATGCTCAAGTTCCATAACATTTCAACACCCCAGTAGAAAACCCAAGACTGATTAAACAGTCACTCCCCATTATCTCTATGCATAGCGACTGGCAAGCACTAATCTACTTTATCTTTACAGATTTGTTCTTCGTATTTCATGTAAATGGAATAATACAACATGTAACCTCATGTATATGACATCTTTCACTTAGCATAATTATTTGTAGACACATCCATGTCGTATGCATCAGTACTGCATTCCCATGTATAATGGAATAATATACATGGACATTTGTTTACTCAGTCACCAAATGATGTACATTTGAGTATTTTCCACCCTTTTACTATTGTGAATTCTGCTGCTACAAATATTTGCATACATGTTTTCATTTGAAGATACATAGACAATTAAGAATGTATTGCGATGTAGAATTTCTGGGTCATAGAAATTCTATGTTTAATTTTTTTGAGGAACCAGCAAACTGTTTAACACAGTGGCTTCACAGTTTTGGGGTTTTTGTTTTGTTTTGACACAGAGTTTCTCTATCACTGTCCAGGCTGGAGTGCAATGATGCAATCTTGGCTCGCTGCAAATTCCATCTCCTTGGTTCAAGCGACCATCCTGCCTCAGCCTCCCAAGCAACTGGGATTACAGGCGGCTACCACCACGCCCGGCTAATGTTTGTATTTTTGGTAGAGATGGGATTTCACTACCGTGGCCAGGCTGGTCTTGAACTTCTAACCAGCCAGCCTCAGCCTCCCAAAGTGCTGGGATTATAGGTGTGAGCCACCACGCCCAGCCAATTTCACAGTTTTAAATCACCAAGAGCAAAGTACAAGTGTTCCAATTTCTCTACTTTCTTGCCAACATTTTATATTTTCCCTTTGTCCTATCATAGCCATTCTAGTGGGTATGAAGTGGTAACTAATGATGGTTTGGATTTGCATTTCCCAAATAGTGAATAATGTTATTACATGTCCTTATTCACTACTTATATATCCACTTTTATGAAATGCCTTAGGTTTTTTGTGAATTTATAAATTGGGTTTCCTCTCTTTCAGCTTTTGAGACAAAAGAGTTCTTTATATATTTTGAATGCTAGTATCTTCTCAGACATATAATTTGCAAACATTTTCTCCCATTCTGTGGGTTTTCTGTTTTCTTAAATAGTGTGCTTTGAGCAAAAGTTTGGAAGACAATAATTTGAATGTTTCTAACATAAAGGCAAATATTTAAGGTTATAGTTATCCTAAGTAAACATATTTGATCTTTATAAATTATAAGAAACAGAATAAATTACCACATGTACCCTGAAAATACATATATGTATAAAATGCATCAATTAAATAAAAAATTATTAAAGGGGAATTAAAAACTTGAAAGACTTACACAATGAAATATCAAAACCTACTGTAAAGCAATAGAAATTAGGACAATGTGGCATAAAGAAAGAATATAGTTTTCCTCATTTAATTTTTAAAATATACTTTTTAACTTACATAAAATAAAATTTATACATTCTGGTATGTAGGCATTTGAGTATGAATTCTTTCACTGACGAAACTCATTTAAGGGTCATCTACATTTTCACATATATCAGTAATTCATTATGCAAAATTGCTCAGTAATATTACATTATATGACTGTAACATACTTTTCATCTACTACTCAGTTTAGGGACAGTCAGGCTTTTTCTAGTTTACAAAAAAAAACCTGCTATATAACCTGAGCACAATGGTGTATTTCTATAGTCCTAGCACCTCCCTGAAGCAGAAGGATCACTTGAAACCAGGAGTTCAATGCTAGCCTGGGCAAGACAGTGAGGCCTTGTCTCAAAAAAGCAAAAACTAAATAAAAAACAGACATTATCAGTCACACAGATTTAATTAGTATTTTTTGAGTACTACACCAAAAATGACAGAATACACTTTATTTTTAATTGTACAAGTTAGGTTTATTAGGATGGACAACATTCTGAACTATACAACAGTCTCAATATAACTAAAAACACTGAAATCATAAAGAGCATGTTCTCTAACCACAATAGAACTAAACTAAAAAACAGGTACGATAACCAGGAAGACTGCAAATATTTGGAAACTACACGTACTTTTAAATAATCACTAGGTCCATTATAAAAATTGCAAGAGAAATAGGTAACATTTTAAACTGATTTATAATGAAAATATAAAATCTGTGGGATATAGCTAAAGAGAGAAAGTTATAACTTTAAATGTCTATGACAGAAAACTCTTCAATGATCTAAGATAGGGGTAACTAAGTTATAGCCTGTTAAGACTGTGTTCTGTCCTTGTATATAATGTTTTATCAGAACACAGCCATGTCCATTAATTTAGATATTAGCTATTGCTTCTTTTTTGTTACAATGGCAGAGCTGAACAGTTGTGAAAAACCATATGACCCATAAAGCTAACATATTTACAATGTTGTCCTATAATAATGTTTGCCTATACCTGACCTAAGCATCTTTACAAAAGGAGAAAAGAAAAACAAATTCAGTGCAAGCAAAAGGAAATTATAAAAAGCAAAAATTACTGAAATAAATTTAAAAATAGAGAAAATATATTTTTAAATATCTTAAATAAAACAGAATTTTCTAGACAGATTGAGGGAAAAAAAAACAAACAAACATGAAAGATCAGAAATTAAGGGATTACAAGAAAATGAGGCAATATTATGGACTGATATTTATTGATTTCCAAGAGATAGTATTAAGTAAAAAAAGCAAAATGCTAACATAGCACACTACCTTTCTAAGAATTAAAAATAAGGCCAGGTGCAGTGGCTCACGCCTGTACATCCCAGCACTTTGGGGACCAAGGCGGGCGGATCACGAGGTCAGGAGACTAAGACCATTCTGGCCAACATGGTGAAATCCCGTCTCTTAAAAAAAAAAATAAAAAAAGAGAAGAAGAAAAAATAAGACAACATATATGCCTGTCACAAGGACAAATCAGAAAAAAATGAGTGGTTACCTGCAAGAGGTGGGGAGGCAAATGGGGTAAAAGGGATATAGGAGAGAGTGACACTTATCAGAATGACACTTTTAAATTTTTAAAGAATGTTAAGATCTTAAACACTCAAAAATGAAATTATATCAGTAAGAGTATAATGGTGAGAAAATAAAACCTAAAGAAATGAATGTAGTCATATTTTATGTATATATCATACACATAAAAGGAAAAAGCAGGTAAATGAGAAAAGAAAGGGGAAGAAACATAGGAAGGAACAGAAAAATGGACATATAAAGGGGAAGAAATGGAAGGAAGAGAGGGAGGGAAGGAAGTAGGCAAGCTTGCTTGCTTCAACTATCTTATAAACACTAGGGAGGGAATAATGTGTGGGGTAAGGAGCAGAAAAAATACAAACAAATCTTTAACTATTTTTAGTAGTTTGTTTATTGTTTTTTGGATGAAGCAATTTTGAAACTGTTTTAGATGTACCAAAAGTCCCAGCTACTTGGGAGGCACTACTGAGTAAATGTTTATTGTTTGTTTGATTTTGTTTGTGTGGGTTTCTTTCTTTCTTTTTTTCCTTTTTAGAGACAGTCTGGTTAGGTCACTGCCTCCTGGCTCCAATAAATGTTTTTGATGTTAGGAGCCAATCTTCTCACTGGGCATAGAAGGCACATAAATTATGGAATGGATAAAAGCCAAAAACAAAAGAACACTGTAGAGATGGGTTGGAACTGAAAGTATAGTATGAACTCACATGATTTTTTAAATATATGTGTATATATATTTGTGTATATAAATGCATGTATGAACTAGCTCATTCAAGGTCCAAGAAGCAAAGGATCCCCAGGAGCAATGAGCCACCTAATGCCCAGATCTTGACTTATAAATAAAATTCCCTCACTAAAGGGAACCAAGCCTCCTATAAAATGAGTCTTATTACGACAGAAAGTTAAAGAAATACTCAAATAAATGTTGGAGACATATCACAAAGATAGGAGAAACAGTTTAAAAACAATCCTACTGCCAGGGACGATGGCTCACGCCTGTAATACCAGCGCTTCAGGAGGCCAAGGCAGGCGGATCACTTAAGGCCAAGAGACCAGCCTGGCCAACATGTCGAAACCCCATCTCTACTGAAAATACAAAAATTAGCCAGAGGCTGGGTGCGTAGCTCACACCTGTAATACCAGCACTTTAGGAGGCCAAGGTGGGTGGATCATCTGAGGTCAGGAGTTCAAACAGCCTGACCAATATGGTGAAACCCTATCACTACTAAAAATGCAAAAATTAGCCAGGTGTGGTGGCATGTACCTGTAGTCCCAGCTACTCGGTAATCTGAGACAGGAGAATTGCTTGAACCCAAGAGACGGAAGTTGCAGTGAGCCGAGATGCCACCACTGCACTCCAGCCTGGGCAACAGAGGGAGACTCCGACTCAAAAAAAAAAATTACTGGGAATGGTGGTGCACACCTGTGGTCCCAGTTACTCGGAAGGCTGAGGCACGAGATCGCTTGAGCCAGGGAGGTGGAAGGTGAAACGAGCCGAGATCACGTAACTACACTCCAGCCTGGGCGACAGAGCCAGACTCTGTCTCAAAACAAACAAACAAAAAACCTCCCCCTGGCTAAATCTAGAACATTTTAAGTACAAAACAATTAAAGGTAATTAAATCATAAATCATTGAAAAGGGTAGGAATGACCAAGCAAAGTGGCTCACGCCTGTAGTTCCCGCACTTTGGGAGGCCGACGTGGGCGGATCAACTGAGGGTAGGGAGTGAGACCAGCCTCAAACATGGAGAAACTCCGTCTCTACTAAAAATAGAAAATTAGCTGGTCATGTTGGCGGGCGCCTATAATCCCAACTACTAGGGAGGCTGAGGCAGGAGAATCGCTTGAACCTGGGAGGCGAAGGTTGAAGTGAGCCGAGATAGTTTCATTGCACCCCAGACTGGACAACAGGAGCGAAACTCTATCTCCAAAATAAAAGAAAAGAAAGGTAGGAATATAAGTCCCTCATGGTAATAAACAAATCAGGGAGAAGGGAGGTTCTGTGCTTACAATATTATGCTAAGGCCTGACTAGTAAATCAAGCAGGGGTACTAGAGTTGTAAAGTAACCATGGCAAAGAATGAGCAAGGAAAAGGGTAATCAATGAATGCCAAATCAGGGGGACATTTTGATAAGAAACAGGACATTTTCAAGAGCTTAAAATGTCTCACTACCTTATCATGAAACCATTCTGTATCTATACTGTAACGGTGTGAATAGTCTGGTTGGGAACTACAGTTTTACAAGGCTGTGGAAACACTATAGATGATAAACGGGTAAAAACACATGACAACTGAATGCAATACCTGCTTCTAGAGTATTAAAGAGGTTGAAAATGCGATTTAAAAAAACATTTTTATAAAACATGGAAGGTAGTTTAGACAAAATTTAAATAGTAAATTTATGCGGTTGACAAATGTGGTTATACAGTTATAAGGGTACTCAGGAAGCACCCACAGAAAGTATATTTCAAAATAGTCAAAAGATGTAGAATATTACCAATACAAAGAAAGGATAAATGCCTGAGGTGATGGATATACCAATTGCACATTGTTATGTATCAAAATATCACATGTGACCCATAAATATGGGTAAATATTATGTATCAATTGTTTTAAAAAATTGTCTCTAGACATCTTGACAGACGCCCTCTAGGGGGCCAAAACCACCCCTAGTTGAGGACAACAGGACTAAATACATCAGACATTTGATCCTACCTGAGTTCTGTGAAAGTTTTTTAAAAAAAAAAAAAGAGAGAGAGAGATGACGTGAAGGATAATTTACCTGGACTTTTACTGAATTGGCTAGAAAACAAAAAGCATCTGAATGATTGAATAAGGAAGAAAATATGAATCTCATTAAAATCACTATAACCTTCTACCTATTCCCTAGAGATGAAAAAAAAAAAATACTGACAAGACAATCTCTCTCTTATAATGTAACTAGTATACAGATGCTAAACAGAATATGCTCTATAACATAGGAGTAAAAGTAATAGATATGGAGTTAGGAGGCATGAGTTCTCACTAAATAGCTTCATTTCAATTGGGCTTCAGCTTAATGTTCTATAAAATGGAGGTGTCATGAGAAGGCAGTAGAGAGGGCTGTAAATAGATTTCTTAATTTTTTAAATTCAATAAACGATGACTTATATTCTAGGTACAATAGTCAGTTAGTATATAAATGATGAAACGACAGATCTCCTCCTTCAAGGAGATTACACTCTATCAGAATGACAGACAAAAATCAAAAAACAACTACAATAATACATACAAGCATTATAACAGAAGCATGTACAAAGAGCAGCATAACCACAAAAATGTAACCCAAATCTGCTTAAGGAAATCAGGAAAACCTTTACAAGGAAGTAGCATTTGAGCTAAAACTTAAAAGAAGAATAAGAATTTTGTAAGAACAAAATAAGAGTAAAAAGGGAAATGTATTCCAGTTAGAAAGGCAACTGTACTGAGCTTTCTTTTTCATAAAGAATAGCATATTTAAGGAACTATACGCATTTCAGTGGCGCTGTAAGATAAATGGAAAAGAGGTGAAAAGAGATAAAGCTTCATATCTAGACTAAATCCTGAAGCTTGTATGCCACGAAAACTGTTTTACTACTGTAGATGCTAATTGAAAATTTATGTGGTAAACAGATCACCCTTGTAGTAGTGTAGAAAATAAGATTGGAGGGGAACAACCCGAGAGACCAATCAAGTGACTACTGCAATAGTCCACATTAAGGTAGTAAAGGCCTGCAAAAGGACAATGGTTAGTGGACAGGAATGGAAAATACTGAGGAAAGACAATGGGCAGAACTTAAGTCTGAATGTTGGAGGAATTATAACCAGTGTTTATTGAGAATTTTGCTGATTATCTTTTTTTTGTAATACTTCATTTAATCCTTATAATACCCCTAATGCGGATGGAAAGCAGTCCAATGTGCTAGAAGCTACTTTGCCAAAGAATCAGTTTGCCATTATTTACCAAATATTTGTTTCAGGGGATATTCATCCTGGATATATTTAAGAAATGTATCCTTGGCTAACTTAAAGAAGAAAGAAGAAAGGACACTGGCTGTAAATAACTACTGTGGTTATACCACTCCAAACTTCCAGAATATCCCGTAAGTCAAAAATAATAATGAGCGAAAAAAAACCAAGTTACAGAATAAGTAGCATTTTTAAAAAAATATAAATAGCATTTTTTAAAACTTTAATAACATGGAGAATGTAACCTTGTTATTTATTAGTATACACCTATACACTAAAAGTATTTTAAAAATGCACGGTGGCCGGCCGCAGTGGTTCACGTCTCTAATCCCAGCACTTTGGGAGGCCAAGGCGGGCAGATCACCTGAAGTCAGGAGTTCAAGTCCAGCCTGGTCAACATGGCAAAACCCCATCTCTAAAAGAAAAAGAAAAAAAAAAATGCATGGTAAGGATATATAACTTCAGAATAGGACTTAATTGTGGTATGAGATTGAAAGGTACAAAGAGAGCTTCAATTCTATCTATGATGTCTTAATCTCTTAAAATCTGAAACAAATACAGTGAAGTATAAGACTTGTTAAAGCAGGGAAGTGGTAATGTGTTCAGTGTGTCATTCTATGTATTTTCAGTTTGACATATTTCATTTAAAAAACTCATTTAAAAATTTAAATGAGGCCGGGCATGATGGCTCCTGCCTGTAATCCCAGCACTTTGGGAGGCCAAGGCAGGCGTATCACAGGTCAGGAGTTTGAGACCAGCCTGGCCAACATGGTGAAACTCCGTCTCTATTAAAATTACAAAAATTAGCTGTGCGTGGTGGTGGGTGCCTATAATCCCAGCTACTTGGGAGGCTGAGGCAGGAGAATCATTTGAGCCTGGGAGGCAGAGGCTGCAGTGAGCTGAGATCACACCATTGCACTCCAGCCTGGGTGACAGGGTGAGACTGTCTCAAAAAACAAAAAAACAAAAAACCTGAAATGAGTTTTTTGGACAGGCACAGTGGCTCACACCTATAATCCCAATACTTTGAGAGGCTGAGGTGGGCAGATCACGAGGTCAGGAGTTCAAGACCAGCCTGGCCAGCATGGTGAAACCCCGTCACTAAAAATACAAAAACTGGCTGGGCATCGTGGCATGTGCCTGTAATCCAAGCTACTCAGGAGGCTGAGGCAGAATGGCTTGACCCCAGGAAGCAGAGATTGCAGTTAGCCAGGATTGCACCACTGCACTCCAGCCTAGGTGGAATGAGACTCCATCTCAAAAACAAACAGAAAAACACCAAACAAAGAAAACGAAGCTTTAGATGCTAAGCCTCATATTTTATACAGAATAAAGTCCAAGTTACCAAGGAAGGTACTCTAAGGTTCTGTACACTCTAGAATCAAAGTGCTTTTCCTTTCACATCACCTACTGCTCTCCACCTAACATAACCCACATGTCACAGACAAAGTCAATATACCATTCTAGGCCAGGTGCAGTGGCTTGCACCTGTAATCCTAGCACTTTGGAAGGCGAAAGTGTGTGGATCACTCGAGACTGGAGTTCGAGCCCAGCCTGGCAAACATGAAGAAGCCCATCTCTACTAAAAATTTAAAAATTAGCTGGGGCTGATGGCACATGCCTATAATCCCAGCTACTCCGGAGGCTGAGGCACCAGAACTGCTTGAACAGGTAGACAGAGGTTACAGTGAGCCGAGATCGCACTACTGTACTCAAAAAAATAAAAATACCGTTGTAAATATGCCATAAGCCTGAAAAAAAAATATTTTGCTCTTATTGTCTCTCAGGATATTCTTTTTACCAATCTATATCAGGAAAAATTCATACTAATTCTTGAAAGGCAAACACAAATTTGACCACCTCTCTGAAACCACCTTTGATAAGCAAATTCAGAATAAGTCTTTCTCTATGTAGTTTATTCCTTTACTATTACAACATGTCACATTGTCAGTTTCTTGTTTACTGAAGATAAGGGTTTATTACTGTTGTTGATCTTGCCAAAGAACCAGATTTTGGCTTTTTAAAGTTTCTCTATTATCTGTTTGTTTTCCACCTCATTGATTTCTACTCCATTATTTCCTTACTTGTACTTACTCTAAGGTTTACTTTGCTGTTCTTTTTCTAGCTTCCTAAGGTAGAAACTTTGGTCACTGACATTTATAGACTTTTCTTCCTTTACAACAAAAGCATTTAAACTATAATTTGCCCTCTAAGCACTGCTTTAGCTACATTCCATGAATTATAACATTACATTATCATTACCATTTGGTTAAAAATATTTTCTAACTGTGATTTCCCTTTGACTCATGGTTCATTTAAAATTGTGTTGTCTCATTTCCAAATATGTGAAACATTTCTAGATATTTTAATAATGTCTATTTTAATTTTACTTGCATTGTGGTGAGAGAACATATATACATTTCAATCATTTAAAATTTATCAGGTGGGCACAGTGGCTCACGCCTGTAATCCCAGCACTTTGGGAGGCCAAGGCAGGCGCATCACCAGAGGTCAGGAGTTCGAGACCAGCCTGGCCAAGAAGGTGAAACCGTCTCTACTAAAAATACAAAACTAGCCAGGCGGTGGCACATGCCCGTAATCCCAGCTACTCGGGAGGTTGAGGCATGAGAATAGCTTGAATCAAGGAGGCAGAGGTGGCGAGATTGCACCATTGCCCTCCAGCCTGGGTGACAGAGTGAGCGAGACTCTGTCTCAAAAAATAAATCTATCAAGGCACACACAAAAAATTTATCAAGGCATATTTCATGGTCTATCATTTGGACTATGTTGGTGAATATATGATGTACACTCACCGACTTCACCATTTGAGGAAGTCGTGTTCAATAATTATCAATTATACTGAGGTGGTTTGTAGTATTCCTCAGATCATCTATGTCTTTACTAAATTTTTTTTTTTGCTAGAAATTCTATCACTTGCTGAGAGTAGGGTGGTAAAAATCTTTAGCACTAATTGTAAAAGTATGTTTTTACTCTTAATTTTGTCAATTTTTGTCCTCTCTCTACATATATATATATATTTTTTAGACGGAGTTTCACCCTTTCGCCCAGGCTGAAGTGGTGTGATCTTGGCTCATTGCAACCTCTGCCCCGCTGGGGTTCAGGCGATTCTCCTGCCTCAGCCTCCCCAGTAGCTGGGATTATAGGCGCCAGTCACCACGCCCGGCTAATTTTTATATTTTTAATAGAGACGGGATTTTGCTATGTTGACCAGGCTGGTCTCGGACTTCTGACATGAGGTGATCCACCCAACTTGGCCTCCTAAAGTGCTGGGATTACATGTATGAGCCACTGTACTAGGCTGCTTTATTATTTTTAACTTCCTATTGGCATGAATTTATGATTACTACAGCTTTCTGACGAACTGATCCATTTAACATTATGAAAAGTCCTTCCTTATTTCTGATAATACTCTGTCTTATGGTCTGGTTTGTATGATACTAATAGCACCATCCAATCCCCAGCTTATCTGTCTGTACTTTTTTTTTTTTTTTGAGACAGAGTTTCGCTCTCACCAAGGGTAGAGTTAAGTGGTGCAATTCATGCTGAATGCAGCCCCCAACCCCCCGGGTTCAAGTGATTCTCCTGCCTCAGCCTCCCGAGTAGCTGGGGTTACAGCATGCATGACCACACCCAACTAATTTTTGTATGTTTAGTCGACACGGGGTTTCTCCATGTTGGCCAGACTGGTTTCGAACTCCCAACCCTCAGGTGATCCACCTGCCTCAGCCTCCCAAAGTTCTGGGATTGCAGGTGTGAGCTACCACACCTGGCCAGAAAAACATTTTATCGTACAATCTTAACTCCCTCAGTTGCTCTTCTAGTTCAATACTTACATGGATTCAATGCTTAGCACCAGCCCACTGTCACAGCTCCTCTATTCCAGTGTTCTTTATTTTCGTTTACTTCTTGGTTAATTATATTTGACTGTTAAATATCTTGATCAAGAAGGGCTTATATATGCTAATCCCATGAGTTATTTTATATTTTATTAACATCAGACTGTCTCCTTAATACTTGCAAGACAACTTTTATGGTTATAAAAAAGAAATTGTGATGTGCTCCAGTCATCATGGTGAACTTAAATGCTATGGAAAACCTCACCCAAAGTAACAGAAAGTAGAAATGCTGAGTAAAACAAAATAAAAAAACAACTATATAAGAAATACCAAAAGGATCAAAAGAAATTCCTTGGATACCAGAAACAGGGCAGAACTCAAAGCCACTGTTGTAAAGTCTGAGTAACAGACTTGTGGCCCCCAGGCATGAAGAGGTGCTTAAGGCAGGAGCTCCCTGAATGAGGCCAAAGAACCACCTATCTAAAAAAAGAAAGTGACAATTAACGGTTCCACAAGCAACATATAAAAGTAACCTTTCCCCATCACTGCCAACAGTAGTTGTGTCCTGTTAATTTATCCCAATAAAGTAGATGAGAAAGGATATTGTACTAATACTACAATTTGCATTTCCTTCAGTGTCTTTTTTCTGTCTTCCATTGATCTGGATAAGCACTGCCACTGAATTACCTATTCATATCTTTTACCCATTAACCTATGATTTTTCTTACTAATTCCTTGAAATGGAATAAACAGCAAGCCTTTACTTTTTTTTGGAACAGGGTGGTACTCTGTCACCCAGGCTAGAAATGGTGCGATCTCAGCTCACTGCAACCTCCACCTCCCTGGCTCTCATGGGATCCTCCTGCCTCGGCCTCTTGAGTAGCTGGGACTACAGACACATGCTACCATGCCCCCCTAATTTTTGTATTTTTGGTCGAGATGGGGTTTTGCCATGTTGCCCAGGCTAGTCTCAAACTTCTGAGCTCAAGTGATCATCTCGGCCCCCTGTGAGCCACCATACCCAGCCAAGCCTTTATTTATCTTTTATACATAAAGCAAGTTAGGTATCTTTTGAATTCTGTTTCTGGCATATTTTATCATAAAACTTTTTATCTCTAAACTTCATATATTTAAGTCTAATTTTATTTTTAAAACTCATTATTTTATTTGAAAGCTGTTATTTTCAAAACTGAAAAAAGTTAATTTTTGGCAATATTAAAATGTTTTAAGACTTCACAGTTTTAGCACTCTCCTACATCATCTATTACTAAAAAATGGATGCAAGTCTTAACACAGCCTGAACAAATTTATTATCAACAATCACTTGGAGTATATTTTTAATTATTTTTCCAAGTTTACTTTTCTTCATGGCTTAATTCGCTATAGACCAAAGATCCCTTGGGCAGACAAAGCAGATTTCTGACCAAAGAATACTACCACCAATGAAGACCGTTTCATAATGACAAAGAAGTTAAAAAAGACTTAACAGTGTTAAAAGTCTATGTAGAGTTTAAAAATAACTTAGGCAAAAATCAATAGAATTTCAAGGAAAAACCATTCACAATTAGATTGAAAGACTTCAATGTGTCTGCCAGGAACTCTTGACCAGCAAGAGGGTTCCAACCTGAATGGGGAGCGTGCTGGAAATAATAAAGGAGACAAAAAGCGGGGTCAGGAGGGATGAAGAGACATTGCTCTCTCATCAAGTTTATTATCTGAGGGCTAAGAATATAGTTTTCAGGGTCTGATTGACGTCATGGTAAGGAGAAAAATAAGTAGCTAAATCATCAATTCTATACAATAAATTGACAGCTAAGTGAAAGGTGGCTATGGAAGATAATAATATCTTTGGTGCTCATAAGCAAGTTTCTTGTAGCAAAAAAGTTTGTTCCTCATGAATGCAGGGGGCCATCTGGTTTCACCCGTCTGGTTATCTTTTAGCTAGATTCTCCTTTTTTCCTGTCCTCGACTTCCCTATCTCTACTTCCCTCTGCCTAGGGGCTCTGCTTCTGGGGTCAACCTCCCATATAGTGAACACTGCTTTGCAGTCTCACACAGGAGGGTCCCCAACAGTATCTTTCCCCATAAATGATAGAAGTGGATAGAAAAATCATTGAAGGATATAAAAGACTTGAAAACTCAACTTATTTGACCTAGCTGATGTTTTATAATTCTTCAGCCAACAATGGCAGAACACACATCTTTTAAAGAACACACTGAACATTTACCAAGACATACCATATTCTGGGCCATAAAACAATCCTGAAACAATTTTAAAAAAACGAAATTCATACAAACTATATTATTTGACCATATGAGAATCAAAATAGGTAACAACTACAGAAAGATCTCTGGAATATCCCTAAATATATGTAAACTAAATAGCACATTCCAGGACCAAAAAGAAATCAAGAGGGAAATTAGGAAGTATTTTGAACAGAATCAAAATGAAAATGTCAAAATTTGTGGGGTGGCACCAAAAAATGTGTGTAGAAAAAAGCAGCACAAAATGCCGATGTGAAAAAGAAAAAAAAAAACTCAATTCAGTGACTTGGAGTTAAGAAACTAGAAAAAGAAGAACAAATTAAACAAAAAGCAAGCAGAAAAAAGAAAATAATAAACACCAAACCAAAAATCAATGAAATAATGTCCTTAATATCTTTTCTTATCTTCCTTGTATCTTTTAATTCCTTAAAAGATACAAACTACCAAAGAATATAGAAGCTGGGTGTAGTGGCTCATGCCTGTAAACCCAGAACTTTCGGAGGCAGAGGCGGGTGGATCATTTGAGGTCATGAGTTCGAGAGCAGCCTGGCCAACATAGCAAAACTCCATCTATACTAAAAACACAAAAATTAGCTGGCAGTAGTGGCATGAGCCTGTAATCCCAGCTACTTGGGAGGCTGAGGTTGCAGAATCACTTGAGCCTGGGAGGCAAGGTTGGCGGTGAGTGGAGATCACACCACTGTACTCTGATCTGAGCAACAGAGACCCTGTCTCAAAAAAAAGAAAAAAAAAAAAAAAAAGGCCGGGCGTGTTGGCTCACGCCTGTAATCCCAGCACTTTGGGAGGCCAAAGCGGGTGGATCACCTGAGGTCAGGAGTTGGAGACCAGCCTAATATGGTGAAACCCCATCTCTACTAAAAGTATAAATATTAGCCGGGCAGGGTGGTGGGCGCCTGTAGTCACAGCTACTGGAAAGCATAAGACAGGAAAATTGCTTAAACCTGGGAGGCAGAGGTTGCAATGAGCTGAGATCATGCTACTGCACTCCAACCTGAGCAAGAGTGAGATTCCATCTCAAAAAAACAAACTACCAAAGCTCATTCAAAAAATATATAACCTAGCTGGGCACAGTAGTTCACACCTGTAACCCCTGCACTTTGGGAGGCCGAGGCGGGTGGTCAGGAGTTCAAGACCAGCCTAGCCAACATGGTGAAAGCCCGTCTCTACTAAAAATACAAAAATACAAAAAAATTTAGGCAGGCATGGTAGCACATGCCTATAGTCCTGGGTACCTTGCAGGCTGAGACACGAGAATAGCTTGAACCTGGGAGGCGGAGGTTGCAATGAGCTGAGATCAAGCCATTGCACATGGCACTTCAGGTGAGGCAACGGAGTGAGACTGTATCCAAATATATGTATATTTATGCCACTTGAATATTCATATATCTATTAAAGACATTGAATTAGTAATTTAAAAGCTTCCATAAGGAAAACAGACCAAGTTGTTTCACCGATAAATTCATAAATGCATTCTACCAAAACATTAAAGGATTAAAAAATACGGATTTGGCCGGGCACGGTGGCTCATGCCTGTAATCCCAGCACTTTGGGAGGCCGAGGTGGGCGGATCACAAGGTCAAGACATCAAGACTATCCTGGCCAACATGGTGAAATACCGTCTCTACTAAAAATACAAAAATTAGCCGGGCATGGTGGCACGTGCCTGTGGTCCCAGCTACTCAGGAGGCTGAGGCAGAAGAATCACTTGAACCCAGGAGGCAGAGGTTGGAGGCAACACAGGAATGCAGCTCCCAGCAAATGAGACTTCAAGGGCTAAAGGACTTCATGATTCCATGCGAGGTGGCGGTTTTGGTGGGACTCATAGGACACTGAAAATAATAGCTCAGAGAAGGAGCAGAAGCAGGGAGAGAGCCACCCACGGAGGATGAACCAAGACAAGGCAGGCACATCCCCACCTGGAATGTGCAGCTGGTTCAGAGGATCGGGGACTTCACCCTCCTTGGTGCTCCGATTTGGATCCTGTGCTTACCTCATCCCTCCTGTAACTCACGGTCCATGAGAGCCCCACCAGACTGAGGGGCGCCATGTGTTGTCAATTCATATCTGCACTACTGCTCCTGCCTGGTGCCCCATTGTTGTCAAAGGGATCTGGGCAAAAGTTTGGACCAAGGCCAGCGGGATGGACCATCCAACAGAAAGAGGCAGAGTTGAAAGCAGGGAAACAGGACATAAGGCCTAGCAGGTCCCACCCCCACAAAACTCAAACTGAGGCCCGCAGGCTAGAGAGCTTGCAGCAAATACACCAGTTTGACCCCAACCGGGAAGATCAAGCTCCGGGAAGGAGAGACGCCGTTGGGAAGACTGGGCTAATCTAGCCTGCAAACAAACCAAAGGGGAGGACCACCCACCCAGCAGCCTGACTAAATCCGAGGCAGCCCAACAGCACTTCTACAGGCCAAAAAATATATAGTTCCAACCTCAACAGAAATGAAGTCCACTGAGATTACTCCCAAAAGCACCAACTTAGAAGACCAAAGGGAGATGAATTCACAAAGATAGGAAGAAACCAGCACAAAAAGGATGAAACCATCAAAGACTGTAACACCTTTTCTTCTCCCAGGGATCACAACTCCTCACCATCATGGCAACAAAACAAGACAAAGAATGAGTTTGACGAACTGACAGAAGCAGGTTTCAGAAAGTAGGCAGTAACAAACTTCTCTGAGCTAAAGGAACATGTTCTAACCCAATGCAAAGAAATTGAAAACCTTGTAAAAAGGTTAGATGAAAGGCTAACTAGAATCACCAGCTTAGAGAAGAACATAAATGACTTGATGAAGCTGAAAAACACAGCATGAGAACTTCGCAAGGCATACACAAGTTTCAACAGCTGAATCAATCAAGTAGAAGAAACGATATCAGAGATAGATGATCAAAGCAATGAAATAAAATGAGAAGGCAAGATTAGAGAAAAAAGAGTGAAAAGAGACAAACAAAGCCTCCAAGAACTATGGGATTATGTGAAAAGATCTAATCTACGCTTGATCTGCGTACCTGAATGTGACAGAGAGAATGAATCCAAGTTGGAAAACACTCCTCAGGATATTATTCAACAGAACTTCCACAACCTAACAAGGCAGGCCAACATTCAAATCCAGGAAATACAGAGAACACCACAAAGATACTCCTTGAGAAGAGCAACCCCAAGGCACCTAATTGTCAGATTCACCAGGGTTGAAATGAAGGAAAAAATGCTAAGGGCGGCCAGACAGAAAGGTCGAGTCACCCACAAAGGAAAGACCATCAGACTCACAGCAGATCTCTCGGCAGAAACCCTACAAGTTAGAAGGGAGTGGAGAGCCAATATTCCACGTTCTTAAAGAAAAGAACTTTCAACCCAGAACTTCATATCTGGCCAAACTTAGCTTCAGAAGTGAAGGAGAAATAAAATCCTTTACAGACAAGCAATTGCTGAAAGATTACATCACTACAAGACCTACCTTACCAGAACTCCTGAAGTAAGTGCTAATCATGGAAAGGAACAACCAGTATCAGCCACTACAAACATGTGTCAAATGGTAAAGAACAATGACACAATGAAGAAACCGTGACAACTAACAGGCAAAAAACAGCCAGTAAGAAAATGACAGGATCAAATTCAAACATAACAATATTCACTTTGAATATAAATGGCCTAAATGCCCCAATCAAAAGACACAGTCTGGCAAACTGGGTAAAAAGTCAAGACCAATTGGTGTGCTGTATTGAGGAGACCCATCTCACGTGCAAAGACTCACACAGACTCAAAATAAAAGGTTGGAAGAAGATTTACACCAAGCAAATGGAGAGCAAAAAAAACCAGGGGTAGCAATCCTAGTCTCTGATAAAATGTACTTTAAACCAACAAAGATCAAAAGAGACAAAGAAGGGCATTACATAATGGTAAAAGAATCAATGCAACTACAAGAACTAACTATCCTAAATATATATGCACCCAATGCAGGAGCACCCAGATATATAAAGCAAGTTCTTAAGGACCTACAAAGAGACTCTCCTGCACAATAACAGTGGGAGACTTTAACACTCCACTGACAATATTGGACAGATCAACAAGACAGAAAGTCAACAAGGATATCCAGGACTTGAATGCAGATCTGGACCAAGCAGACCTAATAGACATTTACAGAACACTCCACCTCAAATCCACAGAATACACATTCTTCTCAGCACCACATTGCACTTACTCTAAAATTGACCACATAATTGGAAGTAAATCACTCCTCAGCAAATGCAAAAGAACAGAAATCATAACAAACAGTCTCTCAGACCACAGTGCAATCAAATTAGAACTCAGGATTAAGAAAAGCACTCAAAACTGCACAATCACATGGAAACTGAACAACTTGCTCCTGAATGACAATGGATAAACAGTGAAATGAAGGCAGAAATAAAAATGTTCTTCAAAGCCAATGAGAATGAAGACACAACATCCCAGATCCTATGGGACACATTTAAAGCAGTGTCTAGAGGGAAATTTATAGCAATAAATGCCCACATGAGAAACAAGGAAAGATCTAAAATCGACAACCTATCATCAAAATTGAAAGAGCTAGAGGAGCAAGATCAAAAAAACTCAAAAGCAAGCAGAAGACAAGAAATAACTAAGATCAGAGCAGAACTGAAGGAGATAGAGACACAAAACACCCTTCAAAAAAAAATCAATAAATCCAGGAGCTGGTTTTTGAAAAGATCAACAAAATAGACAAACTGCTAGCTAGAATAATAAAAAAGGAAAGAGGGAAGATTCAAATAGATGCAATAAAAAATGATTAAGGGGAGATCACCACCAATTCCTTAGAAATACAAACTACCATCAGAGATTACTACAAACATCTCTACACACATAAACCAGTAAATCTGAAAGAAATGGATAAATTCCTAGACACTTGCACACTCCCAATACTAAGCCAGGAAGAAGCTGAAACCCTGAATAGACCAGTAACAAGGTCTGAAGTCGAGGCAGCAATTAATAGCCTACCAACCAAAAAGTCCAGGTCCAGATGGGTTCACAGCTGAATTCTACCAGACATACAAAGAGGAGCTGGTACCATTCCTGTTGAAACTATTCCAAACAATACAAAAAAGGAATCCTCCTAACTCTTTCTATGAGACCAACATCATCCTGATACCAAAACCTGGCAGAGACACAACTAAAAAGAAAACTACAGGCCAATATCCATGATGAACATTGATGCAAAAATCTTCAATAAAATACTGGCAAACTGAATCCAACAGCACATCAAAAGCTTATCCACCATAATCAAGTAGGCTTCATCCAGGGATGCAAGGCTGGTTCAACATATGGAAATTTATAGCAATAAATGCCCACATGAGAAACAAGGAAAGACCAAAAATTGACACCCTATCATCAAAATTGAAAGAGCTAGAGAAGCAAGATCAAAAAACTCAAAAGCAAGCAGAAGACAAGAAATAACTAAGATCAGAGCAGAACTGAAGGAGATAGAGACACAAAAACCCTTCAAAAATCAATAAATCCAGGAGCTGGTTTTTGAAAAGATCAACAAAATAGACAGACTGCTAGCTAGACTAATAAAAATGGAAAGAGAGAAGAATCAAATAGATGCAATAAAAAATGATAAAGGGAGATCACCACTGATTCCTCAGAAATATAAACTACCATCAGAGATTACTATAAACAGCTCTATTCACATAAATCAGTAAATCTGGAAGAAATGGATAAATTCCTGGACACTTGCACACTCCCAAGACTAAGCCAGGAAGAAGTTGAAACCCTGAATAGACCAATAACAAGGTCTGAAGTCGAGGCAGCAATTAATAGCCTACCAACCAAAAAAAGTCCAGGTCCAGATGGGTTCACAGCTGAATTCTACCAGATTTACAAAGAGGAGCTGGTACCATTCCTGTTGAAACTGTTCCAAACAATACAAAAGCAGGGAATCCTCCCTAACTCTTTCTATGAGACCAACATCATCCTGATACCAAAACCTGGCAAAGACACAACTAAAAAAGAAAACTACAGGCCAGTATCCATGATGAACACTGATGCAAAAATCTTCAATAAAATACTGGCAAACTGAATCCAACAGCACATCACAAAGCTTATCCACCATAATCAAGTAGGCTTCATTCCAGGGATGCAAAGCTGGTTCAACATACGCACACAAATCTATAAACGTAATTCACCACAAGAACAAAACCAAACACAAAAACCACATGGTTATGTCAACAGATGCAGAGAAGGCCTTAGACAAAATTCATCAGCCCTTTATACTAAAAACTCTCAATAAACTAGGTATCAATGGAACAATATCTGAAAATAATAAAAGCTATTTACAACAAACCACAGCCAATATCATACCAAATGGGCAAAAACTAGAAGCATTACCTTTAAAAACAGGCACTAGACAAGGATACCCTCTCTCAACACTCCTATTCAATATAGTATTGGAAGTTTTAGCCAGAGCAATTAGGCAAGAAAAAGAAATAAAGGGCATTCAATTCAGAAAAGAAGAAGTCAAACTGTCCCTATTTGTAGATGACATGATCCTGTATTTAGAAGACCCCATCATCTTAGCCCAAAACCTGCTCAAGCTGATAAACAACTTTGCCAAAGTCTCAGGATACAAAATCAATGCATAGAAATCATGACCATTCCTACACACCAACAACAGACAAACAGAGAGACAAATCATGAGCGAACTCCCATTTACCATTGCTACAAAGAGAATAAAATACCTAGGAATACTTAAGAGCTTCTGCACAGCAAAAGTAACAATCATTAGAATGAACCAACAGAATAGGAAAAAATTTCTGCAATCTACCCATCTGACAAAGGGCTAATATCCAGAATCTACAAAGAACTAAAGCAGATCTACAAGAAAAAAAAACAAACCCATTCAAAAATGGGCAAAGGATATGAACAGACACTTTTCAAAAGAAGACATATATACGGCCAACAAACATATGGAAAAAAATGCTCATTATCACTGGTCATTAGAGAAACGCAAATCAAAACCACATTGAGATACCATCTCACAACAGTCAGAATGGCGACTATTAATAAATCTCGAACAACAGATGCTGGAGAGGATATGGAGAAAAAGGAACATTTTTACACTGTTGGTGGGAGTATAAATTACTTCAACCATTACTGGAAGACAGTGTGGGGATTCCTCAAGGATCTAGAAATACAAATTCCATTTGACCCAGCAATCCCATTACTGGGTATATACCCAAAGGATTATAAATCATTCTATTATAAATACACATGCACAGGTATGTTCGTTGTGGCACTATTTATGATAGTGAAGACCTGGAACCAACCCAAATGCCCATCAATGACAGACTGGAGAACGAAAATGTGGCACATATACACCATGGAATACTATGCAGTCATAAAAAAACAATGAGTTCGTGTCCTTTGTAGAGACAGGACTGAATCTACAAACCATCATTCTCAGCAAACTGACACAAGAATAGAAAACCAAACACCACGTTTTTACTCATAGGCAACTGATGGAACAATGAGAACAACTGGGCACAAGGAAGGGAACAACACTCAGGGGACAGGTGGGGGGAGAGTGGAGGGACAGCGGCAGTGGGGTGGCAGGGAGGATGGGGAGGGATAGCACCAGGAGAAATGCCTGATGTAGGCGACAGGGCAAAGGGTGGATGGAGACAGCAAACCACCATGGCATGTCTGTACCTATGCAACAAACCTGCAGGATGCAGGATGTGAACATGTATCCCAGGGCCAAGTACAATTAAAATATATATATATATATATATATATATATATATATATATGGATTCTAGGCGGGCACAGTGGCTCATACCTGTAATTCCAGAGCTTAGGGAAGTCGAGGCAGGTGGATCACCTGAGGTCAGCCTGGCCAACATGGTGAAACCCTGACTTTACTAAAAATACAAAAAAAAAATTAGCCAATATGGTGGCACACACCTGCAATCCCAGCTACTTGGAGGACTGAGAAAGAGAGAATTGCTTACACTCGGGAGGCAGAGGTTGCAGTGAACCCACGTATCACCACTGGACTCCAGCCTGGGCGATAGAGTGAAACTCCATCTCAAAAAATAATAAGAAAAATATGGATTCAAAAAAATTCATTACAGAGAACTGAAGAGATACTACTTAATGTCCTACTCATTTTAATGTGGCCACAAATACCCTGATACTAAAACCTCACAAAGACATTATAAGAAAAAAAAATTACTTTCCAGTCTTCCTCATGAAGATAAATGTTACATTCCATGGTTTTTTCTAACTTTTATTTTGGTTTCAAGGTATACATGTACAGTCTGTTAATGAGTAAACTCTGTGTCACTGGAGTTTGGTATACAAATTATTTCATCACCCAGGTAGTAAGCTTAGTACCTAATAGGTAGGTAGTTTTGACCCTCACCCTCCTTCCACTATCCTCTCAAGTAGGCCCTGGTGTCTATTGTTTATATTTTTGTGTCCATGTGTACTCATGTTTACTTTCCACTTACAAGGGAGAATATGGGGTATTTGGTTTTCTGTTCCTGCATTAATTTGCTTAAGATAAAGGTCTCCAGCTAGATCCATGTTGCTGCAAGAGATGTGGTTTCATTTTTTATGGCTGCATAGTATTCCATGATGTAAATATACCACATTTTCTTTATCTAATTGACCATTGATGGGCACCTATCTAAATTGACTCAAATGCAACAATTCTTAACAAAATGTTAGGAAATCTAATCCAACAATATGCAAATTAGGCAAATTATATGTTACAGTGAAACCCAAGTTTCTCTTCAAAGAATCAGTATGTCAGCATGTTCAACTCTCTTATTCTTTAAATCTCTATTTTAAGTTTAACTTCCTTGTAATTCCAGCAAACAACCTTCTCCACCAGTTCATCGGTAGTTCACATCTGCTCCCCCTCCCCGCTGGCTATATCCTGAGGCATCCAGGTCACATTATCACCCCTGGCTACCTGCTCTGACATGCCCATAACCATTCTTCCCGCCAAAACATCCACCCTGCCACTCCAGCTCAGACTCCCTACTCTTTTTAAAATAGCTGATTGGGATTAGTCTAGCTTCTGCGGTCTAATCCTAGCCAATAGGGGATGACACAGCAGGAGGGACAACCCCTCATCGGGTGTTAAGTACCCCTTCCCCCCTTGTCCAAGCCTGTGGCCACCATCAGTACTCCATCTGTGCTCCCTGAACCCTCCTATAGAAGTAAACTGCCTTGCTGAAAGAACATATCTTCAAGTGCTATTTCTCGGCATCGAAATTTTACTTATAACAATTCTGGGGGCTTGTCCAGGATTCATTGTTCTCTTCCATGCAGTCTCGGACCCTCTTTTGAGGAGACGCATCCTGCTGCTTCATTTTACAGCAGCCTCCTGGGTAAGGGGTTGAGACCTACCCGATGTGACGAACAAGCTCAGCCTAAAACTGCCTTGCTGAGAGGACATATCTTTGAGTGCTATTTCTTTTGTGGCATCAAAATTTTACTTATAACATTATATTATGACAAAGTAGATGGTCTCGATCTCTTGACCTCATGATCCACCCGCCTCGGCCTCCCAAAGTGCTAGGATTATAGGCGTGAGCCACTGTGCTCAGCCAGAATCCTTATTCTTAACCTAAGAATTCCACATTATAACTACTATAACTAACAAAGTTTAAGGAAATAATTAGATACAAGATTCAAATAATGTTACTATTACTAATTCTTAACTTCTAAAAAAGAAAACACACAAAAAAAGACTAAAATCAATTATATATCTATATACTAGCAATAAACTGCAATTAAGAGAACTCCATTCTGAATTGCATAAAAAAGAATAAAACACTTAAAATAATTTTAACAAAAGAGGAGAAAGATTTATACATTAAAAACTGCAAAATACTGCACGTAGAATTTGAAGCACATATATAAATGGATGAAACTATATGAAAATCCTTGTTCATGGACTTGACAATGCAATATATATTTATGAAGGCAAGTCTTATCCTATTGATCTATAAATTCAATGCAGTCCCTGTCAAAATCTCAGGCGGCTTTTTTTTTATAGAAGATTGCAAGCTCATTTTAAATGCAAAGAATGCAGATCACCTGAAATAATGTTGAAAAACAACAAAGTACGTGGTCTTTCACTACCCAACTTTAAAACTAATCAACAATAATCAACTGATAAAAGACCAGATACAGAAAACAAGTGATGTAATGGACTTCATGAAAATTAAAAATTTCAGTACTTCAAATGACACCATTAAGAAAATAAAAAGACAAGCTACAGACTGAGAAAAAATGCGGAAATCATATTTCTGATAACACATTTGAGTACAAAATAAAGAACTCCTACAATGTAATAAGGAAGTAATTTTAAATGGAGAAGATTTAAATAGATATTTCATCAAAGACATAAAAATGACCAATAAGCAAACGAAAAGATGCTCAATTCCGTTAGAATTTAAGAAAAGTCTAAACAAAATCACAATGAGATACTACTTCACACCAATTAGAATGGCTATAATCAGGTAATAATGAGGAAAGAAACCCCTCTTTCCAGTCTCTTGTCTCAAAGAAGGAGGAAGTAAAAGTTGAGACATAGCAGGCATGATGTCAGTGACCTGGAGGTTAAAGATTAAAAACTCCCCCCACCACCCTTATGATCTCAGGTGATCATAAGGGTGGGGGCAATATGGAGAAATGATCTCTATTGTTCCCATTCAATCTTGCTCAATAAACCCCCATCATTGATCACGACCCCCTCACATGTACTTTCTAAAACTGTAAACCCAAGACCCTTTCACATGTAATATCTAGAGTTGTAAGCCTATATAAAGGCAGAGGTTTCCTTTGTTAGACGAGCTTGGCTGTTAGGCAACTATACCACCTTGCTCCCGGCCGAATAAATCACCCCTTCCTTCCCAGTTCGGTGTTCGAGAGGTCTGTTTCTTATAGCTGCTCCTGCTTCAATAACAAGTGATGATATGGAGAAATGTTAACTCATACATTGTTGGTGAAAATGTAAAATAGTATATTCACATTGGAAATCAGTTTGGTAGTTTCTTTAAAAGCTGAATAAATACTTGCTATATAACCCAGCTATTCTATTCCAAGGAATCTACAGGATAGAAATGAAAATATATTAGGCCATTTACATTAATGTTCACAGCAGTGTTTATTCATCATAATAGCCCTCCCTCCAAAAAAAAAACAACAAAAAAGGAAACAATCCAACTTTTAGTCAAGTGCTGCACAGAGAAACAAAATGTGACATATTTATAAAACTGAAAAATACTCAGCTCTAAAAAGGAATAAAATACTTATAAATGCTACCACATGAATAAATCCCAGAAACATTTTAATAAATGAATTAGGTCAGACTCAATAGAATAAATACTGTATGATTTCATTTACATGAAATGTCTAGAAAGGATGAACTTAAAGGCAAGATATCGAGGTAGCCTGGGATGGGAGCAGAAGAGACTCTCAATGGGCTTGAAGAAACTTTTGGAAATAATGTGTTAAAACGGGATTCTGATGACAGCTTCAAGCTATAAGTTTACCAAAACTAGGCAAATTGTACACTTACAATGGATAATTTTTATGGTATATTATACCTTAGCAACACTTAAAAGAAGAACCAAATTGAGATTTTTTTTTAGTGAAAACATACAACATTTACAATAAAAAAATACATATCCACTGGAGATCTCAATAGCAGAATGCAGACAGGAACATGAAACAGAATTTGAGATCAACAGAAATTACCCAATCTGAAAAATAGAATTAAAAAAGATTGAAACAGAACAAATCTCAGGACCTATGGAACAATAGCAAAATGTCTAACATACATGTCATCACAGTCTCAGAATGAGAAAAAAAAATCATGCAGAAAAAATGTTTGTAGAAATAACAGCCAAAAACTTCCCAATTTGATAAAAGATAAATCTACATATTTAACTTCAGCAAAGCCAAACAATATAAACTGAAAAGGCATGCCCAGAAATACCATAAACTGCTGAAAACTAAAGATAAAGGAAAAAATTTGAAAACAGCTATAAAAGAACCCAGCACATTACATATGAGGAAAGAATGATTCAAACGACGGCAAATTTATTATCAGAAACTATGAAGGACAGTAGTAGAAAAATACCTTTAAAGAGCTGCAAGAAAAAAAAACCCATCAATTAACAATTCTATATCCAGTGAGTGAAAATGTTTTTCAGGAATGAAGGTGAAATGAACACATTCCTAGATGAAGGGAAATTAAGACAATTCACCTCAGGTAGAGTGGTGATTAAATGATAAAAGGAGGTCTTTAGTCTGAAGGATAATAATTAACTAGGGAAAGCTTGGATCTTTAAGGATGAGGGAAAAACAAAAGAACTGGTTAAAAAAAAGAAGTGGTAAATTACTAAGTAAACATAAAAGACAATTTTTCTCTTCTTATTTAAAATATGTATAACTCTTGGAAGTGGAAACACAATGCAAATGCAAAACACATGGCAACTATTTAAAAAATTAGTGAGAAAAAAAATCAGTGAGGGTGTATAGAGAGATTCATATGGGTGTAAGGCTTCCATGTTTTACTTGAAGTGGTAAAACATTAAATCTACCTAAACTGTTAGATGATTGTTAGGTATGTATTTATGAGACACAATTCGAATGTATAAAAGATAATTAAGGCTGGGCACAGTGGCTCACACCTGTATAATCCCAGCATTTGGGAGGCTGAGGCAGGCAGATCACCTGAGGTCAGGAGTTCCAGACCAGCCTGGCCAACATGGCAAAACCCTGTCTCTACTGAAAATACAAAAATTAGCCAGGCGTCGTGGCACATGCCTGTGGTTAGTCTCAGCTACTCATGAGCCTGAGGCAGAAGAATTGCTTGAACCCAAGAGGCAGGAGTTGCAGTGAGCTGAGATTATGCCATTGCACTCTAGCCTGGGTAAGAGTGAGACTCTGTCTCAAAATAAATAAAGATAATTAAAATGGAATACTAAAAAATGTTCAAATGGTACAGAAGAAAAATGTAAGAAACAGAAATAAACAAAAATAACAAAGACAACAAACCTCAAATATATAGGACTCTGAAAACAACATAACTACTTCACTTAGAAAAGGCTTGACAAAAGCAAAGTTATGATTTTTTTTGACCCTATCAGAGAAGTGAAATCACAGGATGAAAAAATACAGAAATCTGAAAAAAGATGGGTACCTGCAAGGAAAAACAGAATCTGAGCATTTGATTACTGGGACAAATGCCATGAAAGTCAATATATAAGCAGGTAGAAAGATTTAACTAGAAATTAAAATCAGTTGCTAAAGGCCTAGTGCGGGCTAGCATGAGATTAGGAAGCCCCTCAGGTTTCAAATATGGAGGTGCGGTTGCAGACACCTGGAGCTATTATCAACAGGTAGCCACAGGAAAGATCAGAGATCACAGAGAAAGACCCCTTTGTTACTAGCTGGGGGAAAGAAATAGCAGCTATGGCTGAAAAAAATCAAACCAGATCTACCTTTCTTAACTTACAGAAAAGATCATGAAGTACTGGGTAAGGGAATATAAGGCAGACTAAAATTTCCCAGAGATCTCTTATCTCACCTAAGGAGCAAAAACCTTTGGGCAATTTTTGGGGACACCCTGGAGTGGAAGCCAACAAGGGCTGGGTAAGGAAATAAGGAACACATAAAGCTTTAGCCTTAGGGGAGGAATGGAAATAAATACTAGGCATTGGCTCCAAAGAAGAAAGATTTATCATAGCAACACCCACAAGACCCCACTCACAGTGCCTACTTAAGGCTGAGTCTAAATCAGAACATTAGAGAATAGGCCTCTTCCCCCGACCCCCCCCCACAACCGCAGGCTAATAAATAATAAATATCAAGTAAAATTAGAGTAATGCACAGGGAAGAACTGAAAAGCACAGCCCCTCTCTAGAGAAGAGTGAAAAGGTAAAAACCCAAAGCCTAGCAAGGACACAAAAACAAGGTATCGTCGGGCGCGGTGGCTCACGAGGAAAACGTATCGAGACCATCCTGGTCAACATGGTGAAACCCCGTCTCTACTAAAAATACAAAAACTTAGCTGGGCGTGGTGGCGCGTGCCTGTAATCCCTGCTACTCAGGAGGCTGAGGCAGGAGAATTGCTT
The DNA here is from genome assembly GCA_021498475.1 of Saguinus midas. Lineage (NCBI taxonomy): Eukaryota > Metazoa > Chordata > Mammalia > Primates > Cebidae > Saguinus > Saguinus midas. The sequence goes on along the minus strand of CM038398.1, from coordinate 69,005,718 downwards.
GAACCCAGGAGGCAGAGGTTGCAATAAGCTGAGATCGAGCCATTGCACTCCAGCCTGGGTAACAAGAGTGAAACTCTGTCTCAAAAACAAAATAAAACAAACCAAAAAAAAAAGGTATCATTTATAGGGTTTGAAGTTTCTGATGCACAGAAAGCAACCATGCTAACAACAAACTTCAATCCCAGCCCAACTCCTAATTTCACACAAACCTCCACAATAATAGCCTAGATGAAGAAAAGGTGTGCTTATCTCAAAGAAAAAAAATATATATACCTCAGTAGCTACTACATTATACAATGTCTGACTCTCAACCATAATTATAATGTATACAAAAACAGAAAAAAATACCATCTGAAAAGAATACAATCTTCAAACCCAGACTCAAATATGAGATGCCAAAACTAACAAAATGAAAAGTAACTGTAATACCTTGTGTCCTTCTTACTCTCATTTATTAGTTCCAAGTTTTGGGAGATGCTCTAAAAACATCTAGGTAGACAATCTTATATTCTACAAGGAAAGATTTATTTCTTCCATTCCAGTCTATATTTCTTTTTCTTGTATCAGCAGTGATGAGAGAGGACATCTTTGCACTGTTCCTGATCTGAGCAGTAACATCCAGTCTCCTACCATTAATAAGTGCAGTAAGATTAAATGCAAAAAAAGCTATATGTAAGCATTATATTCCAGTTGATAAAGTTGTTTCCAGTGAAGATAAAAATCAACAATTTTGAAACAGCTCTACCTGTATAATGAAGTAGTACAATTACGTAAATGAATAGTAAATGTTAGAAGACAGGCTCTTCTCTGTTGGAGAGAGTGAATATAGATGAATGAGGAGATACATGACTAGAATTAACCATGTGGTAATGGATTAGTTAGAAATATCAGTAGGAACTCATGTGTAGCTTACTAAAATATCGATAGTTACATACAAAAATGTGTATAAATAGGTATCTATACATGGGTTGGTATACATATCTATGTATCCTTCCTCTAAGAAGAATTGGCTGTAGAATACAAACCTACATGCTGGGTGCAGTGGCTCACATCTGTAATCCCAGCACTTTGGTAGGCCAAGGCAGGTAGATCACCTGAGGTCAGCAGTTCGAGACAAGCCTGGCCAACACGATGAAACCCATTTTCTACTAAAAATACAAAAAATTAGCCAGGCTTGGTGGTGGGCACCTGTAATCCTAGCTACTTGGATGCTAAAGCAGAATTGCTTGAACCCAGGAGACAGAGGTTGCAGTGAGCCAAGTTCGTGCCACTGCACTCCAGCCTGGGTAACAAGAACAAAACCTGCATCTCAAAAAAAAATAAATAAACAAAAACAAAAAAAAAAAACCCACCTATATAAATTTTTCTGTTTTCCTACCTATTAGCAATGAACAATACAAAAATGAAATTAAGCAATCAATTCCAAACTGGGCACAGCGGCTCACGTGTGTAATCGCAGCACTTTGGAAAGCCAAGATGGGCAGATCACGTGAGATCAGGAGTTAAAGAACAGCCTGACCAACATGGAGAAATCCCATCTCTACTGAAAATACAAAAAAAAAAAAAAATCAGCCGGGCAAGGTGAGGCAGGAGAATCGCCTGAACCCAAGAGGCAGAGGTTGCAGTTAGCCGAGATTGCACCATTGCACTCCAGCCTGGACAAGAGCGAAACTCTGTCTCAAAAAAAAAAAAAAAAAGAAAAAGAAAGAAAAGCAACCAATTCCATACAAAATAGCACCAAAAAGACTAAATCTTTAGGAATAACTCAACAAAGAACTGCAAGATCTGTATAAAGAAAACTACACAATGTTCTTGAAGAAAATTTAACAACTGTTACAGTGAACCCCAAGTTTCTCTTCAAAGAATCAGTATGTCAGTATGTTCAGTTCTCTTATTCTTTAATTCTCTATTTTAAAGTTTAACTTCCTTGTAATTCTAGTAAACAACTTTCTCTAAAGGTTCTAATCAGTAGTTCACATCAATCCCCTCCCCACAATCCTGACTCATCCTGGTCAGCTGATCACCCCTGGCTACCTGATCCACCTGCTCTAACTGTCCTTCCTGCCAAAACACCCAACCTGCCACTCCAGCTCCAAGTAGTATGTGTTCCCAAAGAACATATAATCTTACAGGTATATGCACCTAATCAAAGGTTTTCCAAATGATTAAGACAATAGATAGATATGTGAGCCGAGATCGCACCACTGCACTCCAGCCTGGGCAACAAAAGTGAAACTCCATCTCGATAGCTATAAGACAAGTGGGCAAATCCAAAATTAGTTTGAGATTTCAACACTGCTCTCTAAAAAATTAATAAAACAAGTAAAAAATCAGAAATGGTATGGACGGCCTGAACACTGTATCAAACAACTTGATATAATGATAGAACACTTTAAGCAACAACAGAATACATATTTTTCTCAATTATATATAGCATTCACAAAGACAGATCAGGTTTTGGCCTATTAAATAAACCTCAATTAATTAATTTAAAAATCAGAAAAAAATACAGGGCATATTCTGAGACCATAAAAATTAGAAATAAACAACAACAGCAAAAATCTGTAAAATTCCCTCAAACAATTGGATATGAAACAAGAAACTTACAAATAACAGATAGGTAAAAAACAAAGCCTCATAAAAAATTAAAACATGGATCTTTCTCCTGGAAGATGGCGTCATTGAGGCGACTCAGGATTGCAGCTCCTAGTGAAGGCGCAGAGGGTGAGTGCTAGCCGCATTCTCGGATGGACCTTTTGCCCACAGAACGTTGAAAGTCCCAGGTGACATGGGCCAGCCGCCGGCTTCAGCCAGCGCGCAGCGCTGGACCCGCACAAAACTCACTGGTCTGGGTGCCCTGTTAAACCAGCAATCTGAGATTTGAAGGGCAGATTGGCATGTCCATCTGATTGAACGGGACTTGGACAATGAGCCAGACCAGGAGATTCCTGGGAAGCGTGATCTGAGCCGGCAGTGGGCAGTGGCATGGAGATTGCATGGATCCCAGTGCCCTATCAGCAGGCTACTGGGGTGTGAGTGAGAGTCGACCTTTCAGCTTGGGGAGAGGAAGAGAGAGAGAGAGAGGACGGACTCTGAGGCAGGGAGCTGGGTGATCGGGCTCGGGGTCCCACCTCAGGGGACAAGCAGGGTGGCGATTGGAGGCGCTGGGCTGAGAGTTTTGCTGCCAGCATCTAGGATGGTGCAGCCTGGTGAGGGAGGGCATCCGCCACCATTGCTGACGCAATCCGCCCCTACTGAAGTACCACCCAGTGCTGATGCAGCCTGCCATTGCCGAGGCAACCTGCCATAACAGAGAGACTCCACCAGCAGGGCGGAGCACCACAGCAGAACAGAGCGGCAGCAGGGGACCCTGCACTAGCAGGGCAGAGCCTCAGCAGGCAAATAGTGAATAGACTGCCTCCCTAGTGGGGCAGGACAGTGCAACAGATACTCATAAAGAAAGCCCCAAACCCCTGAGACAGAGCATCTAAGGGGGGAAAAAAGGGGGGATGTTTTAGAGTTTTGTAGCAGCAGACATAAATGCATCCTCCCAACAACCCTGAATGAACAACGGAGCTCACAGCTCAGCACTGGAGCTCCTATAAAGCACAGACTGTCTCCTCAAGCAGCTCCTGACCCCTGTATATCCAAAGAGTCACCCCAAAAAGGACTAATCAGACTGACATTTGGCGGCATCATTCTGGAACAAAGATAGCAGAAGAAAACACTGGTAGCATCCCTCCCTGTTCCGCAGCTGCTACAGGTGTACCCCAGAATAGCAGGGCCTGAAGTGGACCTCAGCACTCGTACAGCAGAGGAGCTAGACCATTAGAAGAAAAACTAACAGAAATACTTCATCATCAACAATCTGGGCATCCACCACTACGGACGCAATCCGCCCCTACTGAAGTACCACCCAGTGCTGATGCAGCCTGCCATTGCCGAGGCAACCGGCCATAACAGAGAGACTCCCTCAGCTGGGCGGAGCACCAGCAGAACAGGGCCTGGCGGCAGCAGGCGGACCCACACTATCAGGGCAAAGCCTCAGCAGGCAAATAGTGAATAGACTACCTCCTAGCCAGGCAGGACAGTGCAACAGATACTCATAAAGAAAGCCCCAACCCCTAAGACAGAGCATCTAAGGGGAAAAAAATGGGGGTGTTTTATGAGTTCTGTTGCAGCAGACATAAACACATCCTCCCAACAACCCTGAATGAACAACGGAGCTCACAGCTCAGCACTGGAGCTCCTATAAAGCACAGACTGTCTCCTCAAGCAGCTCCTGACCCCTGTATATCCAAAGAGTCACCCCAAAAAAGGACTAATCAGACTGACATTTGGCGGCATCATTCTGGAAAAAAGATAGCAGAAGAAAAAACTGGTAGCATCCCTCACTGTTCCGCAGCTGCTACAGGTGTACCCCAGACAAGCAGGGCCTGGAGTGGACCTCAGCACTCATACAGCAGAGGGGCTAGACCATTAGAAGGAAAACTAAGTAACAGAAATACTTCATCATCAACAATCTGGGCATCCACCAGAGACCCAATTGAAAAATCAGCAACTACTAAGACGACAGGTGGATAAATCCATAAAGATGGGAAGAAACCAGCAAAAAGGAGGAAAACACCAAACCAAAACACCTCACCTCCTACAAAGGACCAAAACTCCTCACCAGCAAGGGAACAAAGCTGGATGGAGAATGACTGTGACAAAATGATGGAATCAGACTTCAGAAAGTGGATAATGAGAAACTTCAGTGAGCTAAAAGAACATGTTCTAAATCAGTGCAAAGAAACTAAGAACCTTGAAAAAGATTGAAAAATGATAACAAGAATGGACAACTTAGAGAGGAATGAATGAATTGAAGGAGCTGAAAACACAACACAAGAACTTTGTGAAGCATGCACAAGTTTCAACAGCCGAATTGACCAAGCAGAAGAAAGAATATCAGAAGTTGAAGATCAACTCAATGAAATAAAAGAGAAACCAAGATTAGAGAAAAAAGCACAAAAGGAATGAACAAAATCTCCAAGAAATGTGGGACTATGTGAAGAGACCCAACCTACGTTTGATAGGTGTACCAGAATGTGATGAAGAGAATGAATCAAGCTGGAAAACACTCTTCAGGATATTATCCAGGAAAATTTCCCAACCTAGCAAGACAGGTCAATACTCAACTCCAGGAAATACAGAGAACACCACAAAGATACTCTGCAAGAAGAGCAACCCCAAGGCACATAATCGTCAGATTCACCAGGGTTGAAATGAAGGAGAAAATACTAAGGGCAGCCAGAGAGAAAGGTCAGGTCACCACAAAGGAAGCCCATCAGACTCACAGCAGATCTCTCGGTGGAGACTCTACAAGCCAGAAGAGAGTGGGGCCAATATTCAACATCCATAAAGAAAAACTTTCAACCAGAATTTCATATCCAGCCAAACTGAGCTTCATAAGTGAAGGAAAAATAAAATCCTTCATGAACAAGCAAGTACTCAGAGATTTTGTCACCACTAGGCCTGCTTTACAAGAGCTCCTGAAGAGGCACTACACATAGAAAGAAACAACCAGTACCAGCCATCCTAAAAGCATACCAAATGCTAAAGAGCATCAACAAAATGAAGAATCTACATGAACCAATGGGCAAAACAGCCAGCTAGCATCAAAATGGCAGTATCAAATTCACACATAACAATATTAACCCTAAATGTAAATGGGCTAAATGCACCAATCAAAAGACACAGACTGGCAAATTGGATAAAAACCAAAACCCATCAGTGTGCTGTATCCAGGAAACCCACCTCACATGCAAGGATACACAAAGGCTCAAAATAAAGGGATGGAGGAAGATTTACCAAGCAAATGGAGCAAAAAAAAGCAGAAGTTGAAGATCAACTCAATGAAATAAAACGAGAAACCAAGATTAAAGAAAAAAGCACAAAAGGAATGAACAAAATCTCCAAGAAATGTGGGACTATGTGAAGAGACCCAACCTACGTTTGATAGGTGTACCAGAATGTGATGAAGAGAATGAATCCAAGCTGGAAAACACTCTTCAGGATATTATCCAGGAAAATTTCCCCAACCTAGCAAGACAGGTCAATACTCAACTCCAGGAAATACAGAGAACACCACAAAGATATTCTGCAAGAAGAGCAACCCCAAGGCACATAATCATCAGATTCACCAGGGTTGAAATGAAGGAGAAAATACTAAGGGCAGCCAGAGAGAAAGGTCGGTCACCCACAAAGGAAGCCCATCAGACTCACAGCAGATCTCTCGGCAGAGACTCTACAAGCCAGAAGAGAGTGGGGCCAATATTCAACATCCTTAAAGAAAGAACTTTCAACCCAGAATTTCATATCCAGCCAAACTGAGCTTCATAAGTGAAGGAAAAATAAAATCCTTCATGAACAAGCACTCAGAGATTTTGTCACCACTAGGCCTGCTTTACAAGAGCTCCTGAAGAGGCACTACACATAGAAAGAAACAACCAGTACCAGCCATCCTAAAAGCATACCAAATGCTAAAGAGCATCAACAAAATGAAGAATCTACATGAACCAATGGGCAAAACAGCCAGCTAGCATCAAAATGGCAGTATCAAATTCACACATAACAATATTAACCCTAAATGTAAATGGGCTAAATGCACCAATCAAAAGACACAGACTGGCAAATTGGATAAAAACCAAAACCCATCTGTATCCAGGAAACCCACCTCACATGCAAGGATACACAAAGGCTCAAAATAAAGGGATGGAGGAAGATTTACCAAGCAAATGGAGAGCAAAAAGCAGGAGTTTCATCTCTGATAAAATAGACTTTAAAGCAACAAAGATCAAAAGGGACAAAGAAGGTCATTACATAATGGTAAAAGGATCGATACAACAAGAAGAGCTAACGATTCTAAATATATATGGACCCAATGCAGGAGCACCCAGATATATAAGGCAAGTTCTTAATGACTTACAAAGAGACTTAGACTCCCACACAATAATAGTGGGAGACTTTAACACTCCACTGTCAATATCAGACAGATCAACCAGACAGAAAATTAACAAGGATATCCAGGACTTGAACTCAGACCTGGAACAAGCAAACCTGATAGACATTTACAGAACTCTCCACCCCAAATCCACAGAATATACATTCTTCTCAGCACCACATCACACCTACTCCAAAATTGACCACATAATTGGAAGTAAAGCACCCTCAGCAAATGCAAAACAACTGAAATCATAACAAACAGTCTCTCAGACCATAGTGCAATCAAGTTGGAACTCAGAATTCAGAAAATAACTCAGAACCGCACAGCTTCATGGAAACTGAACAACTGGCTCTTGAATGTTGATTGATAAACAATGAAATGAAGGCAGAAATAAAGAAGTTCTTCAAACCAACGAGAATGAAGACACAACATACCAGAATCTCTGGGACACATTTAAAGCAGTCTGTAGAGGAAAATATATAGCAATAAGTGCCCACATGAGAAGAGTGGAGAGATCCAAAATTGACACCCTATCATCAAAATTGAAAGAGCTAGAGGAGCAAGATCAAAAAGCTCAAAACCTAGCCAAGACAAGAAATAACTAAGATCAGAGCAGAACTGAAGGAGATAGAGACAAGAAAAACCCTTCAAAAATCAATAAATCCAAGAGCTGGTTTTTCAAAAGATCAACAAAATAGACAGACCACTAGCCAGACTGATAAAAAGAAAGAGAGAACAACCAAATAGATGCAATAAAAACGATAATGGGGAAATCACCACAGATTCCACAGAAATTCAAACCATCATCAGAGAATACTACAAACAACTCTATGCACATAAACTAGTAAACCAGGAAGAAATGGATAAATTCCTGATGCCTGTGTCCTCCCAAGCCTAAACCAGGAGGAAGCCAAACTATGAATAGACCAATAACAAGGTCTGAAGTTGAGGCAGCAATTAAGAGCCTACCACACAAAAAAGCCCAGGTCCAGATGGGTTCACAGCTGAATTCTACCAGACACACAAAGAGGATCTGGTACCATTCCTTCTGAAACTATTCCAAATAATCCAAAAGAGGGAACCCTTCCCAAATCATTTTATGAGACCAACATCATCCTGATACCAAAACCCTGGCAGAGACTCAACAAGAAAAGAAAACTTCAGGCCAATATCCATGATGAACATAGATGCAAAAATCTTCAATAAAATACTGGCAAACCGATTGCAACAGCACATTAAAAAACTTATCCATCATGATCAAGTAGGATTCATCCTGGGATGCAAGGCTGGTTCAACATACGCAAGTCTATAAATGTAATTCACCACATAAACAGAAGCAAAAAAAACCACATGATTATCTCAATTGACGCAGAGAAGGCATTTGACAAAATTCAACAGCCCTTTATGCTAAAAACCCTCAATAAACTTGGTATTGATGGAACATATCTCAAAGTAATAAAAGCTATTTATGACAAACCAACAGCCAATATCATACTTAATGGGCAAAACTGGAAGCATTCCTTTGAAATCCTGGCACTAGACAAGGATGCCCTCTCACCACTCCTATTCAACATAGTACTGGAAGTTCTAGCCAGAGCAATCAGGCAAGAAAAAGAAATAAAGGGTATTCAAATAGGAAAGGTGGAAGCCAAATTGTCTCTATTTGCAGATGACATGATAGTATACCTAGAAGACCCCATCACCTCAGCCCAAAAGCTCCTGAAACTGATAAGCAACTTCAGCAAAGTCTCAGGATATAAAATCAATGTGCAAAAATCACAAGCATTCCTATACACCAATAACAGACTTAAAGAGAACCAAATCAAGAATGAACTGCCATTCACAATTGCTACAAAGAAAATAAAATACCTAGGAATACAACTCACAAGGAACATAAGGGACCTCTTTAAGGAAAACTACAAACCACTGCTCAACGAAATAAGAGAGGACACAAACAGATGGAGAAACATTCCATGTTCGTGGTTAGAAGAATCAATATCGTGAAAATGGCTATACTGCCCAAAGTAATTTACACAATCAATGCTATCCCCATCAAACTACCATTGAATTTCTTCACAGAACTGGAAAACCACCATGAACTTCATATGGAACCAAAAGAGAGCCCGCATAGCCAAGTCAATTCTAAGCAAAAGAACACAGCGGAGGCATCACACTACCAGACTTCAAACTATACTACAAGGCTACAGTAATCAAAACAGCATGGTACTGGTACCAAAACAGAGATATAGACCAATGGAACAGAACAGAGGCATCGGAGGCAACACAACATATCTACAACCATATAATCTTTGATAAACCAGACAAAACAAGCAATGGGGAAAGGATTCCTGTTTAATAAATGGTGTTGGGAAAACTGGCTAGCCATGTGCAGAAAGCAGAAACTGGACCCCTTCCTGACACCTTACACTAAAATTAACTCCAGATGGATTAAAGACTTAAACATAAGACCTGACACCATAAAAACCCTAGAAGAAAATCTAGGCAAAACCATTCAGGACATAGGAGTAGGCAAGGACTTCATGACCAAAACACCAAAAGCATTGGCAACAAAAGCCAAAATAGACAAATGGGACCTAATCAAACTCCACAGCTTCTGCACGGCAAAAGAAACAGTCACTAGAGTGAATCGGCAACCATCAGAATGGGAAAAATCTTGCAGTTTACACATCTGACAAAGGGCTGATATCCAGAATTTACAAAGAACTCAAACAGATTTACAGGAAAATAAACAAGCCCATTCAAAATGGGCAAAGGATATGAACAGACACTTTACAAAAGAAGACATACATGAGGCCAACAAACACATGAAAAATGCTCATCATCACTGGTCATTAGAGAGATGCAAATCAAAACCACATTGAGATACCATCTCACGCCAGTTAGAATGGCGATCATTAAAAATCTGGAGACAGCAGATGCTGGAGAGGATGTGGAGAAATAGGAACACTCTTACACTGTTGGTGGGAGTGTAAATTAGTTCAACCATTGTGGAAGACAGTGGTGATTCCTCAAGGACCTAGAAATAGAAATTCCATTTGACCCAGCAATCCCATTACTGGGTATATATCCAAAGGACTATAAATCGTTCTACTATAAGGACACATGCACACGAATGTTCATTGCAGCACTGTTTACAATAGCAAAGACCTGAACCAACCCAAATGCCCATCGATGATAGACTGGACTGGGAAAATGTGGCACATATACACCATGGAATATTATGCAGCAATCAAAATGATGAGTTTGTGTCCTTTGTAAGGACATGGATGAATCTGGAGAACATCATTCTCAGCAAACTGACACAAGAACAGAAAAGAAATACCGCATATACTCACTCATAGGCAGGTGAGAAAATGAGAACACATGGACACAGGAGGGTCTACTACACACTGGGGTCTATTGGGGAAATGGGGAGGGACAGTGGTGGGGGCTGGGGAGGGATAGCCTGGGGATAAATGCCAAGTGTGGGTGAGGGGAAGGCAGCAAAACACACTGCCATGTGTGTACCTATGCAACTATCTTGCACATTCTGTACATGTACCCCAAAACCTATAATGCAATAAAAATTAAAAAAAAAAAAATTAAAACATGGATTGAACTAAAGAACAATACAAATACAATATATCAAAATATATAGGATGCAGACAAAGGAAATTAACAAGGAAATTTATATTTATAGCACTTAATACTTACATTAAAAAATAATAAATATCTAAAAGCAGTAACCAAAGTTTGTGCCAAAGGAACTAGAAAAAGAAGAGCAAAACAAATATAAAGATGAAGAAAGAGAATAATAAAGATTGAGAGCAGGCATCTAAAACAAAAAAACCAAAGAACAGAAACATACAAAGAAAAAAAGGAAATCAATAAAACCAAAAGCTGAGGTCAGGCGAGGTGGCTCACACTGATAATACCAGCACTTTCGGAGGCTGAGATGCGTGGATCATGAGGTCAGAAGTTCAAGACCAGCCTGGCCAACATGGGGAAACCCCATCTCGACTAAAAATACAAAAATTACTGGTGGTGGGCACCTGTAATCCCAGCTTCTCTGGAGGCTGAGGCAGGAGAATTGCTTGAACCTGGGAGGCATAGCCTCCAGTGAGTTGAAATTGTGTCATTGCACTCCAGCCTGGGTGACAAGAGCAAGACTCTGTCTCAATGAAAAAAAAAATTAAAAAGCTGATTATTTGAAAACACTGACAAAATTGAACAACCTCTAGTCAGGCTCACAGAAATAGAGAAGATGCAAATCATCAGTACCGTAAAATGATGCCAAAGAATACATTAAGATAATGAAGGAATACTATAAAAAATTCTATGCCCATGAATTTGCTAAGTTACACGAAATAAAATGATTATGTGAAAGACACAGACTACCAAAATTTGCTCAAGAAAACCTGAATAGCCCTATTTCTAGTAAATACGTTGAATTTGAAGTTATAAACCTCCTAATGATGAAAACTGTAGGCCTACATGGTTTCAATGGTAGATTCTACCAAGCAATCAAGGAAGAAATAATATAAACTCTACACAATTAGTTCCATTAAAGAGAAGAGGAGAGAACATATTCCAATTACAAAGCTAGCATTACCCTGATGATAAAAGCAGAGAAAAACATCGCAACAAATGAGAATTACAAATAAAACCATACATTTATGTTAAATTGGGTTTTGACAAAGGTGTCAAGAACATACAATGAAGAAAGGACAGCCTCTTCAGTGAATGGTATTGGGAAAGTTGTATAACCACATACAGAAGAATCAAGTCAGGCCTTTGTCTCATATCATACAGAAAACAACTCAAAATGAATTAACGACAGTAGACCATAAACTGTACAACTACTAGAATAAAACATAGGGAAAATGCTCCACAACATTGGTCTGGGCAAAGATTTTATAAATATCACCCCCAAAAGCATACACAACTAAGGCAAATATTTTAACTTAAAATGGGATCACATCCAACTAAAAAGTTAACTACACAGCAAAGAACACAATTAACTGAACACAGCAACAACCCACAAACTGGGATAAAATAGTTGCAAATCCCATATCAAATAATGAGCTAATACTCAAAATATATAGAACTTCAACAATTCAATAGCACAAAAACAAGGAATCCAATTTAAAAATGGGCAAGAGACCTAAACAAACATTTCTCAAAAGAAAAACATAAAAACGGCCAATGGACATATGAAAAACTGTTCATTATCACTTGCAAATTAAAACTACAATGAAGTATCACCTCATACCTGTTAGTATGGCTATTAGCAAAAAGACAAAAAATGGTGTGGTTGAGAGTGTGTAGAAAAGGGAATTCTTGTGCAGTTGGTGAAAATGTCAATTAATATAGCCATTTCAGAAAATAGTACAGGTTCCTCAAGAAACTAAAAATAAATTTATATATAATCCACCAATCTCACTTTTTGGTGCATATGCAAAGGAACTGAAAGCAGCATGTCACCGGGTGTGGTGGATCATGAGGTCAGAAGTTTGAGACCAGCCTAGCCAACATAATAAAACCCCATCTCTACTAAAAATGCAAAAATTAGCTGGGCATGGTGGCGGCCAGCTGTAATCCCCAGCTATTTGGGAGATTGAGGCAGCAGAATCACTTGAACCTGGGAGGTGGAGGTTGTGGTGAGCCGAGATCACACCACTGCATTCCAGCCTGGGCAACAGAGCAACAGTAAAAAAAAAAAAAAAAAGGAATCAGTGTGTCAAAGAGATATCTACACTCTTGTGTTCACTGCAACATTATTTACAATAGCTAAGATTCAGAAGCAATTTACATGTTCATTATGAGATAAAGAAAATAGAATATACATATATATTACATATATATTATTCTATATACATATAGAATATTATTCAGCCTTTAAAAAGAAGGAAATTCTGTTATTTATGAAAACATGGATAAACCCCGAGGGCATCATGTAAGTGAAAAAAGCCAAGCACCAAAAGACAAATACCACAAGATCTCACCTATATATGTAGAATCTAAAAAAGTCAAATGCATAGACATAGAGTAGAACAGTCATTACCAGTGACTGGAAAAGTGAGGTGGATGGGGAAAGGGGAAATGTTGATTAAAAGGTAAAAAAAAAAAAACCTCAGACATGAAGAATAAGTTTTAGTGCTCTATTGCACACAATGGTGACTATAACAAATAATGTACTGTACTTTTCATAATTGCTAATGGAAAAAGTTTGTTTTCACCATCAAAAAATGGTAAGTATCTGAGGTAATGGATTTAATTAGGCTGATTTAATCATTCCACAATGTAAACATATATCAAAGTATCACACTGTGCCCTAAATATATAATATACACAATTTTAAAAAAAATTTAAATAGGAAACTACAAGTCAATCTCTCTAATGGGCATAGATAAAAACTTGTCAACAAAACATTAACAAATCAATTCCAATGATATAAAAAAATGATAATACACCACAATTAGCTGGGTTTCATACAAGGAGTGCAAAGTTGATTCAACATTTAAAACAATGAATAAAATTCAATATCAATCATTTAAAGACTGCACAATCATGTCAATAATACAGAAAAGGGCATTTGCAAATTCAACGTATTTTCACAATAAAAACTCTCAGAAAACTCAAAGTAGAATGGAAGTGCTTAACCTAATAAAGGGCATCTATGAAAGACCTATAGATAGCATGCAGAGTGGAAAACAGTGACCTCCCACTCTTCCCTATTCAATATTGTATTAGAAGGCCTATAAAGCCAGAAAAAGAATTATAAGGCACATATATTGCAAAGGAAGAAGTTTTACAAAGACTCTTATTTGCAGAAAACAACTGTGTCTGGAAAATATAAAATAATCTATTTTAAAAAACAACCTTTTAGAACAAAAAAGGTGAGTTAAGCAGGGTTGCAGAACACAAGGCCAATAAACAAAAATCAATCATGTTCATATAAAGGAGCCATAAATAACTAGAATTTCAATTGAAAAAACACAAACAATACAATTTTAATCATAGCACCCCCAAAAGAAAATTCTTATGTATAAATCTAACAAAATATGTGCAGGATCTATATTCTGAAAACTACAAAACATTGATGAAATAAATCAAAAAAGATCTGGATAAATAGGAAATACTATATTCATGAATCGGAAGACTCAGTGAGGTACAAATGCTCTCCAATTTCATTTAATAGATTCAATAACATTCCAACCAAAATTTCAGCAATGTCTCCTTGTAACTATTGCCAAATTTATTCTAAAATTTATATTAAAAAGCAAAGAAACTAGAACAGCAAAAACAATCATGAAAAATAAAAAAATGTTGAAAGTTAATACTACCTGATTTATAGACTTAAAACAAATATTTAGTAATCAATACCATGTGGTATTGGTGAAAGAATAAATACAAATATCAGTGGAAAAGAAGTCCAGAAAAATACCATTCAAATCTAGTTATTTTCAACACAGATGCAAAAACCACACGATGTAGAAAGGATAATCTTTTTTTTGTTGTTGAGTCAGAGTCTCACTCTGTCACCCAGGCTGGAGTGCAGTGGCTCCATCTCAGCTCACTGCAACCTCCGCTTCCCAGATTCTCCTGCCTCAGAGTCCCAAGTAGCTGGGACTACAGGTGTCCACCTCCACGCCTGGCTAAGTTTTGTATTTTTAGTAGAGATGGGATTTTACCATACTGGCCAGGCTGGTCTCTAACTCCTGACCTTGTGATCTCTCTACCTCAGCCTCCCAAAGTGCTAGGATTACAGGCGTGAGCCACCAAGCCCGGCCTGAAAGGATAATCTCTTTAACAAAAGGTGCTGAAACAACTAGAGGACCACATACAAAAAAAGGTGACAACATATTACCTCACTCATTATTCGAATATCAATTAAAATGAATCACGAACCTAAAGGTAAAAAGATAAACTATATGACATCTACAAGGAATAATGTAAGAAAACACTTGAATATTAGAAATTGTAATAAAGGTACAATATTAGTAATAAAGGTACAATATTAATGCTAGTTGATAAATTTTTTTATAGAAATTTAGGCAGTTATATAACAACTTTACATTTATAATAGAGTAGAACAAATAAGTAAATATCATAATAGGACTCAGTTTTCTTACTATTAGAGAAAGAAGTTTTTTGTTTTGTTTTGGGGTGGGGAGGGGGGAGGGACAGAGTCTTGCTCCGTCACCCAGGCTAAATAAAGTGCAGTGGCACAATCTTGGCTCACTCCAACTTCCGCCTCCTGGGTTGAAGGGATTCTCCTGCCTCAGCCTCCCGAGTAGCTGGGATTACAGGTGCCTGCTACCATGCCTGGCTAATTTTTTTATTTTTAGTAGAGATGGGGTATCACCATGTTGGCCAGGTTACTCTCAAACTCCTGACCTCAGGTAGAATCCACCTTCCTCAGCCTCCCGAAGTGCTGGAATTACAGGCGTGATCCACAACGCCCGGCCCGAGAAATAAGTTTTAAAATAAGCACGTGGCCAGGAGCAGTGACTCACACCTGTAATCCCAGCACGTTGGGAGCCCAAGGTGGTGGAACACCTGAGAGAGTTCAAGACCAGTCTGACCAACATGGCAAAGCCCCAATCTCTACTAAAATACAAAAATTGCTGACCGTGGTCCCGCCTTTAATCCCAACACTTTGGGAGGCCAAGGCAGGTGGATCACCTGAGGTCAGGAGTTTGAGACCAGCCTGGCCAACATGGCACATGCCTGTAATCCCAGCTACTTGGGAGACTGAAGCAGGAGAATCACTTGAACACGGGAGGCAGAGGTTGCAGTGAGCCTGGGCAACAGAGTGAGACTTGGTCTCAAAAAATAAATAAATAAAATAAGCAAGTATGAGAGCTAATCTCAGATGAGAGTCAGATATCACTGTACATTTATGTTCAAGAGATAGATAGCTATATAAATGTATATGTAAAAATAATTGAATAGATATAAGCATTACTATGTATGCATACATTTTCTAGCTTTCTGTTTAGGAGGTTCAGAAGCAGTAATACCTCAGTAACTAAAAAGGCACTCAGTGCTCATTCCATGGTTTCTAAATGTATTTTTCAATAAAAAGTACGTGGCTCCTTATTATAAAAATGGCTAAAATTAAGGCTGCTCCAGGGAAAATACAAGGTAAGACTATACTACCTTGTACCAGAAAGTAAGCAATAGCTCCAAAAAAAGATGTGGGATTATGTATAATTAACAAACTAATAATTATTCAGGAATCCAGAGTAATAGAAACAAATGATTGAATAAATAAGGGAGAGAAAAAAAATCTTCCTTAGAGAAAATTTCCCAAAAATAAACATATATATACATACATGTAGATACCCTTCCAGATATGAAGGTTAATTCTGCTTCCCTTAAATGTGGGCTAAATTTAGTAACTCACTTCCAAAGCATAGAGGATGGAAACAGACAAACAATAACTTTACAGTGAAGAAACCTGGCAACCTGAACTAAGTGATTAAGAGCAACATCATCAGTAATGAGTAATGCTGAAATCCTTTATATGTCTCCTGATATGAACCTATGGGAAGGATACTTTATCTGTGTGGTATTCTTCCCCAAAATCCATAATACCAGTTTAATCATGAGACTATCAGACAAATCCAAATTGAGAAATATTCTACCAAGTACCTAACCCATATACTTTTTAAATCTGTCAAAGTTATGAGAAACAGAAAAAGACTAAGAGATCATGGGGACTATGATACTGTGGATTGCAGTATGAAAAAACAAAAAGGAAAAATATTGGTGATATCTAAATAAAATCTATAGTTTACAGGCAGGCACAGTGGCTCACCCCTGTAATCCCAGCACTTTGGGAGGCCAAGGCGGGTGGATCACAATGTCAGGAGTTCAAGACCAGCCTGACCAACATTGTGAAACCCTATCTTTACTAAAAATACAAAAATTAGCTGGGTATGGTGATGGGCACCTGTAATCCCAGCTACCCAGGACGCTGAGGCAGGAGAATTGCTGGAACCTGGGAGACAGAGGCTGCAATGAGCCGAGATGGTGCCACTGTACTCCAGCCTGGGTGACAGAGCAAGACTCCATCTCAAAATAATAATAATAATAATAAAATCTGTAGTTTACTTAATATTGTACCAATGTTAATTTCTTAGCTGTGATAAAGAGGTTGTGATAAACATAGGATGACAGTATTAGGGAAATCTGGGAACTCTCCTGAATTATCCTGAAAATAGTTCCATAAATTCAAAACCATTCCAAACCAAATCATTTTTTTTAAAATGAGATATAAATCCAACAATATGAAGAAAATCACAGTACATATAATAGGATTTCACACTAACTAAATGAAAGACAGTGCCAGACTAGACTAAAAAACATCATCTGGTTCTGGTAGGTAGAGACCTAGAAAGAGCATCACTTTCACCCTTACAAATAAATAGGGTAGGATGATAGGAAAGAAGTTCACAACTTTCCTTGAATCCCACAGAGACATGAGTTTTACTGGGGCCAACCGGCCAAAATCTAAGTTGAGGTGCCCCAAAGAAATCATGAGACACAACTCCTGGCTTACCTGTGAAAGTAGATGCAATCAGACATCAGTAAGAGATCAACTTCAATTGGTGATGAGGAAGTGTTAACCGGTAAGTGAGTGTGAAGGGGGGTGGGGCACAGAAATTGAGAGGTCTGCTGACTATTCAGATATTTTCTCCACTAACCCATTCAAGAGATCACACAAAAGATTGGTGCCAGTGTTAAGAAATTACCCTCAAGGTACGCACCTGAAGGAGGGGAACAAAATCTGTTTGGGGAGGATCAAAGAAATCTATTCAGATTCTACTCCATCTACAAGACAAAATCCTTACTCAGTGGGAGGAAGAGCAACAAACACTGTGGCCATTAGGACAGTTGTAAAAACTCTGACTCTGGGAGAACCAAAACAGAGGTGAAAAAAATTAGCTATGAAGAAAGACCAGAAATACACAATGGGTCCAAAACTACAGCAGGATGAAGAGGGAAGAGTACTGAGTATAACACAACCACGAGACCAAGGACAGTGGTGTCTAAAACTAAGCCTTAATAAATAAAACAACAGATAGGGCATGCTCCTGCCAACCAGTGACCAGGCTAAAAATGTCATACAGCAACAGCAAGAGAACCCCTATTGAGAAAGGGGCAATAATGTGGAAACAGACACTCTCTGACACATAGCACAAAGGAAAGACTCAAAAACCAGAGGCTATCTCCCCTACCAAACGCCTTGCTGTGTCACTGAGAAAACCAAGACAGTTTCCTTGTCCTCAGCTAGGGAGCAGCAATGCAGAGGTTTTGCCCACAAGGAAAGGCAGGCTGTAATAAAAGTGTACTGAAAGTATTCCCAAAAGAAACGACTTAATTTGGAACACAATGGCGAGGAAAACAAAAGCCTAAGGATGTTCCCAATAACAATAGAGATTTTGGTGGTAAGCAATTAAGGGAAGATTAGTAACTACTTGAGAGCAACAAGCTAAAGGAACACCAGCTAGAAGACTTACAGAGAGAACCACAGAAAGAGACAAATAAGAGCCCACCTAGGATCTGAGCCAACCTCAAAGGTTAGGCTCAAATATGATCTATAGAAAAGGGCCCAAATTTGGATCACATAGGCAATTTATGCCCCAGGACGTGGTCAAAAACAAGAGATCAATCAGCCTGAAATTAGGGCAAACTAATGATTAGGTGAGATAACAGAGGCTAACAGTTTAACAGAGAAATTAGAAAAAGACACTGTGGGCCAGGTGCGGAGGCTCAGGTCTGTAATCCCAGAACTTTGGGAACAGTTGCCACTATTGCCTGGTAAGAATGGATCTCTATGGCTAAACTGTATAAACAACAGGGTTTGTGCTGAACATCTGCTTTCCTTCTGCAAGTCTGGAATTTTGCTAAGTGCTAGGCAAAGGATGACTGCATGACCAGCCCCCCAATAAAAGCTATGGTTGCTGAGCCTCTAATGAGCTTTCCTAGTAGACAACATTTCATATGTGTTCTCAGAATGCATTCCTGGTATGTCCTGCGTGACCATACTTGGAGGCTTACACTTGGCTTTAACGAACTTTAGCCCCAGGCATCTTTTCCCTGGGCTGATTTTGCTTTGTATCCTTTCATGGGAATAACTCATAACCATGAGTAAAATTATATGCCAGTCCTGTGGGTAATCCTTGCAAATCACTGAAAGAACCCTTGTGTTGGGACTTGCCAACATAAAAGTACACATCTCAAACACAGCAGACAAAGACATCAAGGAAGTTAATACAAACATGTTCAAAGAACTAAAGAAAACTATGTCGGGATGTAGTTCTAGGCCTGCCACACTGAATAGTGGAAAAATAGAGCTAATTGAACGTCCAAGCTTTATTAGGAGCTCGGGCAGACTAAGCACTACTGTACAGACTGAAATGGGTAGCCACACCTAGGAGACGGGCTGAGTGACTTATTTAGCAGGAGTCAGTAGTTTTCTACTGCCGTTGAGAGAGGGGATGTGCTCTTCTTCAGGTAGGGAGGGGACGTGCTCTTCCTCAGGTAAGGAGGGGACGTGCTCTTCTTCAGGTAGGGATTTTGTGGCTTGGCTATCTCCTTAACAAGGAGGGTTTGAGGCCTGCCGAAAAAGGGAAGGAGGGGAGGGGTCCTTGCAAACAGCTTATCTGGGAACCTGGCTAAACATTAATGGTGGTACTTTCCCACTGTCGTTGAGGTTTTTTCCAGTTGACTGTGGTAGGGGGAAGGGGAGGCCGGTCCTAACATTCCCCACTCTTTATTATGGAGTTTGGGCGTAGTTGTCTTTCTTAGCTTCTTCCTGCTGGTACGGGGCGTTGTGGGGGGGGGTCATAAAGAGTTAGGTTATGTTAGGTTCGGCCTCTCCTGGGATGGAGGGTTGTAGGAGCATCTGATTCACTGTGATGCGGGTTAGTTCTTGGAAGCGGCATTGAAGGAACTGTAAGAAACAAGGAGCAATTAGTAAAATTAATCTAATTGCAATAACTGGGCCTAATAGAGGAGTTAAGAGGGTGTACATAGAGGAGGTCCACCAAGTGGTGGCTTCAGTTGAGAACTTTTGTTGGCGTAGGTCTGTACTGATTTTCTGTAGGTTTTCAATCCGGGTTTCTACTAGGCCGGACTCATTGATGTAGTAGCAGCATTCTTCTTGCAGGAAGATGCAGGTTCCTCCTCGTTTGGTGGTGAGGTCTAATGCCCGGCGATTTTGTAGGGCGACCTGTGCTACTGAGGTGATCTGTCATTGGAGAGAGGCTGATTCTGCAGAATTATCAATGGCGGCCTGAAACTGAGAAGTTAGACATGCTAGAGCCTGATGGGAGTGGGCTAGGGCTCCTCCTCCTAGTCCAGCTCCTAGGGCTGATCCAGTGAGAGAGAGACCTACTACTAGGGGTAAAAAGGCGGCCCGTCGTACTCGATGATGTACGAATTGTTGTTGGAACTCTGCTGGGGAGTAAATGGTTAATCGGGGTACGAGGGTTACTGGTAAGCATAGGCTGCGGGAGTGTGTAGAGGGGTAGAGGGTTTTGAAAAGTGTTCTGTTGCACCAAAAAAAGGTTCCATGAGGAGTGGTAAGATTGGTGGTTATGGGTATAGTTTGGTTGCAGGTGGGAGAGCTGCCCCCATAGCAGACTGGTATTTGCTGGTTTGGGGGTAGACTTCTACTTCTGTTATGGGAGTAGTCCGGGAAGACGGTATGGAGGAGCTGGCGTGAGTGTTAGATGGAACTGCGACTAAGGGGTTTTTCCTAGGGTGGCACATGAGGCAGGAAGATAGGTCTGGTAGGCTTGTTTGGTTGGCAAGCTGGTTAGTTATTTTTAGGCCTTCATTAAGGAGGGTTAGCCATGAGAAAGGCTGAGAGGATGGCTGAAGTTGTTGGGTTAGCGTTTGTTCTTGGGTGTGAATGGAGGAGTGAACTTCTTTAAGGGTAGGGGGTAAAGTTACTAAAGCTCTCCAGATATAGAGGTGGGAGGAAGGGTACCGGTGTTTATTGTGTCGTATACTGCTGCTTTTGGAGTGTAGTCCAGCGTGAGTTTGAAGGATCGGGATTTGAAGAGAGAGATGGGAGCGGTGGTATTCTAGCTTGGAGTGACTGCGATACTCAGGTGTGGTGTGGCGAGCTGGGTGGAGGGTGCAACTTTTCCAAGTGCATCCCATGCAATTTAGGTAGGATGATGTTTTGCAGGAGCCTTTCTGATCATAGAGAAAACAAAGGACGGGATTATAAACCCAATTACGGGGTATGTTTTTAAAATCAGTGAAGTTTAGAAAGATGGGTGACTTACACCCTGTAGGAGGGCAGTCAAAAGTGGCCAGGAGGTGGTTGTGGCTGTAGGGAGGGGTGTTGCAAATGTGTGTGGTTTTGGTATAATTTTCTGTTAGGTAGAACCTCCATATAAGAGAGTTACTGGAGGTGAGGCGGGGTTCTGGTAAGCTTAAGAGATAGAGGACCAGTAGGGGTAACATTCCAGGCGGGTTTGGGTGGCACATGAGGTGCTCTCTTTACTCTGGTTAGGTGCACTCACGAGGGGATTTCAGCGACTCTTACTGCTGAGGGGTGGTGAGGATGACCATATGGGCCTTCCCACCTGGGAGTTAATGGCTTTGGAGAGAGTGACTTTATAAAGACCAAGTCTCCTGGGGAAACTTTCAGTATTTGGTCTGAAGAGGAGTCAGGCAGGGGTAGGGAGGTATTTGCGTGCTCCCGGAGAAGAGCTCGGAGAAGGGTGAAATAGGGCAGGTAAGTAGATGGGGGAGGGTCTGGCGGTAGGGGAGGAGAGTAAGAAGGGTCATCTGTATAGCAGCTCAAAGGGGCTGAGTTGTGAGGGGCCCGGGGCTTGCTCGGAGCCTTGTTAGAGCAATAGGAAGTAAGGTAACCCAAGACTGGCGGAGTTCGAGGGCAAGTTTTGTTAGGTGTTCTTTGATGAGGCCGTTGGCCCATTCTACTTTACCCGAGGATTGGGGATGGTAGGCGCATGCAATTTCCACTGGATCCCTAAGGATGTGGAGACTGCAGCGGTAATCTTAGAAATAAAGGCAGGTCCGTTGTCTGACTGGATGGTGGAAGGAAGGCGAATCGGGGATGATGTCCCGGACGAGGTGCTCGCTACAATTCCTGTGGTTTCGTGAGCTGTGGGAAAGCTTGATCCAGCCTGAAAAGGTGTCAACCAGGGTTAGTAGGTATTTAAATTGTTTGTGTTTTGGCATATGTGTAAAATCAACTTGCCAATCTTGGGCTGGTAGGTGGCGCGTAGCTGGTGGAGTGAGCGGCGTGGGTGACAGGCTCCTGACTATTGGCTCTAGTGCAGGTTATACAATTAGAGTGGATTTCTTTTATTGTGGAAAGGAGGCCCTGAGGATGGAAAAGAGGGGTGAGGAAGCGAAACAGAGCTTTTGGTCCTATATGTAAGGAGTTGTGAATGTCCGTGATAATTTGGTGCTGCTGGTTCTGAGGTAGGATGAGGAGGTTCTGTTTAAAGGCCCATCCATCTTTAAACTTGATGTCTGGGGAGGAGGACAGCTCAGTGTTCTCTTCTGGGGTATACTGGGGTTTGTAGGTCTTAGAGAGGAAATAAATGGAAGCTGGGGTGGACTAGTTTGGGCAGTGTTTGGGCTACAGAGTCTGCTAAGGCGTTGCCCCGAGCTACAGGAGTATTTGCAGACTGATGTCCTTTACAATGGATGATAGCTACTTGGGCTGGCAGCTGGATGGCCTGGATAAGCTGGGAGATGAGCTTTCCATTGAGGACGGGGGTTCCTTTGGTGGTGAGGAAGCCTCGTTCTTTCCAAATCATGCAGTGAGAATGGGCAATGAGAAAGGCATACTTAGAATCAGTGTAGATATTAACAGTTTTCCCAGTTGCCCAGGTAAGGGCTCGGGTGAGGGCAATTAACTCAGCTTGTTGGGAAGTGGTTCCCTGAGGTAAAGGTTGGGTTTCTATAATATCAGTGTCGGAGACAATTGCATAAGCGGCTTTCCTGGGTCCGGGGTTTTGAGAATAGAACTGCCATCAACGTAAAGGGTAACTGAGGCTGATGGTAGGGGTTGGTCAGTAAGGTCAGGTCGTGGGGATTGGCTTAGTTTAAGGATTTCTAGGCAAGAGTGCTGGCTCATTGGAGTTAGAGGGTGGGAGTTAAGGTTGCTGGGTTAAGGGGAACAATGTGAGAGTGTAATGGTGGGATTCTCGATGAAGAGCAGGTGAAGTAGTTGGACCCTGGAGGGACCAAGGTGGGTTAAAACCTGGTGGGAGAGTAGGTCAGTAAGCCGATGGGGCGAGAAGACCTGTAATGGTTGGTGTAGGTTGAGTTTTAAAGCTTGGTGGTAAGTTCTGCTGCTGCAGCAAGGGCTCATGAGGCAAGGTTGCCACCCCGGTGGTAGGGTCTAGCTGTTTGGATAGGTATGCTATAGGTACTAAGGTGGGCCCTACAGGCTGGGTAAGGACTCCAATGGCTACATGCTGTTTTTCATCTGTATATAGGTGGAACAGCTTATTGGGGTTGGGCAAGGCTAGGTTTGTGGCAGTACAGAGGGCTGTTAGAAGGGCAGAGAAGGCCTGAGTCACAGTGCCTTGGGAGGTAAGTGGTCCTACTGGGGACTGTTTTGCTGCATGGTACAGCAGTTTTGCTAGCACTGCGAAGTTCAGGACCCAATGTCTGAAGAACCCTACTAGACCCAGGAAGGAGAGGATTTCGTTTGCTGAGGTAGGTGGCTGGAGGGTTTTGAGAGTCTGGAGCCTATCAGCAGTTATAGCCCAGTGTTTGGGGGTAAGATTGAGGCCTAAATAGGTAACTGAAGAGGTAGCTATTTGAGCTTTAGTAGCGGATATCCAGTACCCTTTGCTTCCTAGGAAGTTTAATAGTGTAGTGGTGGCTGTAATGCAGTCACAGTAGGACAGAGAACAAATGAGGATATCATCAACATATTGCAGTAGGGTGGAAGGGGTGATTTTGCAAGTTTGAAGATCGGCTGCCAGGGCTTGTCCGAATAGATGGGGGCTATCCCGTAAGCCTTGGGTTAGGACTGTCCAAGTGAGTTGCTGAGAAAGATTGGAGGTGGGGTCTTCCCAGGTAAAAGCAAAAGGAAATAGGAATCTGGGTGCAGAGGATAGTGAAGAAGGCATCTTTGAGGTCTAGAACTGAGAAATGGGTGGTTGTAGGGGAATGTGGGAGAGGATTGTATAGGGGTTGGGCACTACTGGATGAACGGGAATGACTGCTGCATTGATAAGGCGGAGGTCTTGAACTAGGCGGTACTGACCTGAGGGTTTTTCACAGGCAGAATGGGAGTGTTGCAGGGGAGTTTGTAGGAATGAGTAGTCCTTGAGCTTTCAGCTTATTTATGATAGGGAGGAGGCCGAGGCGGTGAACTTTGGAGATAGGAAACTGAGGCGAGAAGGGAAGGTTGTGGGGTCTTTTAGGCATATGAGTATGGGTTGGTGATGTGAGGCTACAGTGGGGGTATCGGTATCCCATACTTTGGGATTTACGTCGGGAGGAGTTCGGCGGAGGAAGGGGGAAGGTGAGTTGGCGATGAGGGGTAAAGGAAGGTTTCTGTGTGTGGAAAAGTAATGGTAGCTTGCAGTTTTACTAGGATATCTCACCTAGGAGAGGTACAGGGCAAGAGGAATGACTAGAAAGGAGTGGGTAAAATGGAAGGGCCAAACAGGCAGGTTAAGGGTGGAGTTTGGTGAGGAGTGGAGGAGACCCATCAATGCCCATAACAGAGACTTGGGAAGGAGTGGTTTTGCCTGAATATGAGGAAGTACAGAGTAGGTAGCCCCATGTCTAATAAAAGGAGACACTCTTACCCGCTACCTGAAGCTTAACCCTGGGCTCGGCAAGGGTAACTGGAGTTGGGAAGCCAGGGCACCGCTAATCGTCCATAAACCCTAGTAGCTCTGGGAATGGGTTTTCCTGAGCACCTGACTTCTGACCGGTATGGGCAGGGGTCTGGTTTTCAGAAACGTGACCTTGCTGCTCTCCAGTGCATCAGTTTGGAGGAACTGAGGCCCTGGGGAAGCTCGGACAATCAGACTTCCAGTGTCCCATGAGCTGACAAATAGGGCAGGGCTTGGTAGGAGGCCGTGGCTGGGGCAGGCTTTTGACCAGTGCCCTTCCTTTCCACATTTGAAACACGCCCGGAGGGTGTGTGTGTTTGCTTTACCCTTGTTAGTTTCTGCCGGCGAAGGGCTGCTACTAAGGCTTGGGTCTGTAGAGTGACCTTTTGTTTCATACGCTTGGCGGGCTGCCTCAGCTGCGTCTTCCTGGCATTAAAGACTTTAAAAGCCATTTTACCAAGTCCTGTATGGGGGTTTCAGGGCCGTCTTCTGCTTTTTTTAGTTTTTTCCGGATGTCAGGGGCTGATTGGGAGATGAAGTGTGATGCTAGGATGGTGGCTCTGTTTTGTGAGGCTGGGTCAAGGCGGGTGTAGCAGACTAACGCTTCTTGCAAGCGAGTTAGAAAGAGGGCAGGGTTTTCATCTGGTAATTGGGTGATTTCTCTTAGTTTGTCATAGTTTACTACTTTGTTGGACACTACATCTATGCTTTTGAGGAGGTATCGGACCATGCGGTCTCTGCGGGGTATGTCGGACCCCCGGCCTGCCTGATAATCCCATTGGGGATCCTCGTTGGGAATAGCTTCAGCTCCAAGGGGGACCTGATTGTCTATAGTATGGTCCTTATCTGCCTGATGCCGAGCAGCAGCGAGAATGCACTCATGTTCTTCAGCTGTGAGGGTGGAGGTGCAAACTACTCGAATGTCATGCCATGTGAGGCTGTATGCCTGGGTGAGATATTGAAATTCTTTAATATAGGTGGACGGGTCAGCTGAGAAGGATCCTAAACGTATCTCGATTTGGGACAAGTCTTGGAGTGAAAAGGGGACATGGACCTTTATTAAACCTTCAGTCCCTGCAACTTCCCTGAGGGGTGCTATCACTGATGGGTTAGGAGATTGGGTGTGGGTAGATATGGGGAAGTCATGGGGGGAGGTGTTTCTGGGGCAGAGGGCTTGGGGACGTCTGGGGAGGAAGGTGGAGGGGACTGCCAGGATTAGCAGGTGGAGAAAGGTGTTCAGGAGTTCATCCGGGAGGAATAAGGCGGTGGGCTAAGCGGTTGCGGTGGAAACTCTTTGGGGGTTCGGGCTAGAAGGATCTGGTGGGTGGAACAGGAGGAGCAGAGATCAGGACGGGAACGGAGGTCCCAAAAAGCCTGGACATAAGGGACTTCAGTGTTTTTCCCGGTATGGCGACAGAGTTGTCGAGGTCCTGTAATACGTTGAAATCAAAAGTACTAGTCGGTGGCCAATTAGACTGGTTGCTAAGATTATATTGGGGCCATGCGACCTGAGAGAGAAATATTAATTTCTTTCTCTGCAGGGTCCGAGAATAGCTTAATTTTGAGAAATTTTGGAGCAGGCACCCTAAGGGGGTGTTAGGGTCGACTTTAGACTGAGAATTCCCATGGCATTGAGGCTTACTGGCATCTGGGAGGAGAGAGATGAGGAGGAGGCGTCCCTTCTTGTCGTCTCTTCCTGGGAATTTGACCGGTAGGGGCGAGCAGTCAGAGAGGCGTCCCCGTCTGGCTACTGTCCCGGAAGACTCCAGGAGTCGGGAGGAGGACCACCTCGGCTCGGCCGAGTCTAGGGCGAGGGGTCCGTGCTGGTTGGCACCAGGAAGCCTCGAATCTAGCCTTAAACGGAGGAGGGAGAGGCCAGGTAGGTAAAATCTTACCTTTCCTGCAGTCTTGGAAAGCCGACCCCAACGAAGATGGCAGGTGGACCGGTGAGGATAGAGAGGGGACTCTCGCCCGGCCCCTGGGGCCTGGGGTGGGTCAACTGCCCCTCTCCCGGTTTTGCACCACTTGTCTGGATGTAGTTCTAGGCCTGCTGCCGAGTAGTGGAAAAATAAAGCCAATTGAACGTCCAAGCTTTATTAGGAGCTCCGGGCGGACTAAGCACCACTGTACAGACCGAAGTGGGTAGCCACACCTAGGAGGTGGGCTGAGTGACTTATATAGCAGGAGTCAGTAGTTTTCTACTGCCGTTGAGTGAGAGAGGGGACGTGCTCTTCTTCAGGTAGGGAGGGGACGTGCTCTTCCTCAGGTAGGGAGGGGACGTGCTCTTCCTCAGGTAGGGATTTTTGTGGCTTGGCTATCTCCTTAACAAGGAGGGTTTCGAGGCCTGCCTCGAAAAAGGGAAGGAGGAGGAGGGGTCCTTGCAAACAGCTTATCTGGGAACCTGGCTAAACATTGACGGTGGTACTTTTCCACTGTCGTTGAGGTTTTTTCCAGTTGACTGTGGTAGGGGGAAGGGGAGGCTGGTCCTAACAAACCATATTTAAAGTTATGGGCCAGGCACAGTGGCTCACACATGTAATCCCAGAACTTCGGGAGGCTGAGGTGGGTGGATCACCTGAGGTCAGAGTTCAAGACCAGCCTGGGCAACATGGTGAAATCTTGTCTCTACTAAAAATACAAAAAAAAAAAAAAAAAATTAGCCAGGCAATTAGTGGTGGGTGCCTGTTAATTCCAGCTACCCAAGAGGCTAAGGCAGGAGAATCGCTGGAGGCAGAGGTTGCAGTGAGCCGAGATTGCGCTGCTGCACTCCAGCCTTGGCAACATACTGAGACTGGGTGACAGAGTGAGACTTCGTCTCAAAAACAAAACAAAACAAACAAACCCAAGACCCTAGCAGACAGAGACACAAGCAGCTGGACATGGATAGGAACACATTAGCAGAAGATACAAGTGGCTAGACATCAAGAGGATGTCAAGGGGAGCATGCCAGCAAAAGAACACACCAACAGACACTGGCAGGACATCGACCGACCTGTTGAATGATGTAGAGTTTGGCCTGGGGGTCGGAGGATAGCCTGGGTGACCAAGCAGCCTGATGCCAGGGGAAAACCATATCTCTTCTGATATTCCCATTGGCTAAGAGCTACTTCCACTCAATAAAACATTGCACTCAAGCCCACGTATGATTCTTCCAGTACACCAAAGCATGAACCCCAAAATACAGAAAGCCCTCTGTACTTGTTATAAGGCAGGGGTTTTAATTGAGTTAGCCTACAGACAGCTAAACTAAAAGAGCACCCCGTAACACAAGCGTACTGGGGCTTCGGCAGTAAACAGTCACTCCTAGTGAGGAAGAAAATAAGATAAAATAAAATAAAATAAAAATTATACTTAAAGTTAAAATAGGTTGCTAGAATTATCACACTAAAGCTAAGTAAGTAACCCCTCCCAGCTCAACTACTAACTGCAGCTGCAGGCTTATTAAGCAAAACACACACATTCCAAGTAAGTCATAAAACTGTACTTAAAGTTAGAATAGCAGACCCAGTAGAATCCCCTCCTCCCGTAAAGATAAGGAAGTTGATACCAGCACCCAGGCATGTATCTCTACCCATATATACTTCTGCTGTCCTTGTTTTTCTTTACCCCAGCTGCAAGGCCATGAGACCAAAGTAAAGCATGTAAAAAACATATGTTTTTCAAGACTGCAAAACTGTCATGAAGTAAAATTAATTGCTTTGGTCTCAAAACTTGTTCCCTGCCTTGTTTTTCCCGCCCTTAAATGTATAAAAGCAGCATATAGTTCTGGGTTCGGGGCCATAGCCATTTGGAAACAGTCTGACTGTGAGCCGGTATACCTAATAAAATTCTTTTAAAGCCTCAAAAGTCTCTCTGTTCTTTTCAAATCCTGCTACACTAGACAGCCATGTGCAGTGGCTCATGGCTGTAATCCCAGCATTTTGGGAGAACATGGTGGGCAGATCACGAGGTCAGAAGTTTGAAACCAGCCTGACCAACATGGTGAAACCTTGTCTCTAGTAAAAAATACAAAAATTAGCCAGGTGTGGTGTTTCATGCCTATAATCCCAGCTACTTAGGAGGCTGAGGTAGGAGAATCACTTAAACCTGGGAGCCGGAGGTTGCAGTGAGCCGAGATCGTGCCACTGCACTCCAGCCTGGGTGACAAAGCAAGACTCTGTCTCAAAAAAAAAAAAAAATCCTCTCCTAGACATTGCTGTGGGTTCAGAGCCCCACCAGCCTGCCAGGCGGCATGCTCCACCTAGAGGTTTGAGTGGTGGGGCACTGAAGACGCAATCCAAACCCCCATCACATGTCCTGCAAGAGGGCAAGGCAACTTTTCCTATTTCACTTCCAGTAGGGGAAGCACATACAACCATTTTGAAATACAGGTAAAGTAACAAGTTTGAAACGCATGACAGCATTCTATTCATATCAATGCCTCCACTCAAGATAAACTATTTAATTAGAGCCTGACTGACCTGGAGAAAGGAAAATACCCAATACCAGCTCCTCTAGCCTTTCTCTTGGGGTAATGGAACTACCCAACTCAGCCCCCTCTAGTCATCATATCCCATGTAAGTGGGGGATAGAGGACACTGAGAAGCAGTTGCAAAGTTCACAGCCCAGAAGCACAGGCTCATTAAAAAACTAAGAATTAATCATAGGTATAGAGAACATTTCCACTTATCACACATCTTACCACCATAACACTAAGTACCAAAGTTCCTTTTACTCAATACTGTCTGGCTTTCAAAAATAAATAAAATGGCCAGGCACGGTGGCTCACACTTGTAATCCCAGCACTTTGAGAGGCTTAGGTGGGTTGATCAACTGAGGTCAGGAGTTCAAGACCAGCCTGGTCAACATGGTGAAACATCTTTACTAAATATACAAAATATTAGCTGAGCATGGTGGCAGGCACCTGTAATCCCAGCTACTCAGGAGGCTGAGGCAGGAGAATCGCTTGAACTCCAAGAGGTGGAGGTTGCAATGAGCCGAGATCACACCATTGCACTTCACCCTGGGCAAAGAGGGAAACTCCGTCTCAAAAAAAAAAAAAAAAAAATGTACAAGGCATTTTAAAAAGTGAAAACACGCTTTGAAGGGAAACAGCAAGCATCAGTACCAGACAGGTATGTCGTGGTTGTTAAAAATTATCACACTGGGAATTTAAAATAACTCTGATTTGATTAATATACCAAGGGCTCTAAGGAAAAAAAGTAGACAATATCCAGAAATACATGTGAAATGTAAGCAGAGATGGAAATTCTAAGAAAGAATCAAAAACAAACGCTAGCCGGGCATGGTGGCTCACACCTATAATCCACCACTTTGGGAGGCTGAGGCAGGTGGGTCACCTGAGGTCAGGAGTTTGAGACCAGATGGACTAACATGGTAAAACTCACCTCTACTAAAATTACAAAAATTAGGCATGGTGGCACATGCTTGTAATCCCAGCTACTCAGGAGGCTGAGGCAGGAGAATCACTAGAACCCGGGAAGCAGAGGTTGCAGTGAGCCAAGATCACACCACTGCACTCCAGCCTGGGCGACAGAGCAAGACTCTGTCTCAAAAAAAAAAAAAAAAAAAAAAAAAAAAAAAAAGCTAAAGATTTAAAATACCACAACAGAAATGAAGAATGACTTTGGTGGACTCATTTGCACACTGGACATGGCTGAGGAAAAGAATCTCTGAACTTGAGGAGAGGATATGTCAATTAAAACTCTCAAAACTAAAAATCAAAGAGAAATAAGACTAAAAAAAAGAGAGAACAGAATATTGAAGAACTGTGCAGCAACCATAATGGCTGTAACATGTGTGTAACAGGAATACCAGAAAGAGGAGAAAGAATGGAACAGAAGCAGTATTTGAAGTAATAATGATGGAGAATTTTCCCCAAATTAATGTCAGATACTGAAGCACAAATCCAGGAAGCTGAGAGAACACCAAACATTATAAATGCCAAAACAAACAAACAAAACTACACCTAGGCATATCCTATTCAGCCTGCAGAAAATCAAAGATATAGAAAAAAAATCTTCAAAGATACCACCAAGTGGAAAATAAAAACAGCTTACCCATAGAGGAGTAAAGATAATTCTGACTTCTCAGAAAACATGCAAGCAAGAAGAGTGAAGTACTTAAAAGTGTTGAGAGAGAACAAAAAATAACCTAGAATTCTGTACCCTGCGAAATCGTCCTTCAAAACTAAAGGAGAAATACTCTTTCTCAGACAAACAAAAATTGAAGAAATTTGTTGTCAGTAGATCTGGCTTGTCAGAAACGTTTTTTTAAAAAATTTTTTCAGGGAAAAGGAAAATGACATAGCTCAGAAATTCAGATCTATATAAAGAAAGGAAGAGGCTGGCACAGTGGCTCACGCCTGTAATCCCAGTACTTTGGGAGGCCGAGGTGGGCAGATCATGAAGTCAGAAGTTTGAAGCCAACATGGTGAAATTGCACTCCCAATGAAGTAATACAGTGTTACTTTAAAGTGGACTTATAAATGTATATTGCAAGCTCTAGGGTAACCACTAAAAAAGGTATAAAATCGTTTTTCAATTGTGTTCACAGCTGCCGCCGCGCCGCCGTTGCTCTCTAACGCCAGCGCCGCCTCTCGCTCGCCGAGCTCCAGCCGAAGGAGAAGGGGGGTAAGTAAGGAGGTCTCTATACCATGGCTGGTACAAAGCAGACTGCCCGCAAATCTACCGGTGGTAAAGCACCCAGGACGCAACTGGCTACAAAAGCCGCTCGCAAGAGTGCGCCCTCTACTGGAGGGGTGAAGAAACCTCATCGTTACAGGCCTGGTACTGGGGTACTCCGTGAAATTAGACGTTATCAGAAGTCCACTGAACTTCTGATTCGCAAACTTCCCTTCCAGCGTCTGGTGCGAGAAATTGCTCAGGACTTTAAAACAGATCTGCGCTTCCAGAGCGCAGCTATCGGTGCTTTGCAGGAGGCAAGTGAGGCCTATCTGGTTGGCCTTTTTGAAGACACCAACCTTTGTGCTATCCATGCCAAACGTGTAACAATTATGCCAAAAGACATCCAGCTAGCACGCCGCATACGTGGAGAGCGTGCTTAAGAATCCACTATGATGGGAAACATTCCATTCTAAAAAAAAAAAAAATTCTCTTCTTCCTGTTATTGGTAGTTCTGAACGTTAGATAATTTTTTTTTTCCAATGGGGTCAAAAGGTACCTAAGTATATGATTGCGAGTGGAAAAATAGGGGACAGAAATCAGGTATTGGCAGTTTTTCCATTTTCATTTGTGTGTGAATTTTTAATATAAATGCGGAGACATAAAGCAAAATGTTTCAGTGAACAAGTTTCAGCGGTTCAACTTTATAATAATTATAAATAAACCTGTTAAATTTTTCTGGACAATGCGAGCATTTGGATTTTTTTAAAACAAGTAAATTTCTTATTGACGGCAACTAAATGGTGTTTGTAGCATTTTTATCATACAGTAGATTCCATCCATTCACTATACTTTTCTAACTGAGTTGTCCTACATGCAAGTACATGTTTTTAATGTTGTCTGTCTTCTGTGCTGTTCCTGTAAGTTTGCTATTAAAATACATTAAACTATAAAAAAAAAAGGTATAAAATAGACCAAATAGACCAATACCTCAAAAGAAACAAGGTGTCAAAACTCAGAGAAAAGGAAAAAATAATATACATTATGAACAAGTGGGGTTTATCTCAGGTATACAAGACTGGTTTAACATTTGAAAATCAACTAATGTAATCCATAATATCAACAGGCTAAAGAAGAAAAATCACGTGATCATTTAAACAGACGGAGAAAGAACATTTCACAAAACCCAACACCCATTCATAGTAAAAACAACTCAGCAAAGTTGAAATAGTGGTGAACTTCTTCAACTTGATAAAGAGCTTAACAACTAACATTATACTTAAAAGTATGAAACTGGCTGGACGCGGTGGCTGAAGCCTATAATCCCAGCACTTTGGGAAGACAAGGCGGGCAGATCACCTGAGGTCAGAAGTTGGAGACAAGCCTGGTCAATATGGTGAAGCTGAAGCCCCATCTCTACTAAGAATACAAAAATTAGCTGGGTGTGGTGGTGGGCACCTGTAATCCCAGCTACTAGGGAGGTTGAGGCAGGAGAATTGCTTGAACCTGGGAGGCAGAGGTAGCAGTGAGCAGAGATCACACAGTTGCACTCCAGCCAGTGTGACAAGAGTGAGACTCTGTCTCAAAAAAATGAAAAAGAAAAAACAAAAAAAGGTAAGAAACTAAACACTTTCCCATTAAGGTCAAGAACAAAGCAAGGGGCCAGGCACGATGACTCACGCCTGTAATCGCAGCACTTCGGGGAGGCTGAGGCACACAGATCACCTGAGGTTGGGAATTCGAGACCAGCCTCACTACTAACATAAACTCCATCTCTACTAAAAATACAAAATTAGCCAGGCATGGTGGCACATGCCTGTAATCCCAGCTACTCAGGAGGCTGAGGGAGGAGAATCGCTTGAACCCAGGTGGCAGAGGTTGCAGTGAGCTGAGATCGCCCATTGTACCCCAGGCTGGGCAACAAAAGCACAACTCCCTCTCAAAACAAAACAAAACAAAATTAAAAAATGGTACCCTATCACACGAGAAGCTGCCTGGCCTGTGGGAAAAGCCAATGCACTCCAGCCTGGGTAACAAGCGAAACTGTCTCAAAAAA
This sequence comes from Saguinus midas, assembly GCA_021498475.1. Taxonomy (NCBI): domain Eukaryota; kingdom Metazoa; phylum Chordata; class Mammalia; order Primates; family Cebidae; genus Saguinus; species Saguinus midas. The sequence continues at coordinate 68,972,190 of CM038398.1, read as the reverse complement.
AAAAAAAAAAAAAAGGAAATAAAAGATACACACATTGGGAAGGAAGACCTCACACTGTCTTTGTTCATAGATAACATGAACATCTGAGTAGACATTCCAAACGATAAACCAAAAAAACCAAAGTTAATATACAGTAGCGAATTGCCTCCCAATATACCAGCAATTAACAGGTGGAATCTGGAATTTAAAGCAAAATACCATATACATTAGCGGCCCCAAAAATAAAATATTTAGGTATAAATCTATCTACCAAAATACATACAAGATCTAGATGAAAAAAAGACTACAAAACTCTGATGAAAGAAAATCAAAAGAATTACACAAATGGAGAGATATTCTATGTTTGTGGATACAAAGACAGTATTGTCAAGACATCAGTTCTTCCCAACTTCATCTATAGATGTCATGCAATTCCAAACTCCCAGCATATTATGGATATCTACAAACTGATTGTGAATTTTATATGGAGAGGCAAAAGACTCAGAATATCCAACACAATAGTGAAGGGGAAAGAACTCACTGCACAAGACGCAGTGGCTCACGCCTGTAATCCCAGCACTTTGGGAGGCCAAGGAGGGCGGACCACTTGGGGTCAGGAGTTTGACACCAGTCTGGCCAATGTGATGAAACCCCATCTCTACTAAAACACAAAACTTAGCCAGGCATGGTGGCGTATGCCTGTAATCCCAGCTACTTGGGAGGCTGAGGCAGGAGAATCGCCTGAACCCAGGAGGCGGACGTTGCATGGAACCAAGATTGTGCTACTTCACTCCAGCATGGGAATGCCGAAAGAGCGGCACTCAGTCTCAAAAAGAAAAAAAAGAATAAAGTCACTATTTGGCTTCAAGACTTAATCAAAAGCTATGGTAATCCAGACAGTTTGATATTGGTGAAGGAATAGATCAATGGAACAGAATAAAGAGCCCAAATAGAGACTCACATAAATATAGCCAACTAATCTTTGAGAAAGAAGCAAAGGCAATATAATGGAGCAACAAACAGTGTTGGAATAGCTGAATATGCAAATGAAAATAAATGAATCTAACACAAACTTTATGCCATTTACAAATATTAACTGAAAATGTATGCCAGACCTAAAAGTAAAACGCAAAATTGTAAAAATAGAACTCCAACATTAGAGAAAACCAAGACATCACTGAGTATGGCAATTACTTTCTAGATACAATACCAAAAGCACAATCCATAAAAGAAATCATTGACAAGCTAGATGTTATTACAATTTAAAAAAAAATTACTCTACAAAAGACACCATTAAAATATGAAAAGATGGCCAGGCGCAGTGGAACTCACGCCTGTAATCCCAGCACTTCGGGATGCCGAGGCAGGCTGATCACCTGAGGTCATGGGTTCAAGACCAGCCTGACCAACATGGAGAAACCCCGTCTCTACCAAAAGTACAAATTTAGCCGGGCATGGTGGCGCATGCCTGTAATACCAGCTACTTTGGAGGCTGAGGCAGGAGAATCCCTTGAACCTGGGAGGCTGAAGTTGCAGTGAGCCAAGATCGCGGCAGAGCACTCCAGCTTGGGCAACAAGAGTGAAACACTGTCCCTCCAAAAAAAAAAAAAAGAAAAAAAAAGAAAAGCCACAGAATATGCCTGCAAAAGACATATCTGATAAAGGACTGTTACCTAAAATATACAGACAGCTATCAAAACTCAGTAAGTAAACAACCCAATTTTTTTTTTTTTTTTAGGGATTATAGGTGCTCTTGATTACACCTGGCTAATTGTTTTTATTTTTTTTAATTTTTTTATTTTTGGAGACAGAGTCTCACTCTGTTGCCCAGGCTGGAGTGCAGTGGCATGATCTCGGCTCCCGCAATCTCGGCCTCCCGAATTCAAGTGATTCTCCTACCTCAGCCTCCTGAGTAGCTGGGATTACAGGTGTGTGCCTCCACACCCGGCTAATTTATGTATTATTAGTTGAGACATGATTTCGCCGTGTTGGTCAGGAAGGTCTCGAACTCCTGACCTCGTGATCTACCCACCTCGGCCTCCCAAAGTGCTGGGATTACAGGTGTGAGCCACCATGCCCAGCCTATTTGTATTTTTAGTAGAGATAGCATTTCACCATGTTAGCCAGGCTGGTCTCGAACTCCTGACCTCAGGTGATTCACCCGCCTCGGCCTCCCAAAGTGCTGGGATTACAGACGTGGGCCACCACACCGAGCCATGCATGATTCTTAACATCCTACATGGATCAGTTACAAAACATTGTTTCACTGAGCAGTGCAGATATTTCAAATGTTGACATATTTCATTAAGCAATATGTAAAAACCACTTTTATTAAAATCATCTCTCACCTATAGTCCCAGTTACCGGGGAGGCTGAGGTGGGAGGATCACTTGAGCCCAGGATTCTGGACTGCAGTGCGCTATGCCAAGCAGGTATCTGCACTAAGTTCAGTATCAATATGGTGACCTCCCAGGAGCAGGGGACCACCAGGTTGCCTGAGGAGGGGTGAACCAGCCCAGGTTGGAAACTAGCAGGTCAAAACTCCTATGCTGATCAGTAGTGGGATCACACCTGTGAATAGCCACTGCACTCCAGCCTGGGCAATATAGCAAGACCCCTGTACCTTAAAAAAAAAAAATCTTCTCTCATATTAACAGAAAAGTCCTTAAGAATTGGGAAGCTATCAAGCTCACAGAGGCAGATACAAGTATATAAAAATCATAAATTTTGTTTGAAAGCTAATTTAAAATAGGCAACAAGTATTATAAGTTGTTTTCCTAAAAAGGATAAGCCCATTTTACTTAGAAAAACATAACTGCCCAATACCCAAGTGTAAAAACCATAGCTTGTCTATTAGGTATTCTAAGTATAATGTTGTAAATTTTAAAAAGTCAGCAGCACAGCTTAATGACAATGTTACAGGTGATTTTCTTCAAGATAACTCAAAATTCAGTTTGCAGAACTGCTTCAGGCATACTTCCTTTTTCATCACATCATATTAAGAAGACATGTACTCAAGGGTCAATATTTAATAGAACTAGTAACTTTTATTGCCCATCAAAGACATTTTTTGAGATAGTCTTACTCTGTCCCCTAGACTGGAGTACTCATTTTCAAAATGGTTTTAGCTACTTTAAGGCCTGTGCCTTACCACATAAATTTTAAAATAAGCTTTTCTATATCTACAAAAATGTACTAGGATTTAAATAGAAATTCCATTAAACCTATCAATTTGTGGAGAATTGACATCTTTACTATCTACTAAAAATACAAAATATTAAGTTCCCCAAGTCATGAACATGGTAAGTCTTTTTAATTATATAGGAATTCCTGAGTTTCTTTCATCACCATTTTGTAATTTATGAAATAAAAGTCCTGTACATGTTTACCTTTGTCTAAGTGTGGTATTTCTTTGGAGTGCTAGTAAATGGTATTGTGTTTATAATTTCCATTTCCACATATTAGTTGCTAGTATATAAAAATGTGATTCATGGCCGGGCGCGGTGGCTCAGGCCTGTAATCCCAGCACCTTGGGAGACCGAGGTGGATGGGTCAAAAGGTCAGAAGTTCAAGACCAGCCTGGCCAAGATGGTGAAACCCTGTCTCTACTACAAAATACAAAAATTAGCTGGGCATGATGGCAGGGGCCTGTAATCCCAGCTACTGGGGAGGTTGAAGCAGAGAACTGCTTGAACTCGAGAAGTGGAGGTTGCAGTGAACAGAGATTACACCACCACACGCCACTCCATCCTGGGCAACAGAGCAAGACTCCATCTCAAAAAAAAAAAAAGAAATGTGATTCATTTTTGTGTGTAGATCTTCTACCCTGTGGTGTTACTGAACTCATTAGTTCTAGAAATTGGCGGGGGAGGGGGGCAGGTAGTTTAGATTCCTTGAGATTTTCTACATAGACAATCATGCCATTTGCATATAGCGACAAATGTGATTCTTTCCAATTGGGATGTCTCTTATTTCTTGTTCTTACCCTCACTACAGTGGCTTGAATTTCTAGTATTATGTTGAACAAGGAAGGTGAGAATGGACATCCTTTGCTTTTTCCTGATCTTAAGGGTAAGATTCAGTCTTTCACCATTTTGTATAATGTCAGCTATAGGTTTTTTATAGATGCTTATTCTTCATTCTCTGAAAATCATTATCAAGAATAGGTATTTGACTCTGTCATAGGTTTTTTTCTACATCAATATAATAGATTATATGATTTTTTTTTAGCTTGTTGATATAGTACACTATATTTACTGATTTTCAAATGCCAAACCAATCTTATATATCCGTAAGACTGATTTTCAGACCAGGAGCAGTGGCTTATGCCTATAATCCCAGCACTTTGGGAGGTCAAGGTGGGTAGATCACGAGGTCAGGAGTTCAAGACCAGCCTGGCCAACATGGTGAAACCCAGTCTCTACTAAAAATACAAAAATTGGCCAGGCCTGGTGGCAGGCACCTGTAATCCCAGCTAGTAGGGAGACTGAGGCAGGAGATTGCTTGAACTCAGGTGGGGAGGGGAGGGGTGGCGGTTGCAGTGAGCCGAAACCATTTCAAACCACTGCACTCCAGCCTGGGCAACAGAGTAAGACTCTGTCTTAAAAGAAAAAAAAGACTGATTTTCAATTGCTGAACCAACTATAAAATATAGTTATTTTACAAATATAATTATATAAAATACAGTAGTATGTTTATATAAAATAGTTACTTTATAACTACAAAAATTCCAACTTGGTCATGGTCTATAAATTTCTTTTCATATATTGCTGGAATCGATGTGTTAATACTATGTTAAAAGTATTTGGGGTCTAAAAGGAAGATTTGGTCTGCAGTTTTGGGTGAGTTTTGTACTAACTTTGTCTTATTTTCACATCAGACCAATATTAGTGTTAAAAATGAGTTAAATTTTTTGAATGAGATTATATAAAACTGCTTTTAATTATTCTTTAAATGGATTGTAGTATTTAACAGTGAAATCATTTGCATCTGAGATTTCTATTTTGGGATCAATTACACATTCAATTTCCTTAATGGTTATGGGACTATTCAAATTGCCTATTTCATCATGACTTAGATCTTTTATTTAAGTCTTTTACTTCTAAGTTGATGATTTATAAGATTCTTCATATCATGCCCTTATACTTTTAATGCCTACAGCCAGGATCATTCCTGATATTGATGAATTTTGCCTTCTCTCTTTACCTCTGTTATTCATGACAGTTTACCAATTTTAAAATGTCTTTTGTAGAAAGCCAGAGTAGCCTACCCCCTCTGGGGGGGATCAGCAGCAAGGCTGCTGTGACCTTTGGGTGACCTCCAAGAGAAGCGAAACCAAAATAGGGGAATGTGTATGTCTCAGAGAAGAGCAGTCAGGCCTAGCAAGATAACCAGCTTTCACTGACCTTGCTGCAAGATAGTTGTTAGCTGAGGTATGTTAACTGAAGTAGGAGAATTATAATCACAGGCTGTTCTGGGTAACTGCACCCTCGCTCTGCTATGTGCTTTGTGAACACATAAAATAAAGTACTTTGAGGCAGGACGGCTGGAGAAACAGATACTTTCACTTTCCCGGACCGCCTGGGCCCGCTTTTCTCTATGTCCTGTCTTTGTGTTTTTGTTCATCCCTCACCGTTCCCTCTTAGGTCGTTGAATCCCTGTGCAGCTCGGGACGCAGCTCACACCAGAGTTTTTGTAAAATCGCCTTTTTGTTTCACTGATTTTCTCTAATTTCCTCTTGTAAAAATCACTGATTTCTTACCTTTATTATGTCCTTTCTTTTGCTGGCTTTGGGTTATGCACGTAGTTTTCTAGTTTCTTGGGGTAGGAACTTACAATTATTGACTTCAGACATTTTCTCTTTTCTTTTTCTTTCTTTTTTTTTTTTTTTTGAGAAAGAGTCTTGCTCTGTTGCCTAAGCTGCAGTGTAGTGGCACGATCTCAGCTCACTGCAATCTCTGCCTCCTGGGTTAAAGTGATTCTCGTGCCTCAGCCTCCCAAGCAGCTGGGATTACAAGCACGCACCACCACCACACCTGGCTAATTTTTGCATTTTTACTACAGATAGGATTTCGCCATGGTTGCCCAGGCTGGTCTCAAACCCCTGAGCTAAGGCAATCCGTCTGCCTTGGCCTCCTAAAGGGCTAGGATCACAGGCATGAGCCACTGCACCCAGCCAACATTTCCTCTTTTCTAATGAAAATATTCAGTGGCATAAATTCCCCTCCATACCATGGTTGAATACAATGTCCCACATGTTCTGATAACTATGTTCCATTTTCACTAAGATAAAGACATATTGTTTTTCTTTTTTTTCCTCTGAGATGTCCTCTTTGACCTATGGATTAACAGCGCTATTGAGACCGGGCATGGTGGCTCACGCCTCTAATCCTAGCACTCAAGGAGGCCAAGGCAGGTGGATCACCTGAAGTAAGGAGTTCAAGACCACCCTGGCCAACATGGCAAAACCCTGTACCTACTAAAAATACAAAAATTAGCTGGGCATGGTGGCACACACCTGTCATTCCAGCTACTCGGGAGGCTGAGGCACAAGAATTGCTCGAACCCAGGAGCCGAAGGCTACAGTGAGCCAAGGTCGTGCCACTGCACTCCAGTCTGGGTAACGGAGTGAGACCCTGTCTCAAACAGATAAAGAAAAAAATTTAAAAAAACTATCCAGGTGTGGTGGCTAACGCTGTAATCCCAGCACTCTGGGAGGCCGAGGTGAGTGGATCATGAGGTCAGGAGTTCAAGACCAGCCTGACCAATATGGTGAAACCCCATCTCTACTAAAAATACAAAAATTAGGGGCCGGGGTGGCTCATGCCAGCTGTCCTAGCGCTTGAGGAGGCGAGCCTATGTGTTAGAGGCCAACCAACCTGGGCAACATAAGAACCTCTTTCATTAAAAAAAAAAAAAAAATACAAAAATTAGCCAGGCGTGATGCCGCGCACCTGTATTCCCAACTACTCAGGAGGCTGAGGCAGGAAAACCGCCTAAACCAGGAGGCGGAGGTTGCAGTGAGCCAAGATCATACCACTGCACTCTTGCCTGGGCAACAGTGAGGCTCCATCTCCCCCCACAAAAAAAGATAAAGTACAGGGGACTTTTAGGGCAATGAAACTATTCTGCATGATATTGTAAGGGTAAATGTATATATATTTTTAATAACCAAATAGAATTTATGACACAAAGAGTAAGTATACTTTAAGGTAAGCTATAGGCCGGGAATGGTGGCTCAAGTCTGTAATCCAGCACTTTGGGAGGCTAAGGTAGGTGGATCATCCAAGGTCAGGAGTTTGAAACCAGCCTGACCAAAATGGTGAAACCCCATCTCTGCTAAAAATATAAAAATTAGCTGGGCATGGCAGTGTGTGCTGTAATCCCAGCTACTCCGGAGGCTGAGGCAGGAGAATCGCTTGAATCAGGAGGCAGAGGTTGCAGTGAGCCAAGATCATGCCACTGCACTCCAGCCTGGACAACAGACTGAGACTTCCTCTCAAGAAAAAAAAAAGGTAAGCTATAGCCGGGTGCGGTGGCTCACGCCTGTAATCCCAGCACTTTGGGAGGCCGAGGCGGGTGAATCACGAGGTCAAGAGATCGAGACCATCCTGGTCAACATGGTGAAACCCCGTCTCTACTAAAAATACAAAAAATCAGCTGGGCATGGTGGCGCGTGCCTGTAATCCCAGCTATTCAGGAGGCTGAGGCAGGAGAATTGCCTGAACTCAGGAGGTGGAGGTTGCGGTGAGCTGAGATTGCGCCATTGCACTCCAGCCTGAGTAACAAGAGCAAAACTCTGTCTCAATTAAAAAAAAAAAAAAAGTAAGCTATAAACTTTAGTTAATAATAATGTACAATATTTGCCCTATATTGACAAATGCACCACACTAATGCAAAAGAGTAGTAACAGTGGAAATTGTTTGAGAGAAAATGAAGGAGTACTGGGAACTTTCTAAACTTTCCCTTCAATTTTTCTGTAAAACTGCCCCCAAAATAAACTCCTAATTAAAACATAATAATAATGCTATTAGAAATATTAAATTGGGCTGGTCAAGGTGGCTTACTCCTGTAATCCCAGCACTTTGGGAGGCTGAGGCAGGTGGATCGCCTGAGTTCAGGAGATCGAGACCATCCTGGCTAACATGTTGAAACCCTGTCTCTACTAGAAATACAAAAAATTAGCTGGACGTGGTAGCACATGCCTGTAATCCCAGCTACTTGGGAGGCCAAGGCAGGAGAATCGCTTGGACCTGGGAGCCGGAGGTTGTGGTGAGCCAAGCCACTGCACTCCAGCCTGGGCAACAAGAATGAAACTCCGTCCCAAAAAAAAAAAGGTTATATTATGGGCCAGGCGCAGTGGCTCACACCTGTAACCCCAACATTTTGGGAGGCTGAGGCGGGCAGATCACCTGAGGTCAGGCACAATCTCGGCTCACTGCAAATTCCACCTCCGGGTTTGAGTGATTCTCCTGCCTCAGCCTCCCAACCAGCTGGGACTACAGGTTTGAGCCACCACGCTCAGCTAATTTTTTGTATTTTTAGTAGAGATGGAGTTTCACCATGTTGGTCAGTCTGGCCTCAAACTTCTGACCTCAGGTGATCCACCCTCCTTGGCCTCACAAAGTGCTGAGATTCCAGGCATGAGCCATCATGCCCGGCCTATATAGTCATATTTGAAATGAGTCTCATATTAACATACATAGTTAAGTCACTGCCACTCTGACAATCTCTTATTCTTTAAATAGCACATTTAAATTATTTAAATATAATGTAATTGTTCATATATTAAGGTTTAAGTCTGCATTTATTTTTCCTGTGTTCTTAGTTTTCTATTTGTCTGTTTTTATCTGCCTTTAGGTGGGTTAGCAGAACATTTTATAAAATTCTAATCCCTTTCTAGAGTTTTTGCATATACTGCATGGCATTTTTAGTGGTTGTTTCACATTATATATATATACATCACTTATTACATTCTACTGTTGTCGACATTTTATTAGTTCGTGTGCAGTATAAAAACTAACTTTTCTTTATGTCCCTTAACCCTCTCCGATTTATACCATATTGTCTTACATATTTTCTTTCTTTCTTTCGAGACAGAATCTCACCCAGTCACCCAGGCTGGAATCCAGTGGCATGATTTCAGTTGATTGCAACCTCCACCTCCCAGGCTCAAGCGATCCTCCCACTTCAGCTTCCCAAGTAGCTGGGACTACAGGTACACACCTTTACACCCAAATAATTTTTGCATTTTTTGCAGAGATGGGGTTTCATCATGCTGCCCAGGTTGGTCTCAAATTCCTGGGCTGAAGCCTTCTGCCTGCCTCAGCCTCCTACGGTGCTGGAAGTATAGGCATGAACAACTGTACCCAGCCACATATTTTCTTTAAATACATGTAAATACAATTATTAAATGATGAATAAAGAAAATGTGGTGCATTCATATACAGAATAGAATATTATTCAACCATAAAAAGGAACTAAGTACAAATTATATGCTACAGTATGGATGGATGTTGAAGATGTTATGCTAAGTGAAAGAAGCCAGACATAAGAGATCACATATTACAGCTGACCCCTGAACAACATGGGTTTGAACTGCATGGGTCCATTTATATGAATATAGTATATAATAAATTATCACAGAAAGTATGTGTTAATTGACTATGTTATTGGTAAGGTTTCCAGTCAACAGTAGGCTATCAATAACGGAAGTTAAGTTTTGGTGGAAGTAAACATTTTATGCAGATTTTTGACTGTATGAGGGGTTCATACCCCTAACCCCCCACTGCTAAAAGGTTTACTGTATATGTAGACCTTTGTATAAAATATTCAGAACAGGCAAATCCATAAACAAAAAGCAAATTAGTAGCCATGGGATAGTGAGCAAAGGGAATGAGTACAGGGCTTCTTTTAAAAATGATTAAAATCTTTTATAACTAGATAGCAGTGATGGATGCACAACACTGCGAATGTCTGAAATGTCACTGAACTATATACTTTAAAATGACTTAAACACTTCAGTGTATTTTGCCACAATTAAGAAAAAAATACTATAAAGTGAAAAGAAAAGTAGCTAACTGAAAAAAATACCCGCAGGCCAGGCGCAGTGGTTCACATCTATAATCCCACCACTTTGGGAGGCCGAGGCAGGTAGATCACGAGGTCAAGAGATCGAGACAATCCTGGCCAACATGGTAAAGCCCCGTCTCTACTAAAAATACAAAAAATTAGCTGGGCGTGGTGGTGCACGTCTGTAGTCCCAGCTACTCAGGAGACTGAGGCAGGAGAATTGCTCAAACCCACAAAGGGGAGGTTGCAGTGAGCCGAGATCACACTACTGCACTCCAGCCTGGTCACAAAGCAAGAATCCACCTCAAAAAAAAAAAACTGCAACATTATCACAAAAAAGGGCCATTTTCCTTAATTTATGAAGAGTGTCTATAATAAGAAAAAAGTCCAAAAACCAATTTTTTTTTATAGGACCAAGAATATTAACGAATAGTTCACAGAAAAAAAAAACACCTTTTAAATGGATTTAAAAAAAGTTCAAATTATCTTGAACACTGACATTCTCCCTTTCCCCTTCAATTTTCTCACAAGTGGCATTCTTATCTCTTTCACTAGATAGGGGAGAGTACTTAAAGCTCAGTTCTAGTCCCCCTAGTTTGCTTTCCTGGTACTGGAAATGCTGCCACGGTATAATTGGCTGAGTGAATGAACCAACATTCACAAATTATTTTCCCTATATTTAATCACTAACAGTACAGTTGGCATAACCCCAATTCATGTTTTGTGAAGTTCAACAAGCCAATTTCATAAAACAAACAAAAGAAGAGGGTATAGAGAATTGCTCTAAATTTTAAAAGGCTCAAAAGACATAAAAATCAAATGCAGTATGTGGTCTCTGAATGGAACCTGGTTTTCAGAAAGCAGCTATTAAAAACATCCTAGGGACAAATGGGAAAATCTAAATATGAATTGGGTATTAAATATTAAGGAATTACTGTTAATCCTAGTATATGCAGTGATGGCATTGTGATTATATAGCAAAAGGTCCTTGTTTGTTATATACTTATACTGAATTATTTAGAAGAAAATGTAACTGTAATTTACAATATTTTGGGGGAAAAGGCAAGTAAGGCAAAATAACAGCTGCTAAATATAAGTGATCTACATATGGAAATTCATTATGTTATTCTCTCTACTTTCATTTGAATGTCTAAAATTTTTCAAACATGATAAAATACAAATAAATTACTGACCTATTAATTAATTTCTCACCAACTAAATATCTACCTCATTAAGCAAATAATTATTCTAGAAAGAACACTTTGAATATACAATATAGAAGTTAATATTATTCATAACTTTAAAATGTCCTTTAAGGAGCATTTATTCTTATGTTTCAGAAAATAGGCTCCCCATTATTGTTGAGTTACGCATTTCAACTAGTATGCTACTTCACATAATCACTTACTTATTAGTACACTTTAAATGTTCACTTGGTTCTGGTTCTGCTGCTTCACTTTCCCTAACCCCCCATTAGCCTACATCAATATCTTCATTGCTAAAACAGTACAGCTTCAACAGCACTAGAAGACAGTATCTAGCTACATGAGAAAAGCTGCATTACTCTGCCACAAAATAAGAAGAGGAAACCCTAAGAGCTAAGTTTCTTTTCTGTCCAGTGTGTAATCACCATTTTCCTTCATTCTTTTATGCTAATGTGTCAAACATAGCTTAAAGTACATAGTTGAAGTACTATAAATTCTTTTTAAAAAGCTATGTTGATAATTATTTTACCTGGAAAGTATCAGTTTGCTTTTAAACGTTATTCGAAGATATACTCCGTAAGTGTAATTTTATTATACCTCAAGAAGTTTTTTTTTTTTTTTTGAGACAGAGTCTTGCTCTGTCACCCAGGCTGGAGTGCAGTGGCACAGTCTCAGCTCACTGAAACGTCCGTCTCCCGGGTTCAAGAGATTCTCCTGCCTCAGCCTCCCGAGTAGCTGGGATTACAGGCATGCACCACCATGCCCAGCTAATTTCTGTATTTTTAGTAGGGACAGGGTTTCACCATGTTGGCCAGAATGGTCTCGATCTCTTGACCTCATGATCCGCCCGCCTCGGCCTCCCAAAGTGCCAGGATTACAGGCATGAGCCACTGCACCCAGCCCAAGAACAGTTTAATAAGAACTCTTTCTCTTAATTTTATAAATATTAACCTCTTAAATCTGTATAAGACATTCTATTTAATGTAACTCCTTAAAAAAATCACATCCCACAAGTGATTATCTTTAATGACAAAAATCTAAGTCTAGCTTGTCAAATTTTCCTCTGTAACATATTCTCTTAAGAATTCGCTTCCTTGAATACTAAGTCAGTTCCTGCAAATGAACCAATCAATTTTTTAAAAACAAAAATTAAAAGGTATCAAACATTGCTCTCATAAAAATAAACACAAAATTAACATATTACTAGTCAATGCAATTTCAAACGAACAATACAAAATTGGTAAAATGTTTTAGTCTTTATGTAGATTTAATCAAGTGTTTTGGCTTCTCCTAAGGGTTAAGAAGTTTAAAATTATTACTATTAATATTTTATTTTTTTTGAGATGTTGTCTCATTCTTGTCACCCAGGCTGGAGTGCAACGGCACAATCTCAGGGCTCACCGCAACCTCTACCTCCAGTTCAAGTGATTCTCCTGCCTCAACCTCCCAAGTAGCTGGGATTATAGGTGCCTGCCACCACACCCTGCTAATTTTTTTATTTTTTAGAGATGGGGTTTTGCCATGTTGGCCAGGCTAGTCTCTAACTCCTGACCTCAGGTGATCCACCCACCTCAGCCTCCCTAAGTGTTGTGATTACAGGCATGAGCCACCAAGCCTGACCAAGTTTGAAATTATTAATGCTCTTTTTTTTTTTGAGATGAAGTTTTACTCTTGGTGCCCAGGCTTGAGTGCAATGGCACAATCTTAACTCACCGCAACCTCTGCCTCCCAGGTTCAAGCAATTCTCCTGCCTCAGCCTCCTGGGCAGCTGGGATTATAGGCATGCACCACCATGCTCAGATAATTTTGTATTTATAATACATATGGGGTTTCTCCATGTTGGTGAGGCTGGTCTTGAACTCCTGACCACAGGTGATCCGCCCTCCTCGGCCTCCCAAAGTGCTGGTATTACAGGCATGAGCCACCGCGCCTGGCCTAAAATTATTAATGTTCTAACCAGCTGTTTACAGAGTTATTCCACTAACAAAATCCATGTCCTGGACCTAAATAATTGCTAAAATGTTTTGCACATAGCAGCTAAATGTAATCACACTAATATGATACCAGAAACAACTGATTCATCTATGTGCAACCTCATTTCCTTCAGATGCCTCCAAGGCAACTAAAATTCATAGGTTTTGTCCAGTTGCAAGTACAGACTCAAATCATCTTGGATTTGAGTTAGAATACATGGATTGTTTTTTTTGTTTGGTTAGTTGGTTGGTTTTGTTCTGTTTTTCAATTCAGGCATCTTGCTCATGGAACACTCATTATTTGCTTGAGATTGCTTTCATTGCCAGCTGCTTACCTTGTTTACCACTGGAGTATAATCTACACCCTTTGACTCAATTGCTTGCTAAATTATCCCTTCAATTAATAACTTTCTAGGCTCAAAGCAAAAAGAAGAAAGAAAGGAATATTTATTGGCCACGATTACAGTAACAGATAAGGCTGGGTGCAGTGGCTCAAGCCTGTAATCCCAATACTTTGGGAGGCCAAGGCAGGTGGATTACCTGAGTTCAGAGGTTCAAGACCAGCCTGTCCAACATAGGGAAACCCATCTCTACTAAAAATACAAAAATTAGCCGGGCGTGGCAAGGTACGCCTGTAATCTCAGCTACTCTGGACACTGAGGCACAACAATTGCTTGAAACCAGGAGGCGGAGACTGCAGTGAGCCGAGATTGTGCCACTACACTCCAGCCTGGGTGACAGAGTAAGACTCTGTGTGGTGTGTGTGTGTGTGTGTGTGTGTGTGTGTGTGTGTATAAAATAGAAATAAAACTAGCCAGGCATGGTGGCGGACACTTGCAATCCCAGCTATTTGGGAGGCTGAGGCAGGAGAATTGCTTGAACTCGGGAGGCAGAGGTTGCAGTGAGCCAAGATCATGCCACTACACTCTAGCCTGGGTGACAGAACGATACTGCACTTCAAAAACAAAACAAAACAAAAAGTCAGATAGACACTTGATTTCTTCTTTCTCATTGATATTTTTTAAAAATTCATCCACAGGCCAGCTGCAGTGGCTCACACTTGTAATCCCAGCACTTTGGGAGGCCAAGGCAGGCAGATCACTCACAAGGTCAGGAGTTCAAGACCAGTCTCACCAATATGGTGAAACCCTGTCTCTACTAAAATTACAAAAATTAGCCCGGCATAGTGGCCGGCACCTGTAGTCCCAGCTACTCAGGTGGCTAAGGCAGGAGAATTGCTTGAACCCGGGAGGCGGAGGTTGCAATGAGCCGAGATCAAGCCACTGCACTCCAGCCTGGGCAACAGAGCAAGACTCCATCTCAAAAGAAAAAAAAAAAAGAAAAAAATTTCATCTTCAATATTTACAAAAAAAAAAAAAAAAAAATCCATGCTAGTAGTTGATATGTCACAAAAATTTAAGAAATGCATGGTAAAAATCACTAAGTTTAAAATAATGGTTACCTCTGGGGATGAGAGAAGAGAGAGATGCAATCGGGTTGGGTACACAGAGCACTTCAACTGTCATGTTAATGTTTGATTTTTTTTTTTTTTTTTTTTAACGTTGGATGGTGAGAAGAGAGATTCTTTGTATTATTCTTTATATATTTGTATATATCTTAAGTATTTCATAACATAATTAAAGTTTCCCTAAAGATAAAAAAAAAAGCTAATCTTACATTCTTTCATCACCCCTCTACCATCAAAAAAAAAGGAATCATACTAGAGTATTCTGCAACTTACTTTTCTCACCTAATCATCCATCATAACATCCTCTAGGTCAAAAGTCAAAATATTCTATTAATATTTATGTACCAAAATTTATTCAAACAGTCTCCTATTGATGGATACACAGGTTGCTTCCAGTTGTCACAACAAAGTTGTACAAAAGTATTCTTGTTCATGTGTCATTATATACTGGTACTTTTACCTCTATAGGATAGATTCTTAAAAGTCAGACTTTTGAGTTCCAGTTTTTGTTCAAGAAAATACAAATACATCTGTATTTTTTATTTCCCTAAATATTGCCAGGTTCTTTTCTAAAAGGTTGCAGCAATTCGTACTCTCCAGCAATGCATGAAATTTACTTTAACCATATAAGCATTTAACCACACATTAGATGTCACTTTTTACTGTTTTACCCATATAATAAACATGTTATGCTTAACATAAATTTAATTTCGCCAACAGATTTGAAAACAGGAGACCCAGCTCTTTTCTGAGTAATCAACCTAGCAATATACAAAATGTGGCAAGTACCCCAAAGATTAAGTGTACACACTCACACACAACTCTGAGATACTTCAAGAACAAATATTGAGTATTATATACCCAAAACTCCACATTTAAAGTAGATATAGTGGGCACAGAAAAAATAAAATTGTTTAATCCAGTGCATAATGAATACGTTACAAACAAGTTAATCAAAACTAAGAAGTTTGGACGCCAAAGGCAGATTAAAAAAAAATAAGTCAGGCCCAAGAAATTAGGCTGTTGCTAAGAGCACTCCGAGGAGATGGAATCCATTTTGGCCCGACACGGTGTCAATAAAAACTCATTTAAACAAGGAAATAAAGGAGAGAACGACCCAGATATCCCTCCTAGAAGCTAGCTTCTGCAGCCTCCTAGCCTCATCAATAGAAGTTAGGTGATCAGAGAGGGAAATTATTCTCCGATATTTTGAAGAGACGGGAGAGAAAAATGGAATACAGGCCGGTTACTCCTCCCACTCATTACTCCCCCCAACTCAGGCCACGCGATCTCAAAGTGTGTAGCCCCGCTAACGGCCACTTCTCTAGCCAACGTGAGGCTCATCACTCACCACAACAATATAACTGGAGAGTTTCTGTACTTTTGTTAGTGGAGTCATACTTCGGACGCCTTGAAACCCCCTGTAAGGACGCAGTACTTGCATCCCGAGCAAACGCCGCCATCTTAAGTCTTCCACTAGCACTAGGGCATAGGCTGATAAAAGCCGGGGGTGGGCGTCACAGGCAAACCGGCCCCGCGCCCAGCAGTAGTGCACTACCTAAATGCCTCCGCCGGCAACGTGCCGCAGCCTTTGCCGTGGCCCCTCCCCCAGTTTTCCTAACGTGTTGCACTTCCTCTCACAGCCTTTATCTCTTTTGAGCTGCCCTCTTCCTTCTTCTTTCTCTTCATTTCTTTTTTCCTTTCCCAACCCAAATTTCTTTTAACTTTGCCTCGACTCCTTTCTTTTTTCCCTATTTCCAGATCTCTCACTCTCATTAACTTTACCTCACAAGTGCATGGTACTTTTTGATAGACAAAGCTGTCATTTACTTCTCTTATTACACTAAGTCACTGCAACATCAGGTAAGCTGAGGACTGATTTTTTTTTTTTCTGTTTTATAGATGAGGAAACTAAAGCACAAAGAGGTGATCCAATTTTCCAAAAGTTCCAACAGTTATTAAGTGCTAGAATGAGCTAGAACCTACTTCTTTTCACTTGACTAAGCCCCATGTTCCGACAGATGAGCGTGTATGTACTTCAACCAACTAATGGGAAAACTGACGCCAGAAAGTTTGGCCTAGTCACACAGTGAGTCCATCAATGGCAAAACTGGATTCAGAACAAGCTGCTTCCTTTAATTCTGTAAACAAAAGAGTCTTTATAAAAGAGTCGATAGTCGGGTGTGGTGGCGAGCGCCTGTAATACCAGCTACTTGGGAGGCTGAGGTGGAAGAATGACTTGAAGCCGGGAGGCGGAGGTTGCAGTGAGCCAAGATCACACCACTGAACTCCAGCCTGGGCGACCCAGCCACACTCCATCTCAAAAAAAAAAAAAAAAAGAGTTGGGATGCTACTCTTAAGCCTAAAAGTCCTTACATCTTCCCTCTTCTTCTATTTATTTGTTTTTTGTTTTTTTGTTTTTTTTTTTTTTGAGACAGAGTTTCGCTGTTGTTACCCAGACTGGAGTGCAATGGCACCATCTCGGCTCACCGCAACCTTCGCCTTCTGGGTTCAAGCAATTCTCCTGCCTCAGCCTCCCGGGTAGCTGGGACTAAAGGCGTGTGCCACCATGCCCAGCTAATTTTTGTATTTTTAGTAGAGACGGGGTTTCACCTTGTTAACCAGGATGGTCTCGATCTCTTGACCTCACGATCCACCCGCCTCAGCCTCCCAAAGTGCTGGGATTATAGGCGTGAGCCACCGCACCCAGCCTCCCTCTTCTTTTAGATTTAGCTCAATTAAATTGGCTGATCGTGGTGGCATGCGCTTTAATCCCAGCTGCTGGTGGGGCTGAGGCAGGAGAATCGCTGGAACTCGGGAGGCAGAGGCTGTAGTGAGCCGAGATCGTGCCACTACACTCCAGCCTGAGCGACAGAGCAAGACTCTGTCTCAAAAAATATATATCTACCATGAATCTTAGCATTAGGGAATTTATAGACTAGTAAGGAGAAATAAAATGTGAAGGTTGAGTAATTTTTTTTTTTTTAATTAGGGGACTCAAGGAGTTGAAAAAGTATTTAATACATACATTTCAACACCCCAAATAATTTATAAAGTTATACATTTTGCAAAGCTCTGTACGAAGTGATGTACGGAATGGGAAAAACAACAAAGGAATTTATTAATGTAATGTGAGCCAATGAGGGCAATATATTAGATTGAAGCATGTATCATGAGATGTAAAATCACGCCGCTGAAACTATACATAAACTCGACCAATCCTAAAGCTCCTTTTTAAGTTGAGCTAATTCACATACCATAAAATTCACCCTTTCTAAGAGTACAATTCAGTGGTTGTTGATATATTCACAGACTTATGTAACTGTCACTACTATATAATTTCAGAATATTTCCATTATCACAAAAAGAAATCCCATACCCACCTAGGCATGGTGGCTCATGCCTGTAATCTCAGCACTTTGGAAAGCTAGGTGGGTGCAACACCTGAGGTCAGGAGTTTGGAACCAGCCTAACCAACGTGATGAAACCCTGTCTCTACTAAAAATACAACCATTAGCTGGGCATGGTGGTGGGCACCTGTAATCCAAGCTACTCAGGAGATTGAGGCAGGAGAATTGTTTGAACCCATGAGGCAGAGGTTGCAGTGAGCCAAGATCTCACCACTACACTCCAGCCTGGGCAAGAAAGCAAGACTCAGTCTCAAAACAAAGAAGAAAAGAAAAAGAAAAGAAACTCTATACCTATTATCAGCCACTGCTCATTACGTCTTCCCCCAATCAGCCCCTAGCCAACACAATTTTTGTCCTCTATGGATTTACTTCTTTTGAACATTTCATATCAATGAAATTAACAGGTGGCCTTTTGTGCCTGACTTCTTAGCATAATATTTTCAAGGTTTATGCATTTTGTAGCATATATCAGTGCTGCATTCCTTTTTATAACTAAATAATTTTTCATTGTATAAATATACAATATATTGTTTATTCATTCATCAAATGATACATGTTTGGGTTGTTTCCATCTTTTGGCTATTATGAATAATGCTACTTGAACATTTACTTACAAGTTTTTGTGTCAACACGTTTTCAGGTATTTTGGGTATATACATAGGAGGCAACTGCTGGGTAACATAGTAACTCTATGATGAAATCTTTGAGGAATTGTCAGTCTTCCAAGTCACTGCATCGTTTTACATTTCTACCAGCAATGTGTGAGTGTTACAATTTCTCCACATTGTTGCCATTCTTGTCATTTTAACTATAGCCAGCCTAATGGGTGTGAAGCAGTATCTCAAACTGCGTTTTCCCAGTAGCTAATGATGTAGCGAATCTTTATTTTTTTATTTTTTGAGACAGAGTTTCGCTCTTGTTACCCAGGCTGGAGTGCAATAGGGCGATCTCGGCTCACCGCAACTTCCGCCTCCTGGGTTCAGGCAATTCTCTTGCCTCAGCCTCCTGAGTAGCTGGGATTACAGGCACGCGCCACCATGCCCAGCTGATTTTTTGTATCTTTAGTAGAGACGAGGTTTCACCATGTTGACCAGGATGGTCTCGATCTCTTGACCACCCGCCTCGGCCTCCCAAAGTGCTGGGATTACAGGCTTGAGCTACGGCGCCCGGCCCCATAGATGTAGAGAATCTTTTTATGTGCATATTGGCCTTTTATATATCCTCTTTGAGTAAATGTTTATTCAAATACTTTGCATATTTTTCAATCAGGTTATTGGTCATTTATTGAGTTGTAGGAGTTTTATATTATCAGATACATGATTTGCAAATATTTTCTCCGATTTTATGAGATTTTTTTCAGTTTCTTGATGTGTTCTTAAAGCACAAAAGTTTTTTATTTTCACTAAGTACAATTTATTTTTTCTTTTGTACCTTGTGTTTTTAATGTCATGACTAAAACACACACACACACACACACACACACACACACACACATTGTCTAACCAAAGGGTATGAAGATTTACAACTAAGTTTTTTTATATGAGTTTTATAGTTTAAGCATTTACATTTAGGTTTTTGATACATTTTGAGTTAAAATATTTATTTATTTATTTATTTATATTTTATTTTTTTGAGACACCGTCTGGCTGCGTCACCCAGGCTGAAGTGCAGTGGCAAAATCTCAGCAAACTGCAGCCTCTGCCTACAGGGTTCAAGCTATTCTCCTGCCTCAGCTTCCAGAGTAGCTAGGACTACAGGTGCGCGCCACCATGGGTGGCTAATTTTTGTATTTTTAGTAGAGACGCGGTTTCACCATGTTGGCCAGGCTGGTCTCTAACTCCAGACCTTAGGTGATCTACCTGCCTCGGCCGCCCTGAAGTGCTGGTATGATAGGCGTGATCCACCGCGCCCGGCCTTTTCTTTTGGAGACAGGGTTTCACTCTTGTCACTGCTGGGATGCAATGGCGCAATCTCGGCTCACTGCAACCTGTGCCTCCCAGGCTTAAGCAATTCTCCGACCTTAGCCTCCCTAGAAGCTGGGACTACAGGCACAGCACAGCACGCCTGACTAATTTTTTTTTTTTTTTTTTGTATTTTTTTTTTAGAGATGGGCTTTCGCCTTGTTGCCCAGGCTGATCTCAAACTCCTGGACTCAAGCAACTCGCCCACCTCAGCCTCCCAAAGTGCTGGGATTATATGCATGAGCCACCGGGCAAGGCCTTGAGTTAATTTTTGTATATGATGAGCAATCGTAATCTAACTTTTTTTTTTTTTTTTTTTGCGTGTAGATATTCAGTTTTCCCAGCACCATGTGTTTAAAAGGCTGTTACTCGTTGTTTACAATTGAACATACATGTAAGGGTTTATTTCCATACTCCAAAAGGCTGTTACTTCTTTGTTTACAATTGAACATACATGTAAGGGTTTATTTCCATACTCCCAATTATATTCCCCTGATTTATATATCTAACTTTAAACCAGTCCCACAGTCTTGATTGCTGTAGCTTTGAAGTAAATTTTAAGATTAAAAAACATGAGTATCTGACCCCATTGGAAATGAAAACAAAAAAAAAAGGGGGGGCGGGGAAGAAACAGGAGTTCTCCAACCTCCAACTTTATTCCGGATGTCTTTAACTATTCTGGACCCTTGCAGTTTCATTTGAATTTTAGGATCAGCTTGTTGATGTCTGTAGTAATCAAGCTGGGATTTTGATAGGGATTGTGTTGAGTCTGTAGTCAAATTTGGAGACTTTTGACATTATTATAATATTAAGACTGTAAATTCATGAACATGTGATGGATATCTTCCAATATACTTAGGTCTTCTTAAACTTTTTCCAATAATGTTTTGTGTACAAATTTCAGTGATGTTCTGTGTACAAGTTTTTAACTTATTTTCTTAATTTATTCGTAAGTACAAGTATTTTATTTTTTGTGCTCTTTTAAATGGAATTTTTTGCTTAATTTTATTCAGATTTGTTTATTGCAAGTCTATAAAATAGAACTGCTTGTTGTATATTGGTTTTATGTTGTACAATGTTGTTAAAGTGTCTTGTTATTTCTAGTTCTAGCATAGTTGTCCCTCAATATCCAAGGAGAATTGATTCCAGGACCCCTCACAGATATCAAAACTCTCAGATGCATAATTTCCTTATATAAAATGGGATCTGCCAGGAGCAGTGGCTCATGCCTGTAATCCCAGCATTTTGGGAGGCTGAGGCAGGTGGAACACTTGAGGTCAGGAGTTCAAGACCAGCCTGGCCAATATGGTGAAACCCTGTCTCTATTAAAAGTACAAAAATTAGCTGGGTGTGGTGGTGGACGCCTGTAATCACAGCTACTCAGGAGGCTGAGTCATGATAATTGCTTGAACCCAGGAGGCAGAGGTTGCAGTGAGCCAAGATTGTGCCACTAACTCCTAGCCTGGCAACAGAGAGAGACTCCTTTTCAAAAAAAAAAAAAAAAAGAGGGTTTATATAATCTCCTTACATCCTTCTGAATACTTCAAGCCATCTCTAATTACTAATTATAGTAACTATAATTATAATTAATTATAGTTACTTATAATACTTGATACAATGTAAATGCTATGAATGCTATGTAAATGGTTGTTATGTGTTATTTGTTTTATTTGTATTATATTTATTGTTTTTTTAAATTGCTTTTCTTTTTTTTTTTTGAGACAGAATTTTCCTCTTTTTGCCCAGGCTGGAGTGTAATGGTGTGATCTTGGTTCACCGCAACCTCCATCTCCCTGGTTCAAGCAATTCTCCTGCCTCAGACTCCTGAATAGCTGAGATTACAGGCATGCACTACCACACCTGGCTAATTTTGTATTTTTAGTAGAGACGGGATTTCTCCATGTTGGTCGGGCTGGTCTCGAATGCCTGACCTCAGGTGATTCACCCGCCTCGGCCTCCCAAAGTGCTGGGATTACAAGTGTGAGCCACCAAGCCCGGCTGCCTTTTTTTTTCTTTATTTTTATTTCTTTCTTTCTTTATTTTTTTTTGTGTGTGTGTGACAGTTTTGGTCTTGTTGCCCAGGCTGAAGTATAATGTCTCCATCTCAGCTCGGTGCGATCTCGGCTCATGGCAACCTCCACCTCCTGGGTTCAAGTGATTCTCCTGCCTCAGCCCTGAGGAGTAGGGATTACAGGCATGTGCCACCAAGTCCGGCTAATTTTGTGTTTTCAGTAGAGATGGGGTTTTTCACGTGGGTCAGGCTGGTCTTGATCTCCCACCTCAGGTGATTCACCTGCCTTGGCCTCCCAAAGTGCTGGGATTAGGGTGAGACACTATATTTGATCTGTAATTGGTTGAATTTTAGGATGTGAAACCCATAGATATGGGGACCTACTGTAGTTTTTGTGGATCTGTCAGGATTTTCTATTACAAGGTTATATCATGTAAAAGTAAATATAGTTTTACTTCTTCCTTAACAATCTGAATGTCTTTTATTTCTTTTCTTGCCTAATTGCCCTGCACAGAACCCTTAGCACAAATGTGAATAGAAATGGTCAAAGCAAACATTCTTGACTGTTTCTTTCTTTTTATAATTAAAAAATTTAAAATTAAATAAAATAAATATTGATTTTCTTTTTAAAGATGGGGTTTCACCATGTTGGCCAGGCTGGTCTTGATCTCCTGACCTCAGATGATCTGCCCGCCTCAGCCTCCCAAAGTGTTGAGATTACAGGCGTGAGCCACCGCGCCCCGCCCCGTTTTATTTATTTATTTATTTATTTTGAGATGGAGTTTCATTCTTGTCGCCTAGGCTGGAGTGCAATGGCGCAATCTGGGTAAACTGCAACCTCTACCTCCCAGGTTCAAGTGACTCTCCTGCCTCAGCCTCCCAAGTGACTGGGATTCCAGGCGCCCACCACCACACCCAGCTAATTTTTTGTGTTTTTAGTAGAGATAACTTTTCACCTTGTTGACCAGGCTGGTCTCGAACTCCTGACCTCAGGTGATCCACCCACCTTGGCCTCCCAAAGTGCTGGGATTCCAGGCGTGAGCGACCGCACTGGGCTAGTACACTCTTGACCTGTTCCTAATCTTAGGTAGAAAGGGTTTTGTTGTTTTTCTTTTTTGTGACAGAGTCTTGCTCTGTTGCCCAGGCTGAGTGCGGTGGTATGATCTCGGCTCACTGCAACCTCTGCCTCCTGGGTTCAAGTGATTCTCCTGCCTCAGCGTCCTGAGGAGTAGGGATTACAGGCATGTGCCACCAAGTCCGGCTAATTTTGTGTTTTCAGTAGAGATGAGGTTTCACGATGTTGCCCAGGTTAGCCTCGAACTCCTGACCTCAGGTGATCCACCCACCTGGGCCTCCCAAAATGCTGGGATTACAGGTGTAAGCCACCAAGCCCCGTGGAAAGGGTTTTCATACATGCTGTATTAGCATCCTATTTCCAGTATAACAAATTACTACAAAGTTAGTGGCTTGAAATAAATTGCTATTTGTTTTCTGTAGCTCTGTGTTTCTTTTCTTCTCCTTCCACTACTGCTTTCTTTTGTGTTACATAACTATTTTCTAGTGTACCACTTCAATTCCCTTGTCACTGGCTTTACAATATTTTTTTGTTATTTTCATAGTGGCTACCATAGAGATGACAAGTAACTTCTAACATAGCAGTCTAGTTTAGATTAATAGGAACTTAATGTCAAGAATACACAACAATCTTGCTCGGTATAGCTTCATTATCTACTGTCTCCTTTGCTATTATTGTTATTCAAATTAACATATTGTAGGCCCATCAACTTCATTTTATAATTATTCTTTATGCCATTGTCTTCTAAATTAGATAAGAATGAAGAAGAGTTACAAACAACAAAACACATATATGTAACATTTTATATTTATCTACGTAGTTACCTTTATTGATGATCTGATTTCTTCAAGTGGATTTGAATTACTGTATAGTGTTTGTCATTTGACCCTGAAGGACTCCTTTTAGTACTTTTGTAGGGCTAGTATACTAAGGATTCATCTCTGACTTTGTGTTAATTTAGGAATGTTGTAACTTTTCGTTCATTTTTCCTTTTTTTTTTTTTTTTTTGAGACAGAATTTTCCTCTTTTGCCCAGGCTGGAGTGTAATGGTGTGATCTTGGTTCACGCAACCTCCATCTCCCTGGTTCAAGCAATTCTCCTGCCTCAGACTCCTGAATAGCTGAGATTACAGGCATGCACTACACCTGGCTAATTTTTGTATTTTTAGTAGAGACGGATTTCTCCATGTTGGTCGGGCTGGTCTCGAATGCCTGACCTCAGGTGATTCACCACTCGGCCTCCCAAAGTGCTGGGATTACAAGTGTGAGCCACCAAGCCCGGCTGCCTTTTTTTTCTTTATTTTTATTTCTTTCTTTCTTTATTTTTTTTGTGTGTGTGTGACAGTTTTGGTCTTGTTGCCCAGGCTGAAGTATAATGTCTCCATCTCAGCTCGGTGCGATCTCGGCTCATGGCAACCTCCACCTCCTGGGTTCAAGTGATTCTCCTGCCTCAGCGTCCTGAGGAGTAGGGATTACAGGCATGCCACCAAGTCCGGCTAATTTTGTGTTTTCAGTAGAGATGGGGTTTTTTCACGTGGGTCAGGCTGGTCTTGATCTCCCACCTCAGGTGATTCACCTGCCTTGGCCTCCCAAAGTGCTGGGATTAAGGGGTGAGACACTATATTTGATCTGTAATTGGTTGAATTTGTGGATGTGAAACCCATAGATATGGGGGACCTACTGTAGTTTTTTGTGGATCTGTCAGGATTTTCTATTACAAGGTTATATCATGTAAAAGTAAATATAGTTTTACTTCTTCCTTAACAATCTGAATGTCTTTTATTTCTTTTTCTTGCCTAATTGCCCTGCACAGAACCCTTAGCACAAATGTGAATAGAAATGGTCAAAGCAAACATTCTTGACTGTTTCTTTCTTTTTATAATTAAAAATTTAAAATTAAATAAAATAAATATTGATTTTCTTTTTAAAGATGGGGTTTCACCATGTTGGCCAGGCTGGTCTTGATCTCCTGACCTCAGATGATCTGCCCGCCTCAGCCTCCCAAAGTGTTGAGATTACAGGCGTGAGCCACGCGCCCGTTTTATTTATTTATTTATTTATTTTGAGATGGAGTTTCATTCTTGTCGCCCTAGGCTGGAGTGCAATGGCGCAATCTGGAGTAAACTGCAACCTCTACCTCCCAGGTTCAAGTGACTCTCCTGCCTCAGCCTCCCAAGTGACTGGGATTCCAGGCGCCACCACCACACCCAGCTAATTTTTGTATTTTTAGTAGAGATAACTTTTCACCTTGTTGACCAGGCTGGTCTCGAACTCCTGACCTCAGGTGATCCACCCACCTTGGCCTCCCAAAGTGCTGGGATTCCAGGCGTGAGCGACCGCACTGGGCTAGTACACTCTTGACCTGTTCCTAATCTTAGGTAGAAAGGGTTTTGTTGTTTTTTTCTTTTTTTGTGACAGAGTCTTGCTCTGTTGCCCAGGCTGAGTGCGGTGGTATGATCTCGGCTCACTGCAACCTCTGCCTCTTGTCTCTACCTCTGGAGTAGCTGGATTACAGGAATGGGCCACCATACCCAGCTAATTTTTGTATTTTTTCGTAGAGATGAGGTTTCACGATGTTGCCCAGGTTAGCCTCGAACTCCTGACCTCAGGTGATCCACCCACCTGGGCCTCCCAAAATGCTGGGATTACAGGTGTAAGCCACCAAGCCCCGTGGAAAGGGTTTTCATACATGCTGTATTAGCATCCTATTTCCAGTATAACAAATTACTACAAAGTTAGTGGCTTGAAATAAATTGCTATTTGTTTTCTGTAGCTCTGTGTTTCTTTTCTTCTCCTTCCACTACTGCTTTCTTTTGTGTTACATAACTATTTTCTAGTGTACCACTTCAATTCCCTTGTCACTGGCTTTACAATATTTTTTTGTTATTTTCATAGTGGCTACCATAGAGATGACAAGTAACTTCTAACATAGCAGTCTAGTTTAGATTAATAGGAACTTAATGTCAAGAATACACAACAATCTTGCTCCGGTATAGCTTCATTATCTACTGTCTCCTTTTGCTATTATTGTTATTCAAATTAACATATTGTAGGCCCATCAACTTCATTTTATAATTATTCTTTATGCCATTGTCTTCTAAATTAGATAAGAATGAAGAAGAGTTACAAACAACAAAACACATATATGTAACATTTTATATTTATCTACGTAGTTACCTTTATTGATGATCTGATTTCTTCAAGTGGATTTGAATTACTGTATAGTGTTTTGTCATTTGACCCTGAAGGACTCCTTTTAGTACTTTTTGTAGGGCTAGTATACTAAGGATTCATCTCTGACTTTGTGTTAATTTAGGAATGTTGTAACTTTTCGTTCATTTTTTTCCTTTTTTTTTTTTTTTTTGAGATGGAATCTTACTCTGTTGACCAGGCTGAAGTGCAGTGGCATGATTTTGGCACACCACAACCTCCACTTCCCAGATTCAACTGATTCTCCTACCTCAGCCTCCCAAGTAGCTGGGACTACAGGCATGCCCGGCTAATTTTTGTACTTTTAGTAGAGAGGGGGTTTCACTATGTTAGCCAGGTTGGTCTTGAGCTCCTGACCTCATGATCTGCCTGCCTTGGCATCCCAAGTGCTGGGTTACAGGCATGAGCCACCACACCCGGCTTCCTTCATTTTTGAAGGTCAATTTGGCTGGTTATAGAATTCTTCTTTCAGCTTTTTTCTTTGAGCACTATGAATGGTGTCATCCTCCACTTTTCTAGCCTCCATGACCTCCTTGTGGCCTTCATGATGAGAAATCAGTTTGGTCTTATAGAAAATACCTTATACGTAAATAACCTCCCTCTCGCTGCTTTCCTGATTTTTAATGGAAGCAAATTCATCAATAATAATTTCAAAAGTTACTTTTTTACTTATCTTGTTTTCAAATGAGAGAAATCCATGTTTGGCAATTTCTCTTGACCAACTGAACAATCTTAAATTAATCTTTAATTAGTTTTAGCGTATGGAAACTGCTTTCACAGGATATTCTTTTTTTTTTTTTTTTTTGAGACGGAGTTTCACTCTTGTTACCCAGGCTGCAGTGCAATGGTGCGATCTCCGCTCACTGCAACCTCCGCTTCCTGGGTTCAGGCAATTCTCCTGCCTCAGCCTCCTGAGTAGCTGGGATTACAGGCACACGCCACTATGCCCGGCTAAGCTTTTGTATTTTTAGTAGAGACGGGGTTTCACCATGTTGACCAGGATGGTCTCGATCTGTTGACCTCGTGATCCACCCGCCTCAGCCTCCCAAAGTGCTGGGATTACAGGCTTGAGCCACCGTGCCTGGCCAGGATATTCTTTTAACAATGTATCAAGGCACTGGGCACTGTGGCTCATGCCTGTAATCCCAGAATTTTGGGAGGCTGAGGTGGGCAGATGGTCTGAGGTCAGGAGTTCAAGACCAGCCTGACCAACATGGAGAAACCCCATCTCTACTAAAAATACAAAATTAGCCAGGCATGGTGGTGTATGCTTGTAATCCCAACTACTTGAAAGGCTGAGGCAGGAGAATCTCTTGAACCTGGCAGGCAGAGGTTGCAGTGAGCTGACATCACACCATTGCACTCCAGCTTGGGAAACAAGAGTAAAACTCCATCTCAAAAAAATAAAATAATAAAATCAAATTAAATAAATAAATAATAAAAATATATCAAGGTTACTTCCAGATTTGAATAAGATTACGCTAAGCAACATTATGAACCAGCTTTAGAATACTCAAACTCAATGCTGATTTTATATTACAAATTACTGATTTTGCTATTATTTAAAACTATTGACCGGGCACGATGGCTCAAGCCTGTAATCCCAGCACTTTGGGAGGCCGAGATGGGTGGATCGTGAGGTCAACAGATCAAGACCATCCTGGTCAACATGGTGAAACCCCGTCTCTACTAAAAAATACAAAAAATTAGCTGGGCATGGTGGCAGTGTGCCTGTAATCCCAGCTACTCAGTAGGCTGAGACCGGAGAATCACTTGAACCTGGGAGGTGGAGGTTGTGGTGAGCTGAGATCACGCCACTGAACTCCAGCCTGGGCAACAGAGCAAGACTCCATCCCGTAAAAAAAAAAAAAGAAAAAAAGAAAAAACTATTTTGGATGAGATTTTGGGGCTGGATGCATTGGCTCACACATGTAATCCCAACACTTTGAAAGGCCAAGGCGGATGGATGACTTGAGCTCAGGAGTTTGAGACCAGCCTGGCCAACATGTTGAAAGCCCATCTCAACTAAAAATACAAAAAATTAGCCAGGTGTGGTGTCAGGTGCCTATAATCCCAGCTACTTGGGAGGCTGAGCCAGGAGAATCACTTGAACCTAGGAGCAGAGGTTGCAGTGAGCTGAGATCATTATTATTATTTTGAGACAGAGTCTTTCTCTGTTGCCCAGGCTGGAGTGCAATGGTACAATCTCAGCTTACTGCCCTCCAGGTTCAAGCAATACTACTGCCTCAGCCTCCTGAGTAGCTGGGACCACAGGTGCCCACCACCACGCCTGGCTAATTTTTGTATTTGTAGTAGACGGGGTTTTACCATATTGGCCAGGTTGGTCTTGAACTCCCAGCCTTGTGATCCACCTGCCTCAGCCTCTCAAAGTGCTGGGATTACAGGCGTGAGACACCTTGCCCAGCCGAGCTGAGATTATTGTGCCACTGCACTCCAGCCTGGGCGACAGAGCAAGACTCCATCTCAAAAAAAATAAATAAATAAATAAAAATTATGGAGTCTCAATCTGTCACCCAGGCTGGAGTGCAGTGGTGCCATCTCGGCTCATTGCAACCTCTGCCTCCCAGGCTCAAGCGATTCTCCTGCCTCAGCCTCCCGAGTAGCTGGGATTACAGGCACCATCACCACACCTGGCTAATTCTTTTGTATTTTTAGTAGAGATGGGGTTTCACCATGTTGGCCAGGCTGGTCTCGAACTCCTGACCTCATGATCCGCCCGCCTTGGCCTCCCAAAGTGCTGGGATTGCAGGCGTGAGCCATTGTGCCTGGCCTTTGGATGAAATTTTTACAGGATTTTAGTCATCAGAATATTTATGAGCCAAGTCATTGACTGCTTTTTGTTATTTTGTTGTTGTTTGTTGTTTTTAAGTATTAAAATATTTATCACAGGGAATTGGCTTACATGATTTATTACAAGGAAATAGCTATGCAAGTTCAAAATCCATAGGGCAGGCTGGAACCACTGGGCATGAGCTAAAGCTCCTATCCTCAAAGAAAATTTATTTTTCTTCAGGGAAGCCTCCATTCTGCTCCTAAGGCCTTCAGTTGATTAAGTCAGCCTACCCAGATTATCTAGGATAATCTTCCTTAAAGTCAATTGATTATAACATTTAATCATATCAACAAACCACCTTCACAACCATACCTAGATTTGAGTTTTATTGAATAACTGTGGAATGTAGCCTAGCCAAGTTAACATAAAACCCATGACACATGTGTTACATTCATCATATTATGTCCCCAACACTCAAGACAGCCTCTGGTGCATTTCTGTATCTCCTTCTCCAGGTCCCAGGTACAGATAAACACACATAAGTTAAATTAGCAAGTCTACAGGCAAATGTGCTTATGCTTTCATCATTCTACTTTTCATCATGCTCTACGGCTGTGCTATACAACCCCATTGATTCTTTTTTAATTTTAATTTTAGATTCAGAGGGTGCATGTGTGCATTTGTTGTAAGTGTGTATATTGCATGATGCTGAGATGTGGGCTTCTACTAATCCCATCATCAGATAGTGAACATAGTACCCAATAGAAAGTTTTTCAGCTCTTGCCCCTTCTTTTTTCCCTAACTTTTGGAGTCCTCAGTGTTTACTGTTCCCATCTTTATGTCCGTGTGTATCCAGGATTTAGCTCCCACCTATAAGTGAGAACATGCAGTATTTGGTTTTCTGTTTCTGTATTAATTTGCTTAGGATATTGGCCTCCAGGTGCATCTGTGTTGCTGCAAAGAACATGATTTCATTTATTTTTATGATTGCATAATATTCTGTGGTTTATATGTACCACATTTTCTTTTTTTTTTAATTTATTTTATTATACTTTAAGTTCTGGGGTACATGTTCAGATCTTGCAGGATTGTTACATATATATACACATGCCATGGTGGCCTCCTTCCCTCCATCACCTACATTAGGTATTTCTCCTAATGTTATCCCTCCCCAATCTCCCCACTCCCTGCTTTCCCTCCCCTAGCCCCCCCACCCCTCAACAGGCCCCGGTGTGTGATGGTCCCCTTTCTGTGTCCATGTGTTCTCATTGTTCAACACCCACTTATGAGTGAGAACATGTGGTGTTTGGTTTTCTGTTCTTGTGTCAGTTTGCTGAGAATGATGGTTTCCAGATTCATCCATGTCCCTGGAGAGGATGTGGAGAAATAGGAATGCTTTTACACTGCTGGGAGTGTAAATTAGTGCAACCATTGTGGAAAGCAGTGTGGTGATTCCTCAAGGATCTAAAAATAGAAATACAATTTGGCCCAGCAGTCCTGTTACTGGGTATGTACCGAAAGGATTATAAATCATTCTATTATAAAGACATATGCACACGTATATTCATTTCAGCAGTGTTCATAATAGCAAAGACTTGGAACCAACTCAAATGCCCAGCAAGGATAGGCCACATTTTCTTTATTCAATCCACTGTTGATGGTCACCTAGGTTGTCTCCATGTATTTGCGTTTTTTTTTTTGGAGACAGAGTTTTGCTCTTGTTGCTTGGGCTGGAGTACAATGGTATGATCTTGGCTCACTGCAACCTCAGCCTCCTGGGTTCAAGTGATTATTCTGCCTCAGCCTCCTAAGTAACTGGGATTACAGGCATGCTCCACTACGCCTGGCTAATTTTGTATTTCTTTTTTTTTTCAGTAGAGATTGGGTTTCTCCATGTTGGTCAGGCTGATCTCAAACTCCCAACCTCAGGTGATCTGCAACTTCGGCCTCCTAAAGTGCTGGGATTACAGGCATGAGCCACCATGCCTGGTCCATGTATTTGCTATTGATTGGCTACACTTTGGAAATCAGTATTCAGAGAAAATAACTTTTCTTTTTCTCTGGCTAAAAATGAAAATTCTAATGGTATTTTATTTGTCATAGTTCCACTTCAAACATGAAATTGGGACATGTATGATCTTCTTACTTTCCAGTTTTTTTGAGACAGTGTCTCACTCTGTCTCCCAGGCTGCAATGGCATGATCTGGCTCACTGCAGCCTCAACCTCCCAGGCCCAGGTGATCTTCCCACCTCAGCCTCCTGAGTAACGGAACTACAGGTACATGACACCATGCTCAGCTAATTTATTGTATTTTTGTGAAAATACAGTTTTGCCATTTGCCAAGGCTGGTCTCAAACTCCTGGGCTCAAGCAATGCACCCACCTTGGCTTTCCGAAGTGCTAGGATTACAGGTGTGAGCCACTGTGCCTGGCCCACTATTCTTACTTTCTATTTACTATCTATTTGTTCCATAATAATTAATGCTCTCATCTAGTGATTTGAACATTTCGAATTTTTAATTTTCTTTTTTATTTTTGTTTATATTTAGGAGGAATAATAATGTCTCTTGATAAAGTCTCATATTAAAAATATACTTTCAAAGTTACTCTCTTTCATTACCAGTCATAATAAATAGAAATGTATACAGGACACACATTTTTCTTTTTGCTTCAGGCCCCAGTGTGGCTAAGCACGGCACTGCTGTATCCTGTATTTATTTAAAATTTTGATATTTTGTTCATGAACTTTTTGCATAGATTTTAAATTTTAAAAAATATTGGATTTACTACTTCATGCCCATTAGAAGGTCTATGATCAAAAAGACAGACAAATATTTGTTGGCAAAAATGTGGAGAATTGAAGACCCTCATACACTGCTGGTGGGAACATAAATAAGGAATAGTTTGGCAGTTTCTCAAAAAGTTAATTGTGGAGTTATCATATGACTCAGCAGTTTTACTCATAGGAATATGCCCAGGATAAGTTAAAACATAGGTCCACACAGAAACCTATTCATAACAGCATTATTTTATAATGGCCAAAAAGTGGAAACAACTCTAATGTCCATCAACTGATCAATGGATAAACAAAATGTGGTGTATCAACACAATGGAATATTATTTTATTTTATTTATTTAATTTTTTTTGGAGACAGAGTTTCACTCTGTTGCCCAGGCTGGAGTGCAGTGGTATGATCTTGGCTCACTGCAGCCACTGTTTCCCAGGTTCAAGTAATTATTGTGCCTCAGCCTCCCAAATAACTGGAATTACAGGTGTGTGTCCCCACATCCAGCTAATTTTTGTATCTTTAGTAGAGATGGGGTTTCACCATGTTGGCCAGGCTTTTCTTGAACTCCTGACCTCAGGTGATCTGCCCACCTTGGCCTCCTAGGATTACAGGCATGAACCACTGCACCCAGCCTCAATGCTGCCTTTTAAATCTGAATTTCTTTCTTTTCTTTTTTTTTGTAACAAGGTCTGGCTCTATTGCCCAGGCTGGAGTGCCGTGGCACAATCTTGGCTCACTGCAACCTCCACCTCCCATGCTCAAATCACCCTCTCACCTCAGCCTCCTGAGTAGCTTGGACTGCAGGAAGCACCACCACACTCAGCTAAACTTCGTATTTTTTTTGTAGAGATGGAGTTTTGCCATGTTGTCCAGGCTGGTCTCGAACTCCTGACCTCAAGCAATCTGCCCTCCTCAGCCTTCCAAAGTGATGAGATTATAGACATAAGCCACCTCGCTTAGCCTAAATATGAATTTCTTATGATCAATATATTTAACATTTACTGAATGCTTACTCTGTGTCAGGCTCTAGGATATGCAGAGGGGTATAACTATAAAAAGGACAGGCACTGGGTCTGGTGGCTCACGCCTGTAATCCTAGCACTTTGGGAGGCTGAGGCAGGTGGATCACCTGAGGTCAGGAGTTCAAGACCAGCCTGGTCAACATGGCAAAACTCCATCCCTACTAAAAATACAAAAATTAGCTGGGTGTGGTGGCACACGCCTATAATCCCAGCTACTGGAGAGGCTGAGGCAGGAGAATAGCTTGAACCTAGGAGGCAGAGGTTGCAGTGAGCCGGGATCACGACACTGCACTCTAGCCTGGTCAGCAGAGCAAGACTCCATCTCAAACTAAACTAAACTGAACTAAACTAAACTGAAAAGGACAGGTATGTTTCCTAGTTCGAATGAGTTCAAAGTCTGTCAGGCGAGATAAACTAGAAATGACCTGATTTTGTATAGTATAAGTATTGTAGTAAAGGGCATGAAATAAAGGCTTTTTTTTTTTTTTGAGACAAAGTCTTACTCTGTTGCCCAAGCTGGAGTGCAGTGGCATGATCTCAGCTCACTGCAACCTCCACCTCCCAGGTTCAAGTGATTCTCTTGTCAGCCTCCTGAGTAGCTGGGACTACAGGCATGCTCCCCCATACCCGGTTAGTTTTTTTGGACTTTTTAGTAGAGACAGGGTTTCACTATGTTGGCCAGACTGGTCTTGAACTTCTGACCTCGTGATCTGCCCACTCCAGCCTCCCAAAGTGCTGGCATGAGCCACAATGCTCGGACAGGATAAAGGCATTTTTAATTATTTTTATTATTTTATTTTAAAATTATTTATATATTTGTTTTTGAGACGGAGTTTCACTCTTGTTTCCCAGTCTGGAGTGTAATGGCATGATTTCCGCTCACCACAACCCCACCTCCAGGGTTCAAGCAATTCTCCTGCCTCAGCCTCCCATGCCTGGCTAATTTATTTTGTGTGTGTGTATATATATATATATATATATATATATATATATATAATTTATTATTATTTTTTTTTTGTAGCAACAGAGTTTCTCCATGTTGGTCAGGCTGGTCTTGAACTCCCAACCTCAGGTGATTTGCCTGCCTCAGCCTCCCAAAGTGCTGGGATTACAGGCCTAAGCCAGCGTGCCCGGCAGAGGTAAAGACTTGTTTTTCGTTTGTTCGTTTTTGAGATGGAGTCTCGCACCATGGTCTGGGCTGGAGTGCAATGGCATGAACTCAGCTCATTGCAACCTCTGCCTCCTGGGTTCCAGTGATTCTCCTGCCTCAGCCTTCTGAGTAGCTGAGATTACAGGTGCCTGCCACCATGCCCAGCTATTTTTTTGTATTTTTATTAGAGACGGGTGTTTCACCATGTTGACCAGGCTGGTCTCAAACTCCTGACCTTATGAATCGCCTGCCTTGGCCTCCCAAAGTGCTGGAATTACAGGTGTGAGCCACCACACCCAGCTAGTAAAGGCTAGAGTGCAGTGGCACAATGTTGGCTCACTGAAACCTCTGCCTCCTGGGTTCAAGCAATTCTCCCTGCCTCAATTTCCCAAGCAGCAGGGATTACAGGTGTCTGCTACCATGCCTGGCTAATTTTTGTATGTTTTAGCAAAGATGGGGTTTCACCATTTTGGCCAAGCTGGTCTTGAACTCCTGACCTGAGGTGATCTGCCCACCTCGGCCTTCCAAAGTGCTGGGATTACAGGAGTGAGCCACCAAGCCTGGCCTGTGCATTATGCTCTGAATGGAGAGATTACCTAAACAGGCTTTGTGTAAGCAACAAGGCTGTTTATTCACTTGGGTTAGAGCAGACTGAGTCTGAAAAGAGAGTCAGCAGAGGCTGGTGGGATAGGAGCTGGTTTTTGGGGTAGGCAGTGGAAAGTTACAGTTCAGAATGGTTTTTATAAGCAGGTTGGGAAGGTGTCACAGGGTCCAGTGCCACAAGGTTGGCTTATCATTTGAGGCAGGAACAATGGCAGAATGTCACAAGATTGGTTAATCAGACACTGCAGGAGCTAGCTATTCTTCTTCTGCAGTTTTCCTCTTACCTCAGACTTTCTGGCTCCAAGAGTCCATCTGGAGGTGTACATGTGGGTCACAGGGGTCACCATGGCTTGACTATGGTGTAGTCCAAGGTGCAGTCAGTTCAAAGGACTTTGCATTCCTGCCTTTTTATATTAATAATATAAAGATAAAAAATTAAAAAGGTGGGGAGCAGTGAAATTTTGGGGTGGTACAGAGGAGTGATGGGCAATGTTTCTCAGGGCTTCTTTGAGGGATTGGAGGTGGCATGGAAACCTAAAAATGGGAGAGATTTTAGACTGCCAAGAGATTTTGGGAAGAGGTGATATTGTGGGGTTGTTAGAAGGACCATTTGTCTTATTGACTAACTGACTGGTTATAGCTTGGATACAATTTTGTAGGAATTGAGAGATTAGTCAGAAAAGGCCAGGTCCAAATAAGAGAAGGAGAAGGATAGGTATAAGGGGCCTGCTAATGGAGGGAGCCATGATACCCAGTTAGAGAGTGGCCAGCTAGGTCCAGAATAATTATTTGCCTGATTAGTGAGTTTTTAGGCCCTGTCTTTAAGTCTTTTGATGGCATCACATATGAGGCAGAATTGGTTTAAATAAAAGCAGCATTATTAGTTTAGGAATAGGCAGAGTTCTCCTTTCTCAGCAGTTAGTAGATCAAGGCTTCAGCGATTTTGGAGGACAACTGCAGCCAGGGAATTAACCTGGGCTTGGAGGACAGATGGTGTTTGAGTTATGTCTGTAATGCTGTTGCAGAAATCATTAGAGAGATGGCTAAATGTGGTGATGTAAGTAGTAAGGCCTGCTATACCTGTCCTGATTGCAGCAGTGGAGACTCCTAATCCTACAAGCAAGGGATTAATGGAATGACTCTTTTTGTCATGTAGGAGTTACAAGGGGACAGGGAGGGGTTCATTTCCATTGGCAAACTGGATTTTGGGAGTAAGGAAAATTAAGGTACAAGTGCCTGTCCAGTTGGTAGGAAGGCAGAGGTAGGTGGAAGAGCCACAGAGGAAAAAAGTCCTTGGCTGAGGCAGAACTGGAAGTGTAGACTGAAGAGATGAGAAAGTGTTCTGGGGCTGGGGTCTTGTACCCAGATACCAAGGGAACCAGCAAGGGCCATGGCTGTTAAAGGTTGTAGTGGGGTTTGATAGGGTAATTGTGTGGAAGGAGAGGTCTTGTTTTCATGGTGTATGAGAAAGCGTTTGATATCTATAAGTAACCATTCACTTTTATTAACAAGGCTGGGTATGAGCAGTCAGGAAGACAAGTCTGGAGGAGAGTCTGATGAACAAGGGGAGGGCAGCTAAAGATGGATTGAGAGACAGGGTAAATGCCTACCCAGGCAAAACTTGCTATTGACATTTTTAAGAGTGCTAGTAATGAGGAGGGCCTTTCCATAATGTGAAGCTGGTATGTTCTATTTCTTGGTTAATGTGGGTGACAGGGCCTTGGAGGTGAAGTGTAAAGGAACACAAAGAGGGTGGGAGGTTTCCTAGGGAATTCCATTAGGTGATTGCCAGGAAATGCATAAGGAGAGCAATAGGGATAGTTGTTTGTGTGGTTAGTGGTCCAAAACAGGGGTGTGGAGTTGACATAAGAGGAAAGATTATGTAGTAGGTGTGAAGAAGAGCAGCAGCCTGTTGGTATGAGATATCTGGGGTGTTTTTGTTGAATCTTTCTAGGAAGTAGAGGAGTTCTTCTGGGGGTACAGGTGGGGGTTGTTGAAGGAAGTCTGAGGTGTAAAGAGATGGGAGAGTTTACCCAGTTCACTGGTAGGGTGGGGACAGCTGTGTAGGAGGAAGAGTAGTGGGGTTTGATAGGGTAATTGTGTGGAAGGAGAGGTCTTGTTTTCATGGTGTATGAGAAAGCATTTGGTATCTATGAGTAACCATTCACTT
Organism: Saguinus midas; assembly: GCA_021498475.1. Lineage (NCBI taxonomy): Eukaryota > Metazoa > Chordata > Mammalia > Primates > Cebidae > Saguinus > Saguinus midas. Next base: position 68,935,300 of record CM038398.1, on the reverse strand, counting down.
TCATTAACAAGGTTAGGTATGAGCAGGCAGGAAGAGGGTCTGGAGGAGAGTCTGATGAACAAGGAGGGCAGCCAAGGATGGCGGAGAGACAGGGTAAATGCCTACCTAGGCAAAACTTGCTATTGACATTCTTAAGAGTGCTAGTAATGAGGAGGGCCTTTCCATAATGTGAAGCTGATATGTTCTATTTCTTGGTTAATGGGTGACAGGGCCTTGGAGGTGAAGTGTAAAGGAACACAAAGAGGGTGGGAGGTTTCCTAGGGAATTCCATTAGGTGATTGCCAGGAAATGCATAAGGGAAGGTAGGATAGTTGTTTGTGTGGTTAGTGGTCCAAAACTAGGGGGTGTGGAGTTGACATGGGGGGGAAAGATTACATAGGTACGTGCGAAGAAGAGCAGCAGCCTGTTGGTATGAGATATCTCGGGTGTTTTTGTTGACTCTTTCTAGGAAGTAGAGGAGTTCTTCAGGGAGGTACAGGTGGGGGTTGTTACAGGAAGTCCAGAGGTGTAAAGAGATGGGAGAGTTTACCCAGTTCACTGGTAGGGTGGGGACAGCTGTGTAGGAGGAAGAGGAGAGGGATATGCATAGCCAACAATCGCTGGCTGAGAAAGGGTTTGAAATAGGAAAGAATGGGTTAGGTTGATGATATGTTGGAGGTAATTAGGTAGGGGTAGAGGGTAGCAGGAGAACAGGATCAAGGTTAAGAGTATAAAAGAAAAGAAGAGGACTTAATCGAGGTGAAAGAATTGGAGAGTTCCCTGCCACAGAAGGTCATCTATCCACTCTAAGAGAGAGTTAAGGGTGGCAGTTTCAGGGTAAAACTGTGAAATATGAGCTGTAATTGTTTGGAGGAAATGTGTATACCTGCAATGTAAATAAGAGCAGGGAATGTAAAGTAATAGAAACAGAGACTCTCTGAGGTGTGGTTTAAGTAGTAGGGGTGACTGCATTAAATAGTGATGTTAGGACCTTTTACTTAGGTTTATATAGGCTTATTCTTCCACTTCGGGATACGGGTGAGTTTAAGAGAAGTGGGGAGAGTACTTGCGACTTCCAGGAGGAGGCAGAGGAATCAGGCTGATTGTCTGATGGACACAGCTTTATCCTGGAATGATGAACCCACTGGGGAGGGTCTTGTAGACAGGACAGCAGTTGGGGTGCTATAGACGACCAGGAAGGGTCCTGTCCACCAAGGTTGCAGAGACTGAGGGGTTAAGCTTTTAACTAGGACTGACCTTTTGGTGAGGGTGTCTTCATATGCCTGGGTATCTGGAGTGCGTAAGAGGAAATTAGAAGCCTGGCAGATTTCATGTCTGACCTGTTGGAGGACTGGAAGATAATCACCAAGAAGCCTGGTATCTAGAATAAGGTTAGGCCCAAGCAGAAAGGTGCAGCCATTTAGGAGTTCAAAGGGGCTATACCTTGTGGGTTCTTTAAAAGTGGCTCCAATCCTGAGAAAAGCAAGGGGTAGAACTGTTCAGCTTTTTTTAGTTGGAGGCTGAGTTTGATGAGATATGTTTTTAAAAGGCCATTGGCTCTTTCTACTTTTCCTGAGGACTGAGGGTAGTATGGGGCATGGAGATTCCATTGGATGCCAAGGGCCTAGGAGACTGCTTGGGTAATTTGGCTAATGAAGGCTGGTCCATTGTCAGATTGTACAGAAGTAGGAAGAACAAATTGGGGAATTATATCAGTTAGGAGAGAAGAGATAACTGTGGTAGCTTTTTCAGACCCGGTAGGAAAGGCTTCAACCCATCCGGTAAAGGTGTCAATCCAGACTAGAAGGTATTTAAATTTGCAGACACAGAGCATATGAGTAAAATCTATTTGCCAGTCTTGTGTGGGGGTAAATTCCCTGGTTTAATGTGTAAGAAAAGGAGGGGGTTTAAGGGAGCCTTGGGGAGTAGTATAGTGGCAGTTAGAACATTGAGATGTGACTGTTTTCTGGATGGATTTCTGTGATGGAAAAGAAATGAGGGGTTCTAAAAGATGGGCTAGAGCCTTGTATCCTATGTGAAAATGATTATGAAAGGATGCAAAGATAGAGTGGGCTTGTGAAGCAGGGAGAAGGAATTTTTCATGGTCTAAGAACCACTTGCCTTGAGTAGGAAATGATTGGTTAGGTTAAGGTTTCAGAGGAGAGTAGGAGGAGAACAGATGAGAAGGAGAAATACTGGCCATGAGGTAGTACTGGAGTGTTAGCTGCTTCTTTAGCTGCTTATTGTCATAGGCATTTCCTTGGGTAATGGGGTCTGACAGTTTTTGGTGCCCTTTGCAGTGAATGACTCCAGCTTTGGCTGGAAAGAGAGTGGCTTTACGAAGGGTTTTAAAGGAGGCATTGATAATAGAGGACCCTTGTGTAGTGAGAAAACCTCTTTCTGCCCATATAACAGCATGGTGGTGAAGGATGTGGAAGGCATATTTAGAATCAGTGTAAATATTGACATGTAACCCTTTTGCAAATGTGAGAGCCTGGGTTAAGGTGGTAATTTCAGCTTGTTGGGAAGTGGTAGAGGGGCAGTGTGGCAGCCTCAATAATAGATGAGTGGGATACAACAGCATAACCAGCTTTGGCCAGTGCCAACTGACTGGGCTTTGAAGAACTGCCATCAATAAACCATGTGTGGTCTGGGTCTGGAATTGAGAAGAGGGAAATATGGAAAGGGGAGGATGCTATGTGGATTAGTGAGATGCAATCTTGTGAATCAGGACTTGTGTTGGGTGTTAAGTGAAAGGTTTGGGTTGAAGTCAGGTCCAAGAGCAATGGTTACTGTGGGAGTTTCAGTAGAGTGCATAAAGCTGGGAGGAGGTGAGGGGCTGAAAGTAAGTGTGTAAGTTGTGAAGATGTAGCTAAACTTGGGGGATTGTGTGAACTATAGAGGGTAAGTGGAGCATAGCCTTTAATTTTAAGGGATTCTAGGAGTGTTACAGCTGCAGCAGCCATGGCATAAACATGACGGCCAGCCTAGGACTGTGAGATCAAGTTGTTTAGACAAGAAGGTGACTGGTTGTGGGCCTGTGTGTGTAAAACCTGACTGCACAGCCTTTTACTTCTGCTGTGAAGGGAGAAGGGTTGGGAGGAGTTGGAAAGTGTTACTGTAGGGCTATATCTAAGGCCTTTTAGCAAACCAAGGAAGAATGGGGAAAGATTTGGGGTCTATGGGGTCAGCTAAGTTTCCTTTGTAAGTTTATAAAGTGGTTTGTTAGGAGGGCAAAACCTGGTATCCAGAGGCAAAAGTATCCTACAATGCCTAGGATGGAGAAAAGCTGTTGTTTAGTGGGTGGGGTTGGGGTTTGGGAAATTAACTGGATACAGTTGGCAGGAGAGTGCATTTATGCTGATGAAGGATTATACCAAGATAAGTAATGGATGGGGAAGAAATTTGGGCTTTAGAAGGGATACATGGTACCCTTTGAGTACAGAAGTTGAAGAAGCAGGAGAGTATCTTGCTGGGAGGATTCATAAGAGGGACTGCAAAGAAGATCATCCACATATTGAATGACGTGGGAAGCAGATGGACAGAAGGAGTGTAAGGTCATAGGAAAAGGCTTGACTAAAGTAGTGTGAGCTATCTCTGAAACCTTGTGGCAGAATGGTCCAGGTGAGTTGTTAAGACTGGTGGGTGTCGGTGTCAGTCTAAGCGAAGATGAAAAGAGGCTGAGAGGAGGGGTGTAAGGGGACGGTGAAAAAGGTGTCTTTAAAGTCAAGAACAGAATAGTGAGTTGTGGAAGGGTTAATGGAAGATAGGAGGGTATAAGGGTTTAGTATGACAGGATGAATGGGAAGTACAATCTGATTGATGAGGTGAAGTCTTGGACTAGCCTATAGGATTTGTCTGGTTTTTGGACAGGTAGGATAGGGAAATTGTAAGGAGAGTTTGTAGGCTTTAAGAGGCCATGATGTAACAGATGGGTGATAACAGGCTTTAGGCCTTTTAAATCCTGTTGTGGGATGGGATACTGGTGCTGGGTGGGGTAAGGGTGGTTAGATTTTAATGGGATGATAAGAGGTGTGTGACTGGTTACCAGGGATGGGGCAGATGTGTCCCATACCTTTGGGTTGAGGTAGGGAGATGTGAGTGGGGGTTGTGAAGGAGATTTTGGATTGGATAGAAGGGTAGCAATAAGATGTGGCTGTAGTCCAGGAATAGTTAAGGAGGCAGATAATTTTGTTACCATGTCTTGGCCTAGTAAGGGGACAGGACAGGTGGTGATAATTAGGAAGAAGTATGTAAAGGAGTGCTGCCTGATTTGGTACCAGAGTTGGAGGGTTTTAAGGGGTCTAGAAGTTTGGCCGTCAATACCCACAAAAGTTATGGAGGCAAGGGAAACAGGCCCTTGAAAAGAAGGCAATGTGGAGTGGGTAGCCCCTGTATTGATTAAGAAGAGGACGGACTTACCCTCCACTGTAAGAGTTACCCAAAGCTCGGCATCCATGATGGTCCAGGGGCTTTCAAAGGCAACTGAGCAGCGTCAATCTTCTGCTGCTAAGTCAAGGATATCTGGGAAGGAGTTAGTCAGAGACTTTTGGGTTTGAGCTCCAGGAGCTCTAGGAGTGGCTGCAACATGAGTCAGGCAGTCCAACTTCTAGTGGGGTCCCACACAGATGGGACACGGCTTAGGAGGAAACCTGGGCTATGGGCATTCCTTCTCCCAGTGGCCGGTTTTCCAGCATTTGAAGCAAGGTGCTGGGGGAGGAGTCCAGAAGAAGAGCCTGGACACTGTGGTTTGGGCGTTCTGAGGTTTTTTTGAGTTGGAGGTGTGGCTGGGGTTTGTCTTATAGTGGAGGCAAGCATTTGTAATTCTGAGATATGCTGTTGCTTGGCAGTTTCTTCTATGTTATTGAACACCTTAAAGGTGAGATTTATTAGGTCCTGTTGTGGGGTTTGAGGGCCAGAGTCTAGGTTTTGGGGCTTTTTCCTAATGTTGGGAGCAGACTGGGTAATAAAATGAATACTAAGGATTAGACAGCCTTCTGGCCCTTTTGGGTCCAGGGCAGTAAATCATCAAAGGGTGGCAGCTAAATCAGCCATGAACTGGGCTGGGTTTTCATCTTCGCCCTGGATAGTTTCTTTCTTTTTTAAAAAATTTTATTTATTATACTTTAAGTACTGGGGTACATGTGCAGATTGTGCAGGTTTGTTACATAGGTATACACGTGCCATGGTGGTGGTTTGCTGCATCCATCACCCATCATCTACATTAGGTATTTCTCCTAATGCTATCCCTCCCCAATCCCCCCCCCCTGCTATTCCTCCCCTAGCCCCCACCCCCAGGCCCCAGTGTGTGATGTTCCTCCCTGTGTCCATGTGTTCTCATTGTTCAACACCCACTTATGAGTGAGAACATGTGGTGTTTGGTTTTCTGTTCTTGTGTCAGTTTGCTGAGAATGATGGTTTCCAGTTTCATCCATGTCCCTGCAAAGGACATGAACTCATCCTTTTTATGGCTGCATAGTATTCCATGGTGTATATGTGCCACATTTTCTTTATCCAGTCTATCATTGATGGGCATTTGGGTTGGTTCCAAGTCTTTGCTATTGTGAACAGTGCCACAACAAACATACATGTGCATGTGTCTTTATAATAGAATGATTTATAATCCTTTGGGTATATACCCAGTAATGGGATTGCTGGGTCAAATGGTATTTCTATTTCTAGATCCTTGAGGAATCACCACACTGTCTTCCACAATGGTTGAACTAATTTACACTCCCACCAACAGTGTAAAAGCATTCCTATTTCTCCACATCCTCTCCAGCATCTGTTGTCTCCTGATTTTTAATGATCACCATTCTAACTGGCATGAGATGGTATCTCAATGTGGTTTTGATTTGCATTTCTCTAATGACCAGTGATGATGAGCATTTTTTTCATATGTTTGTTGGCTGCATAAATGTCTTCTTTTGAAAAGTGTCTGTTCATATCCTTTGCCCACTTTTTGATGGGGTTGTTTTTTTCTTGTAAATTTGTTTAAGTTCTGTAGATTCTGGATATTAGCCCTTTGTCAGATGGGTAGATTGCAAAATTTTTTCCCATTCTGTTGGTTGCCAGTTCACTCTAATGATAGTTTCTTTTGCTGTGCAGAAGCTCTTAAGTTTAATTAGATCCCATTTGTCTATTTTGGCTTTTGTTGCCATTGCTTTTGGTGTTTTAGTCATGAAGTCCTTGCCCATGCCTATGTCCTGAATGGTATTGCCTAGGTTTTCTTCTAGGGTTTTTATGGTGTTAGGTCTTATGTTTAAATCTTTAATCCATCTGAGTTAATTTTTGTATAAGGTGTAAGGAAGGGATCCAGTTTCAGCTTTCTGCATATGGCTAGCCAGTTTTCCCAACACCATTTATTAAATAGGGAATCCTTTCCCCATTGCTTGTTTTTGTCAGGTTTGTCAAAGATCAGATGGTTGTAGATGTGTGCATTATTTCTGAGGCCTCTGTTCTGTTCCATTGGTCTATATCTCTGTTTTGGTACCAGTACCATGCTGTTTTGATTACTGTAGCCTTGTAATATAGTTTGAAGTCAGGTAGTGATGCCTCCAGCTTTGCTCTTTTTTGCTTAGGATTGTCTTGGCTATGCAGGCTCTTTTTGGTTCCATATGAAGTTTAAGGTGGTTTTTTCCAATTCTGTGAAGAAAGTCATGGTAGCTTGATGGGGATAGCATTGAATCTATAAATTACTTTGGGCAGTATGGCCATTTTCATGATATTGATTCTTCCTAACCATGAGCATGGAATGTTTTTCCATCTGTTTGTGTCCTCTCTTATTTCCTTGAGCAGTGGTTTGTAGTTCTCCTTGAAGAGGTCCTTCACATCCCTTGTTAGTTGTATTCCTAGGTATTTTATTCTCTTTGTAGCAATTGTGAATGGGAGTTCACTCATGATTTGGCTCTGTTTGTCTATTATTGGTGTATAGGAATGCTTGTGATTTTTGCACATTGATTTTGTATCCTGAGACTTTGCTGAAGTTGCTTATCAGCTTAAGGAGATTTTGGGCTGAGACAATGGGGTTTTCTAAATATACAATCATGTCATCTGCAAATAGGGACAATTTGACTTCCTCTTTCCTAATTGAATACCTTTATTTCTTTTCTTGCCTAATTGCCCTGGCCAGAACTTCCAATACTATGTTGAATAGAAGTGGTGAGAGAGGGCATCCTTGTCTTGTGCCAGTTTTCAAAGGGAATGCTTCCAGTTTTTGCCCATTCAGTATGATATTGGCTGTGGGTTTGTCATAAATAGCTCTTATTATTTTGAGATACAATCCATCAATACCTAGTTTATTGAGAGTTTTTAGCATAAAGAGCTGTTGAATTTTGTCAAAGGCTTTCTCTGCATCTATTGAGATAATCATGTGGTTTTTGTCTTTGATTCTGTTTATGTGATGGATTATGTTTATGCATTTGGTATGTTGAACCAGCCTTGTAACCCTGGGTTGAAGCCAACTTGATTGTGATGGATAAGCTTTTTGATATGCTGTTGGATTCAGTTTGCCAGTATTTTATTGAAGATTTTTGTATCAATATTCATCATGGATATTGGCCTGAAATTTTCTTTCTTAGTTGTGTCTCTGCCATATTTTGGTATCAGGATGATGTTGGTCTCATAAAATGAGTTAGGAGGATTCTCTTTTGTATTGTTTGGAATAGTTTCAGAAGGAATTGTACCAGCTCCTCTTTGTATGTCTGGTAGAATTTGGCTGTGCACCTATCTAGTCTCAGACTATTTTGGGCTGGTAGGCTATTAATTGCTGCCTCAACTTCAGACTTTGTTATTGGTCTATTCAGGAATTCAACTTCTTCCTGGTTTAGTCTTGGGAGGGTGTAAGTGTCCAGGAATTTATCCATTTCTTCTAGATTTACTGGTTTATTTGCATAGAGGTGTTTGTAGTAATCTCTGATGGTAGTTTGTATTTCTGTGGGATCAGTGGTGATATCCCTTTATCATTTTTATTGCATCTATTTGATTCTTCTCTTTTTTTATTAGTCTGGCTAGTGGTCTATCTATTTTGTTGATCTTTTCAAAAACCAGCTCCTGGATTTATTGATTTTTTTGGAAGGTTTTTTGTGTCTCTATCTCCTTCAGTTCTGCTTTGATCTTAGTTATTTCTTGTCTTCTGCTAGCTTTTGAATTTGTTTGATCTTGCTCCTCTAGTTCTTTTAATCATGACATTAGGGTGTCGATTTTATATCTTAGTCCTCAGTTCTATGTGGGTATTTAGTGCTATAAATTTTCATCTAGACACTGCTTTAAATGTACCAGAGATTCTGGTACATTATATCTTTATTCTCATTGGTTTTGAAGAACATCTTTGTTTCTGACTTCATTTCATTATTTATCCAGTAGTCATTCAGGAGCAGGTTGTTCAGTTTCCATACAGTTGTGTGGTTTTGAGTGAGTTTCTTAATCCTGAGTTCTAATTTGATTGTCCTGTGGTCTGAGAGGCTGTACGTTATGATTTCCATTCTTTTGCATTTGCTGAGGAGTGTTTTACTTCCAAATATGTGGTCAGTTTTACAATAAGCGCCATGTGGTACTGAGAAGAATATATATTCTGTGGTTTTGGGGTGGAGAATTCTTTAAATATCTATTAGATCTGCTTGGTCCAGATCTGAGTTCAAGCCCTGGATATCCTTGTTAGTTTTCTGTATCATTGATCTGTCTAATACTGACAGTGGAGTGTTAAAGTCTCTGACTATTATTGTGTGGGAGTCTAAGTCTCTTTATAGGTTGTTAAGAACTTGCTTTATGTATCTTGATGCCCCTGTATTGGATGCATATATATATAGGATAGTTAGCTCATGTTGTTCCATTAATCCCTTTATCATTATGTAATGCCCTTCTTTGTTTCTTTTGTTCTGTGTTGGTTTAAAGTCTGTTTTATCAGAGACTAGGTTTTCCACCCCTGCCTTTTTTTTTTCTCTCCATTTGCTTGATAAATATTCTTCCATCCCTTTATTTTGAGCGTATGTGTGTCTTTGCTCATGAGATGGGTTTCCTGAATACAGCACACAGATGGGTCTTGAGTTTTTATCCAATTTGACAGTCTGTGCCTTTTGATTGGGGCATTTAGCCCATTTATGTTTAAGGTTAATATTTTTATGTGTGAATTTGATCCTGCCATGTTGATGCCAGCTGGTTGTTTGGCCCTTTAGTTGATGCAGTTTCTTCATATTGTTGATGGTCTTTACATTTGGTATGTTTTTGCAATGGTTGGTACTGGTTGTTCCTTTCCATGTTTAGTGCTTCCTTCAGGAGCTCTATAGGGCAGGCCTGGTGGTGACAAAATCTCTCAGCAGTTGCTTGTCCATAAATGATTTTATTTCTCCTTCGTTTATGAAGCTTAGTTTGGCTGGATATGAAATTCTGGGTTGAAAATCCTTTTCTTTTAGGATGTTGAATATTGGCCCCCACTCTCTTCTGGCTTGTAGGGTTTCTGCCAAGAGATCTGCTGTGAGTCTGATGGGCTTCCTTTGTGGGTAACCCAACCTTTCTCTCTGGCTGCCCTTAGCATTTTTCCTTCATTTCAACCCTGGTGAATCTGATGATTATGTGCCTTGGGGTTGCTCTTCTTGAGGAATATCTTTGTGGTGTTCTCTGTATTTCCTGAATTTGAATGTTGGCCTGCCTTGCTAGGTTGGGGAAGTTCTCCTCGATAATATCCTGAAGAGTGTTTTCCAACTTGGTTTCATTCTCTCTGTCACTTTCAGGTACACTGATCAAATGTAGATTTGGTCTTTTCACATAATCCTGTATTTCTTGGAGGCTATATTCATTTCTTTTCATTCTTTTTTCTCTAATCTTGCCTTCTAGCTTTATTTCATTGAGTTGATCTTCAATCTCTGATATTCTTTCTTCCACTTGATTGATTCAGCTGTTGAAACTTGTGTATGATTCATGAAGTTCCTGTGCTATGCTTTTCAGCTCCTTCAAGTTGTTTGTGTTCTTCTGTATGCTGGTTATTCTAGTTAGTGCCCTGGGTAGTTTCTTTAAGTTTGTCATAGCTGACAGCTTTATATACTGGTTTTTGGAGCCCTTATACTTGGCAGGAGATCATGTAATCTCACCTGGCTATTTTGGGGGAACCTACCTGGTATTTCCATTGCAGATCTTCCCAGGCAACTGCCCTGGTACCTTCCTGTATACTGGCTTCAAGGTGCTGCTGGTCTTCAGTGTAGAATTGGGCTAGGGTGTAAACATTTTGCCACTCCTCTGGGTTGAGAGTAGAGGTGAGGATGACATTTAAGTCACTCCAGGTTAAGTTATAGTACTGGGTTAGATATTGGAACTCTTGTATAAATTTAATAGGATCTAATGAAAAGGAGCCTAACCCTAGGCCAATTTGGGAAAGGTGGGATAATGAGAAAGAAACGTGCACCCTAACTATGCCTTCAACTCCAGCTACCTCTCAAAGGAGAAACTGTTGGGCAGGGGCAGAGGAGTTAGCCATGGGACTAAACTGTAAGTTGGACCAGATATGAGGTGGGGAGGTGATAAGAGAAGGATAAGGGGGTGGGTTGTGGGAAGAGGAATAGTAGGGAGGCCTGAGGGGGCAGTGGTTAGGGCCTAGATTGGAGTCTGGTTCAGACAGGTTGGGGGGAGAAAGGTCAGAAGGGTTGATGGACAAGGAGGATTCTGAGTCACTGGCAGAGGCAGGAGGGGTGGATGGAAGGGAGGGAAAGAAAATTTGGGACATGTCACACTGAGAGCAGAGATTAAGGAGGGATTGAAGTGCAATAAATTACTGGATGTATGGCGCTTCAGACCATTTCCTTATTTGTCAACAAAAATTGTCTAGAATAGACAAATAGAATAGGTCCTACACAATAGAGAAATTGAAAGTGCCGTTTTCTGGCCATTTGAAACCATTGTCTAATTTGTATTGGGGCCAGGCCATATTTCAGAAAAAATGTTTAGGTTTCAGATTGGGTGACAGTTGAAGAGATTTTAGGTTTTTAGTACACAGGATAGAGTTAAAGACAGAGGAATAGAGGGCAGAATATTGCCCACAGCGAAGGAGATAAGTTTTAAGGAAAGGAATAGAGATAAGGAGAATAAGTGGAGAGCAGCTACCAGGGTTTCAGTAGGCATCTCTGACTGAGTCCTGGGCTGTACTGTGGTGAGTAGTCAAGGCAGAAATCCTCACTATTGACCAGGCACCAAGGGAAGACTGTCTTCCTGAGTCCATGACCAACGTTGGAGTTTTTGAATGCATGAATAAAGAGTGTCTCCTAAAAAAAAAAAAAAGAGTGTCTCCTTTGCCTCTACTTAGAAGGAAAAGGAGTTAAAGAGAGAGAGAGAGAGAGAGAGAGAGAGAGAGAGAGAGAGAGACTGCTCACCTGATCTGAAGGTAGCAAGAGGGTTGTTGGCCTGCCTTGCTAGGTTGGGGAAGTTCTCCTGGATAATATCCTGAAGAGTGTTTTCCAACTTGGTTTCATTCTCCTGTCACTTTCAGGTACACTGATCAAATGTAGATTTGGTCTTTTCACATAATCCCATATTTCTTGGAGGCTTTGTTCATTTCTTTTCATTCTTTTTTCTCTAATCTTGCCTTCTCACTTTATTTCATTGAGTTGATCTTCAATCTCTGATATTCTTTCTTCCACTTGATTGATTCAGCTGTTGAAACTTGTGTATGATTCATGAAGTTCCTGTGCTATGCTTTTCAGCTCCTTCAAGTTGTTTGTGTTCTTCTGTATGCTGGTTATTCTAGTTAGTGCCCTGGGTAGTTTCTTTAAGTTTGTCATAGCTGACAGCTTTATATACTGGTTTTGGAGCCCTTATACTTGGCAGGAGATCATGTAATCTCACCTGGCTATTTTGGGGAACCTACCTGGTATTTCCATTGCAGATCTTCCCAGGCAACTGCCCTGGTACCTTCCTGTATACTGGCTTCAAGGTGCTGCTGGTCTTCAGTGTAGAATTGGGCTAGGTGTAAACATTTTGCCACTCCTCTGGGTTGAGAGTAGAGGTGAGGATGACATTTAAGTCACTCCAGGTTAAGTTATAGTACTGGGTTAGATATTGGAACTCTTGTATAAATTTAATAGGATCTAATGAAAGGAGCTAACCCTAGGCCAATTTGGGAAAGGTGGGATAATGAGAAAGAAACGTGCACCCTAACTATGCCTTCAACTCCAGCTACCTCTCAAAGGAGAAACTGTTGGGCAGGGCAGAGGAGTTAGCCATGGGACTAAACTGTAAGTTGGACCAGATATGAGGTGGGGAGGTGATAAGAGAAGGATAAGGGGGTGGGTTGTGGGAAGAGGAATAGTAGGGAGGCCTGAGGGGCAGTGGTTAGGGGCCTAGATTGGAGTCTGGTTCAGACAGGTTGGGGAGAAAGGTCAGAAGGGTTGATGGACAAGGAGGATTCTGAGTCACTGGCAGAGGCAGGAGGGGTGGATGGAAGGAGGGAAAGAAAATTTGGGACATGTCACACTGAGAGCAGAGATTAAGGAGGGATTGAAGTGCAATAAATTACTGGATGTATGGCGCTTCAGACCATTTCCTTATTTGTCAACAAAAATTGTCTAGAATAGACAAATAGAATAGGTCCTACACAATAGAGAAATTGAAAGTGCCGTTTTCTGGCCATTTGAAACCATTGTCTAATTTGTATTGGGGCCAGGCCATATTTCAGAAAAAAATGTTTAGGTTTCAGATTGGGTGACAGTTGAAGAGATTTTAGGTTTTTTAGTACACAGGATAGAGTTAAAGACAGAGGAATAGAGGGCAGAATATTGCCCACAGCGAAGGAGATAAGTTTTAAGGAAAGGAATAGAGATAAGGAGAATAAGTGGAGAGCAGCTACCAGGGTTTCAGTAGGCATCTCTGACTGAGTCCTGGGCTGTACTGTGGGTGAGTAGTCAAGGCAGAAATCCTCACTATTGACCAGGCACCAAGGGAAGACTGTCTTCCTGAGTCCATGACCAACGTTGGAGTTTTTGAATGCATGAATAAAGAGTGTCTCCTAAAAAAAAAAAAAAGAGTGTCTCCTTTGCCTCTACTTAGAAGGAAAAGGAGTTAAAGAGAGAGAGAGAGAGAGAGAGAGAGAGAGAGAGAGAGAGAGAGAGACTGCTCACCTGATCTGAAGGTAGCAAGAGGGTTGTTGGGCTGCTTTGATGCACTGAGGTTGCAGGTGGGTCTCTTCACAGAGGGAGAGTGGGCTTAGGGGACTGGTCTCCCAAAGGAGTACCCCTGTCCCAGGTTTCAGCACCACAGGTTAAGTGCACTCTGAATGAAGAGGCGACCTAAACAGGCTTTGTGTTAGCAACAAGGCTGTTTATTCACTCGGGTGTGAACAGGCTGAGTCCAAAAAGAGAGTCAGCAGAGGGTGGTAGGATAGGAGCTGGTTTTATAGGTTTGGGGTAGGCAGTGGAAAGTTACAGTTCAGGACAGTTTTTGAAAGCTGGGGAAGGAGGGTGTCACAGGATCCAATGTCACATGGTTGGCTTATTATTTGAGGCAGGAACAATGCCAGAATGTCACAAGTTTGGTTAATCGAGCACTGCAGGAGCTGGCTATTCTTCTTTTGCAGGTTTCCTGTAACCTCAGACTTCCTGACTCTGGGAGGCCATCTAGAAGTGTACATGTGGGTCACAGGGGTCACCATGGCTTGACTATGGGGTAGTCCATGGTGCAGTCTGTTCAAAGGACTTTTCATGGCCCACAGTCACTATTTTTGGAAGGTATTTTACTATTTAGAAATTTCCATAAAACCTATCATTAATTATCTCTGTCGGAAGATGACTATGACAATTTTTTTTCTTTTTTTGTGATGGAGTCTCAATCTGTTGCCCAGGCTGGAGTGCAGTGGTGCTATCTTGGCTCACTGCAACCTCTGCCTCCCAGGTTCTAGTAATTCTCCTGCCTCAGTCTCCCAAGTAACTGGGATTACAGGCACCCACCACCACCTCCAGCTTTTTTTTTGTATTTTTAGTAAAGACAAGTTTTCACCATGTTGGTCATGCTGGTCTTGAACTCCTGACCGCAGGTGATTCACCTGCCTCAGCCTCCTAAAGTGCTGGGATTACAGGCATGAGCCACCATGCCTGGCCTTTTTTTTTTTTCAATTTTAAATAGTCTATTATAACGATAAGATGTGATACACTAAGCTACCACAATGAAAGAAAAAACCCATGTAATTATCTCAATAGATATTAATACAGAAAGAGCATTTGCCAAAATTCAACTTCCTTTTATCATAAAAACTCTCAAAAAATTAGGTACAGGATAAATATACCTCAACACAATAAAGGCCATATTTAACAAGCCAACAACTAACATCATAATAAATGGTGAAGAGTTGAAATCTTTTCCTCTAAGGTCAGGAACAGGCAAGGATGACCACTCTTATTGCTTATATTTAACATAGTAGTAAAACTCTGTTAGAGCAATTAGGCAAGAGAAAGCAATAAAAGGAATCCAAATTGGAAAGGAAGAAATTAAATTGTCTCTGTTAGCAGAGGACATGATCCTACATATGGAAAACCTTAAAGATTCACCAAATACCTATTAGAACTAATAAACAGCCGGGCATGGTGGCTCACATCTGTAATCCCAGCACTTTGGGAGGCCGAGGGAGGTGGATCACCTGAGATTAGAGGTTCGAGATCAGCCTGGCCAACATGGTGAAACCCTGTCTCTACTAAAAATACAAAAAATTAGCTGGGCTTGGTGGCAGATGCCTGTAAAACCAGCTACTCCAGAGGCTGAGGCAAGAGAATTGCTTGAACCTAGTAGATGAGGTTGCAATAAGCCGAGATTGCACCATTGCACCCCAGCCTGAACAAGAGTGAAACTCAATCTCAAAAAAAAAAAGCCAATAATAGACAAATTGAGTAAAGTTACAGGATACAAAATCAAAATACAAAAATTAGTAGCATTTTTGTACACTAAGAGTGAACTATCCAAATAAGAAATGAAGAAAACAATCCTATTTACAGTAGTTACAAAAACCAAAATACTGCCTGGTACAGTGTCTTACGCCTGTAATCCCAGCACTTAAGGAGGCCAAGGCAGGCAGATCATGAGGTCAGGAGATTGAGACCAGCCTGGCTAACATGGTGAAACCCTGTCTCTACTAAAAATACAAACAATTAGCTGGGTGTGGTGCAACATGCCTGTAGTCCCAGCTACTCGGGAGGCTGAGGCAGGAGAATCACTTGAACCGGAAGGCAGAGGTTGCAGTAAGCTGAGATCGTGCCACTGCACTCCAGCTTGAGGGATACAGTGAGAGACTGTCTCAAAATAAATAAATAAATAAATAAAATACTTACTACTGAGTTTAATCAAGGGAGTAAAACTTTTATTTGAGAGAGAGTCTCGCCCTGTCACCCAGCCTGGAGTGCAATGGCGTGATCTGGGCTCACTGCAACCTCTGCCTCCCGGGTTTAAGCAATTCTCCTGCCTCACCCTCCCGAGTAGCTGGGATTACAGGCATGTGCCACCATGTCTGGCTAATTTTTCTATCTTTAGTACAGACGAGGTTTGACCAATGTTGACCAGGCTGGTCTCAAACTCGTTACCTTAAGATCTGCCCCCCTTGGCATCCCAAAGTGTTGAGATTACAGATGTGAGCCACCATGCCCAGCCCCAGAAGTAAAACTTTTTACACTGAATACTATAAAACATTGATGAACTAAATTGAAGGCACAATTAAATGGAAATAAACCTTGTGCTTGTGAATTGGATGATTTAATATTCTTTTGGGTTTTTTTTGGTTGTTATTGTTTTTTGTTTGTTTGTTTGAGATGGAGTCTCACTCTGTCACCCAGGCTTGAGTGCAGTGGCATGGTCTTGGCTCATTTCAACCTCTGCCTCCTGGGTTCAAGCTATTCTCCTGCCTCAGCCTCCCAAGTAGCTAGGACTACAGTCTTGTGTCACCACACTCGGCTAATTCTTTTTTTTTTTTCTGAGACAGACTGGCTCTGTCACCCAAGCTGGAGTGCAGTGGCGTGATCTCAGCTCACTGCAACCTCCACCTCCTGAGTTCAAGCGATTCTCCTGCCTTAAATTCCTGAGTTGCTGGTATTACAGACGCATGCCATCAGGCCTGGCTAATTTTTATATTTTAATAGAGACAGGATTTCACCATGTTGGTCAGGCTGGTATGGAACTCCTGACCTCATTATCCACCCACCTCGGCCTTCCAAAGTACTGGGATTACAGGCATGAGTCACTGCGCCCAGCTAAATTAATATTCTTAATGTGTCTACACTACCAAAAGCAACCTCCAGAGTCAATGCAGCTACTATCAAAATTCCAATGACATTTTTCACAAAAATAGGGAAAAAAAATCCTAAAATGTGTATAGAAGTATAAAAAATCACAGGTAGACAAAGCAATCTTATACTAAAAGAACAAAGCTGGGCTGGGTGCGGCTCATGCCTGTAATCCCAGCACTTTGGGAAGCTGAGGCAGGTGGATCACCTGAAGTCGGGAGTTTAAGACCAACCTGACCAACATGGAGAAAGCCTGTCTCTACTAAAAGTACAAAATTAGCTGGGCATGGTGGAGCATGCCTGTAATTGCAGCTATTCCAGAGGCTGAGGTAGGAGAATGGCTTGAACCTAGAGGCGGAGGTTGCAGTGTGCAGAGATCATGCCATTGTACTCCATCCTGGTCAACAAGAGCAAAACTCCGTCTCAGAAAAAAAAAAAAAGAACAAAGCTGAAGACATCACACTACCATTCCTTAAAATTGACTGCAAAGCTACAGTAATTAAAAGAACATGATACTGGCATAAAACAGACACATTAACTGATGGAACAGAATAAAGAGCCCAGGAATAAATTCATGCATTTACAGTTTTAATTATCAACAAAGAGAACAAGAACACAGAATGGGAAAGAACAGCGTCTTCGACAAATTATCCTTTGAAAACTGGTTATCCACATGCAGGAGAGTGAAATTAGACTTTCATCTCACATCATGTACAGAAATAAACTCAAAATGGGATTGACTTAAATGTAAGACCTGAAACTAAAACTGTTAGAAGAAAAAATAGGGGAAAAGTTTCATGAAATTGTTGTTGGCTATTCTTTTGTTGAGTATGAACTGAAAAGCCCAGACAACGAAAACAAAACTACACAAGTGCTTTTGCACAGCAAAGAAACAAACCAACAGAGTGAAGAAGCATCCTGTGGAATGAGAGAAAATATTTGCTGATCATAGATCTGATAAGGGATTTATTTTCAAAATATTATAAGGCACTCAATTCAGTAATGAGAAAACAAATAACCTGATTAAAAAATGAGCAAGGGACATGAATAGGCCTTTCCCAAAATAAGACATACAAATAGTCCACACACACACACACACACACACACACACACACACACAATGCTCAAAGGTGTGATGGTTCATGCCTGTTATCCCAGCACTTTGGGAGGCCAAGGCAGGCGGATCTCTTGTGGTCAGGAGTTCAAGATCAGTATGGCCAACATGGTGAAACCTCATCTCTACTAAAAAGAAAAAAAAAATACCAAAATTAGCTTGGTGTGGTGATGCATGTCTGCCTGTAATCTCAGCTACTCAGGAGGCAGGAGAATCACTTCAACCTGAAAGGTGGCAGTTGATGTAAGCCGAGATCATACCACTGCACTCCAGCCTGGGTGAAAGAGTGAGACTACGTCTCAAAACAACAACAACAACCACAAAAATGAAAAACAAACAAACAAAAACACCAAAGCTCAAAAGCACTAATGATCAGGGAACTGCAAATTAAAACCACAATGAGATATTACCTCACTGCTGTTTGATGAAAGAGAACAAGTGTTATCAAGGATGCAGAGAAAAGGGAATCCTTGTACACTTTTGGTGAAAATATAAACTGGTACAACCATTATGGAAAACAGTATGGACGTTCCTCAAAAATTAAATTAACTACCATATGATCCAGCAATCCACTGCTGGTCGTATGTCCCAAGGATATAAAATCAGTATGTTGAAGAGACAGCTACACTCCCATATTTATTGTGGCATTATTTATAACAGCCAAGATATGAACTCAACCTAAGTGCCCATAAAGGGATGAATGGATAAAGAAAATGTGGCATATATACACAGTGGTATACTATTCAACCTTAAAAAGAAGGAAATGCTGTCATTTGTCACAACATGGATGATCTTGGAAGACATGTTAAGTGAAATATGCTAAGCGTAGTGAGACAAATAGTGCATAATGTTGTTTATATGAAATCTAAAAAGTGAAACTCATAGAAAGAGATATAGTATAGCATGGTGGTGAGAACTACCCAGAGGATGGGTGAGTGGCTATTAGGGAGATGTTAGTCAAAGGACACAAAATCTGAGTTATACAGGAGAAAGTTTAAGAGCTCTGTTGTACATCTTGGTAACTGTGGGTAATAACAATATATCGTTTATTTGAAAATTGCGGCCAGGCATGGTGGTTCACACCTGTAATCCCAGCACTTTGGGTAGTCCAGGAAGGTGGATCACTTGAAGTCAGGAGTTTGAGACCAGCCTGGCCAACATGGTGAAACCCCACCTCCACTGAAAGTACAAAAATTAGCTGGGTGTGGTGGCAATGCGCCTGTAATCTCAGGTACTCAGGAGGTTGAGGCAGGAGAATCACTTGAACCTGGGAGATGGAGGTTGCAGTGAGCTGAGATTGTGCCACTGCACTCCAGCCTGGGTGACAAAGCAAGACTCCGTCTCAAAAAAAGAAAAAAAGAAAATTTCCAAGAGAGTAGATTTCAAGTGTTTGTATCTCAAACAATGAAGTATGTGAGGTAATGTATATGTTAAATGGCTTGATTTAGCCATTCCATAATGTGTATGTGTGTGTATATGTATGTATACACACACATACACACAAATATATATCAAAACATCATATTGTATACTATAAATTTATATAATTTTTTTTTGAGATGGAGTTTCACTTTTGTTGCCCAGGCTAGAGTGCAATGGTGTGATCTTGGCTCACCACAACCTCTGCCTCCTGGGTTCAAGCAATTCTTCTGTCTCAGCCTCCTGAGTAGCTGAGATTACAGGCATGAGCTAGTTTTGTATTTTTAGTAGAGATGGGGTTTCTCCACGTTGGTCAGGCTGGACTTGAACTCCCGACCTCAGGTGATCTGCCAGCCTCGGCCTCCCAAAGTGTTGGGATTACAGACATGAGCCACTGTGCCTGGCCAATTTATATGATTTTTATAATTTACATAATTTTTACTTGTCAACTAAAAAAAACCAGAGTGCACAAAGAGGAAAGGGTATTGGGACTGGCGCAGTGTCATACAATTTACAAAGCATCTTTTCACCCATGATCTCATTGGATTGTCACAACTCTTTATATATAGCAGCACATTAATTGGTATTGTCGTTTTACACATGAGAAAAATTGAGGCTCAAATAAATGGTGGTTATGACTAGAATCTAGATTTTATGATCTTTTAACTACATCCAGCAGCTCCTCACACAGAAGAGCCAGTATGTACTAATTTGGCTTATAGCGCTTGAGCTATAAGAGATGTGACTGGATGAATTTCATTTTATATTATCCCTCACACCACTCAAAATTTGCTTTCTTAGATATTTCCAAAATGCAGCCAACATTGAAAAAGATGGAGACGTGAGTAAAGAGATCATTTGCCAAATGATTCATACACATCATATCTGGGTGTGCTAATGTTCTTCTTTACAAGTTGTTTTCCTTTTTGTTTCTGAGACGGAGTTTCACTGTTGTTACCCAGACTGGAGTGCAGTGGTGCGATCTCGGCCCACCACAACCTCCGCCTTCTGGGTTCAAGCAATTCTCCTGCCTCAGCCTCCTGAGTAGCTAGGACTACAGGCACGCTGCCACCATGCCCAGCTAATTTTTTGTATTTTTAGTAGAGACAGGGTTTCACCTTGTTGACCAGGATGGTCTCGATCTCTTGACCTTGTGATCCACCCTCCTCGGCCTCCCAAAGTGCTGGGATTATAGGCTTGAGCCACCGCGCCCGGCCAAGTTGTTTTCCTTTTTCCCAGCTTCTAGATTTTTGCCAGTAAAATAGAATAATCAATGGCATTCTTCTTCACTCATAAACAAAAACCTCAGGCTATTCAAATGTGAACTGAAAAGCTCTATGCCTTCAGGATTCTTATACTACAATCACTCAATGATTCTATTTTACAGAATTTACCCCAACCAACTACCATATACATATATACACTGAGAGACATTCATACCCCACAACACACATACACTGAGCATAAGCATGTATAGGCTTGAATAAGGGTTGGTCTCAAACTATTTCCCAAACATTTGGTGCTCGGTAAAATATTCTGTCTCAAGCAGTTTTGTGTAAATTTTTTTTTTTTTGAGACGAACTCTAGCTCTGTTGCCCAGGCTGGAGTGCAGTGGTGCGATCTCAGCTCACTGCAACCTCCACCTCTCAGGTTCAAACAATTCTCCTGTCTCAACCTCTGGAGTAGCTGGGATTACAGGTGCCTGCTACCACGCCTGGTTAATTTTTGTATTTTTAGTAGAGATGAGGTTTCACCATGTTGGCCAGGTTGATCTTAAACTCCTGACCTCAGGTGATTCACCCACCTCAGCCTCCCAAAGTGCTGGGATTACAGGCGTGAGCCACAGTGCCTGGCCTTTGTAAATTTTTATAACTTGTGTCATTTCAGGAGAATCCCAGACATATATTTCTAAGTTTTTGCATTTAACTGATCAAAACATCTAGAAAGAGCTATGTGTTGCTCCAATGTCTCTTGTCCCTTCTGATATAGTTTGGATGTTCAAATCTCGTGTTGAAATGTGACCTCCAATGTTGGAGGCAGGCCTAGTAGGAAGTGTCTTAGTCATGAGGGAGGATCTTTCATAAATGGATTGGTGCTCTCCCCATGGTAATGAGTGATTTCTTCCTGTATGACTTCAGATAAGATCTGGTTGTTTAAAAGAGTCTGGAACATCCTTCCCTCTCTCTTGTTCCCTCTCACCATGTGATACGCTGATTCCCCATTTGGCTTCTTCCATAACTGTAAGATTCCTGAGATCTCACCAGAAGCCAAGCAGATGCTGGCATGATTCTTATATATCCCCCAGAACCATGAGCCAAATAAACTTCTTTTCTTTATAAATTACCCAGTCTCTGATATTCCTTTATAGCAATGCAAAACAAACTGACATATTTTCTTCAGTAGCTTTTTTTTTTTTTTGAGACGGGATTTCGCTCTTGTTGCCAAGCCTGGAATGCAATGGTGCCATCTCTGCTTACCACTGCCTCTGCCTCCGAGGTTCAAGCAATTCTCTTGCCTCAGCCTCTTGAGTAGCTGGGATTACAGGCATGCGTCAGCACAGCCGGCTGATTTTTTTTTTTTTTTTTTTTTGTCTTTTTAGTACAGACAGGGTTTTACCATGTTGGTCAGGCTGTTCTCGAACTCCTGATCTTGTAATCTGCCTGCCTCAGCCTCCCAAAGTGCTGTGGTTACAGGCATGAGCCATCATGCCCAGCCTTGAGTAGCCTTTTAAGTCATCATTTTCTATTATTTGTGTGTTTATTTATGTATGTATTCATTTATTTATTTTTGAGATAATGTCTTCCTCTGTTGCCCAGGCTGCAGTGCAATGGCGCCATCTTGGCTCATTTCAACCTCCGCCTCCCAGGTTCAAGCAATTCTGCTTGAGCTTCTGGAGTAGCTGGGTCTACAGGCACCCATCACCATACCTGGCTAATTTTTGTATTTTTAGTAGAGACGGGGTTTCACCATGTTGGTCAAGCTGGTCTCAAACTCCTGACCTCAAGTGGTCCACCCGCCTCAGCCTCCCAAAGTGTTGGTATTACAGGCATGAGCCCTCTGCCAGGCCCATTTTCTATTCTCGAAACTAGGCCAGTCCGTGTCAAAGATGTTCACTTCTTTTGTTATTTTCCTTTTAAGAAATGGGGTCTTGATACATTGCCTATGCTGGATTTAAACTCCTGGGCTCAAGTGATCCTCTAATCACAATCCCCTGAGTAGCTGGGACTACAAGCATGCACCATCATGCTGGACTTTCCATTCATTTTTGATATGCCAGAGTAACACACCTTGGCACAAACAGGCTGTGCTATTTGGATTTGGTTTGGATTTGAATTTGACCAAAGAGTGAAAAGCAAAATTCTAAATTTAGTCACACAATTCACTTGGGTATTCAGCTTCTCAAACTCTGAACTTAGGTTATAAGCATATCCCTGAGACTGAAATTTTAAAACTTATGGGATGGGCGTGGTGACTCACACTTGTAGTCCCAGCACTCTGAGAAGTTGAGAAGGGTGGATCACTTGAGGTCAGGAGTTCAAGACCAGCCTGGTCAATGTGGTGAAACCCCATCTCTACTAAAAAATACAAAAATTAGCTGGGGGCATAGAGAATCACTTGAACTTAGGAGGCAGAGGTTGCAGAGAGCCAAGATCATGCCACTGCACTGCAGTCTGGATGACAGAATGAGACTCCATCTCCAAAAACAACAATAACAACTAAAACTTATCTTCAAGTTTACTCTTTTCACCTTGACACAGTTTTCTGCTTTAAAGAAACAAACAGAATTTCTCTTCTTTGGTGATCACAAATAAAGTTATCAGGCTTCTATTGAATGAGATAGGATTAATATTAGATAAAAACATCCTAACTAGGCCTCAGATGAAAGAATCTTTGGGTACGATAGAGTAAGGATGGCTCTAATATTCCAAGATTATAAATACCTAGATGCTAAATAACTCAAGCTTTAGAAATGAACAGATTTAGATTTACTAGTAGGGTTAAGGAAGCTATGTATATAGTGTGCCAGGCATTCTTAAGAGCTTTACATATATTTGCATTTTAATTGTGTAGCAACCCTATGAGGTTGTAATATTATCCCATTTACAGATGGGAAAGCAGTAGGCACTGACAAGTTAAGCAATTTGCCTAAAATCATGTAACTGGAAAGTAACAGAACTAGAATTTAAACACAGGCAACAGGATCTAGATCCATTATATTAACTACTGTGCTATATGACCTTGCTAAAAGTCTGGTTCCTTCTCTCCCCTTCACTCTCCTAAATATCAACTCTCAGGTGACTGGAATGCTACAATTACACACACACACACACACACACACACACACACACCCCACACACATACATACACACAAACATATATACACATTATATATACACACATTTTAATAGAATATAAAGCTTTAAAGGAGATATGTAATATATATATGTGTGTGTGTGTGTATATATATATATCTCCATTGGTTTAAAGCTTTATATTCTATTAAAATGTGTATAGTTTTTTCAGAACAAATAGGTTTTGTTCTCCAAAATTGCTTTTAAGTTTTTGGAAACTCAGAATGCATTTTCCCATGGAAGAAAATGATATGCATGTTTAGTAGTCAGGGTTCTCAGAGAAGTGGAACCAAGACAACTGGTTTTCCTGGGTCTCCAGCTTGCAGATGGCAAATCATGGGATTGGAGAGAGAAAGATTGACGGAGAGAAATTGGCTTATGTGATTATGGAGGCTGAGAAGTCCTATGATCTGCCATCTGCAAGCTGGAGACCCAGGAAGACCAGTGGTATAGTTCATTCCTAGTCCAAAGGCCTGAGAAGGCCAGGGTGTATGATGGTATATTTCTAAATTTGAGTGTAGAAAACTAATGTCCCTCCTCAAGCAGTCAGTCATAGATTGCAAATTCAGCCTTATTCCACCTTTTTGTTCTGTTCATGTCCTCAATAATTGGATGATGCTTATTCACGTGGGGAAGGGCAGTCAGCTTCACTCTGTCTACTGATTGAGATGCTAATCTCATCTGGAAACACCCTCATGGACACATCCAGAAATATGCCTAGCCAAATATCTGGAGACCTGTTGATCCAGTTAAGCTGACATATGAAATTAATTGTCACAACATGATAGTTAAGTTCTCAAGCCAAACTGTAAAAATCTATTTAACTAATGTAAAATGGAACCATAGAAACAACAGTCCTAATTTAATTTCTGGGTGCAGGAAGGTCCTGTTGTTAATGGGGTGAACCATGGGAAGAAAAAAGAAGAGAGTTACCTTCCACCTTCTTGGGCAGAGAGACAGTTCATGATTAAATTATTCAATAGGTAAGTTTGCTTTTTGTATCCCATTGCTTTATAGAGCCCCTCTCCCCAGACCCTTGAATGCCACTACCCTCAGGCTCATCCCAGGAGATCACATTTGCATTAGTTTCTATTGTAGCATGACAAAAGAATACAAACTGAATGGCTTAAAATAACCACCATTTATTAGCTCACAGCTGCTATGGATCGGGAATCTGGCATAGCATAGCTGGATCCTCTGTGGAGGTCTCACAAGGCTGAAATGAAGAGTCAGCCACGGTTGCAATTCTGATCTGGGTCTCAGGGTCTTCTTCCAAGCTCATTCAGGTTGTTGGCAGAATTCAATGCCCTTCCTATGTAGGTCTGAGGTTTCAATTTTCTTGCAAGTTGTCAAATATTGGCCTTTTTCATCTCCAAGAGGCTACCCATATTCGTTTCCACCTATCCCTCTCTGTTTTCAAACCAGCAATAGAGAACTTCTCAAGCATCAAATCCCACCAGTACTTCAAATATCTGACTTCATCCATGACTAGTTGGAGAAAACTTTCTACTCTTAAAGGATTTGTGTAATTAGATCAGACCCACCCAGATGAATACTCTTCCAATTATACAGTCAAGTGATTTAGCATCTTAATTTCATCTGCAAAAAAAATCCATTCACGACTGAGCATGGTGGCTCATGCCTGTAATCCCAGCACTTTGGGAGGCCGAGGCAGGTGGATCACCTAGTTCAGGAGTTCAAGACCAGCCTGACCAACATAGAGAAATGCTGTCTCTACTAAAAATACAAAATTAGCTGGGCGTGGTGGCAGGTGCCTGTAATCCCAGCTACTCAGGAGGCTGAGGCAGGAGAATCTCTTGAACCCAGGAGGAGGAGGTTACAGTGAGCTAAGATCTCGCCATTGCACTCCAGTCTGGGCAACTAGAGCAAAACTCTACCAAAAAAAAAAAAAAAACCCAAAAAACAAAAAACAAATCCATTCACAGCAGTACCTATACTAGCATTTGATTAAATAACTAGGACAAGGTTTGTATGCACAAGGAACCCAAGAATCTATTTTTTTTTAAGACATTTATTCAGCATCATGATCAGACTATTACATTTAGCAATCAACAGCATGGGTGCAAAGAAAAAAATCTACATTAAAACCCTTTGTTGGAATGCTTTACACTTTCCACAGAACAGAAACTAAAATAACCTGTTATACAATTAGTCACAAATACAGTCCTCGAGTTTTTGCCCATACACATGAGTATTTGTCTAAATCATGTCTTCTTTGTAGCAGCTAGGCCCTGCCACCACTGTGCTTGGCTGAGTTCACAAATCTGTTGTAACCTGTAGCTTCCTGTCACTTCTCTGGCTCTCCTCTCCTGCTAAGCTTTGTTTCCTAATTAAAATCTTCTGCCACTGCCATAGCTACTGCTGCTACTGGAACGCCATAGCCACCTTGGTTTCGTGGTTTGGCAAAGTATTGGCCGCCACCACCATAGGGGCCAGAGCTTCTGCCTCCAAAGTTTCCTCCTTCATGGGTCCAAAATTTGAAGACTGATTGTTGTAACTGCCAAAATCATTGTAGCTTCCACCACCTCCAAAATTGCCTCCATCATTACCAAATCCATTATAGCCATCCCCACTGCCACCATATCCACCACCACCACGGCTGCCACCAAAGCCACCATGACCACTGAAGTTTCCTCCATGACCAAAGTTGTCATTCCCACGAAACCACCTCCATGACCACCACCAAAGTTTCCAGAACCACTTGACCTCTTTGGCTGGATGAAGCACTAGCCATCTCTTGCTTTGACAGGGCTTTCCTAACTTCACAGTTGTGGCCATTCACAGTATGGTATTTCTGAATGACAATCTTATCCACGGAGTCATGGTCATCAAAGGTTACAAAGGCAAAGCCCTTTTCTTGCCACTGCCTCTGTCAGTCATGATTTCAATCACTTCATTTTTCCATACTGTTCAAAATAATCTCTTAGGTGATGTTCTTCAGTGTCTTCTTTAATGCCACCAGTGAATATTTTTTTCACAGTTAAGTAGGCACCTGGTCTTTGAGAATGTTCTCTTGAGACAGCTCTCTTTGGTTGCACAACTCTTCCATCCACTTTGTGTGGCCTTGTATTCATGGCCGCATCCACCTCCTCCACAGTTGCATATGTGATGAACCCAAAGACCCTGGAGCGCCTGGTGTTTGGATCTCTCATTACCATACAGTCGATGAGTGTTCCCCATTGCTCAAAATGGCTCCTGAGGCTCTCATTCATTGTTTCAAAGCTCAACCCTTTAATGAAGAGCTTCCTCAGCTGTTCTGGCTCTTTAGGAGACTCTGACTTAGACAGTATCACAGGAAGAAGAGAGACTTTAATGATGCTTCTTCAGTGGCGACCATGGGCAGAAAGCGGGACCCAAGAATCTTATGGGGCCATCTTAGAATTCTGCCTACTACACCACTGAAGTCTTCAAGCCCCACAGAGTGGCCTACCCTTTCTACTACAACTGAAACTCTCTTTCTCAGATATCCTAATATTCACTGTGTCATCAGGAGAAGTAAGCTGATTAATTGCCTTTAAGCATTGGGCCCTTATTTGGCAAAGGAACACCAATAAACAAGGGTCTAGTAGCTGCCCTAGTACTCCTAAATTTATCTGTATATATTGAAAGAAAGTGCTTATTTATCTCAATGTGTTTCCATATAGTATATTTTCAGGCAATATAAAAAAGTTATGAAAATAATTCAAGCTATGTGAGAAAAGATATTTGGGGGCAGAAAGCCATCATAAGTCAGGCAATACCTATTTGGGAAAATACACATACCCTCTTCATGTTTCCTAAACTGTTCTAGTCATCATAGCTTTGTCCCTTTCTCCCACAGATTTTCTACAAAATCTTTTTTTTTCCCTAAATAGTTCAACTGCCAGGGTTTCTAGGGGGCCTTTAAGAAGGGAGAAGAAAGTAAGAGAGGAAAGCAAGAGATGGCAGTTAATTTTGTGGAGGTATCATTTTTGAATCAAGCTTTTGTAAGGTAGAGATTGTCCAAAATATGACTTCAGAGGCCATAGGAAGTCTCCTTGCCCTATAAATGACTTCACATAACAGTTCATAAATGTCCAAGGAAAACAAGACATAAGACCTCTCTTAGCATCTTTTGTTGGGCCTTGAGAGCAAAGCTTAAATTCCTCAAGGGCACTTGTCATTTCCTAGAGAAGCTTTCTTCATCTTATACAAAGGAAAAGAATGTTCGTCTATCTCTGTTGGTCAAAGTTCAACTCAAGCTTTCAGTTGTTTATTTCTTCTCCTGAATTTTCAAGTAGATATTGGGGCCTATTTCTGTTTCACTGAATTTTACATATGGCCACAAGCAAAATCAGAAATTTAATTCATAATCTAACTGCCAAACTCCTTTATATTTTGTGTACATTGATTTATACTGCTAGGTACTCTGGAGTTATAACTATATAGAATACCATTTTTGCTCTCAAAAAGTTTATAACCCAGTAGACAGCTGGAACATATAAAAGTAAAAGTTCAGCTGAGGCAGTAAACACCAAACAGCAATCCATTGCTTCTTAGATAAGGTCCAAGCTTTTTATCCTAGAAGTCAAGACATCCCTGTGTGCCTGTGGCTGCTCCAGCTTCATTTCTCACTACTCTGTCTCTATTTCACCCAAAACTGGTTTCCAGTGTCCTACTATACTCATTCTGTATATCTTTACCTTTGCCTAGGCTGTCTTTTTCTCTCTGCCCCACCTCCACCCCATTCTTCTTCACCCTCTAAATCTTACCCATCCTAGTCTTGAAACCTCTCTTAACCATACAAATCATCCCCTTCTCTGAACTGCAACATTTACTGCCAGTACCATTCATTTTGCCCTTGGAATGCAACTGCTTTGTGTGGAAGCTGTTTTTATTCACTTTAGTCTTTTCTTCTCACTTAGATCAGAAGAGGTTTAAGAAACTAAATTTTTTTAATCTCTGTATTTCCCATAACAAAGCCTGGTTCAGTGTTCAGTTAAGACTTGGTTAATTACCCTGATCAGAGTAAGAAAGGGAGTGAAGACTGCTGAGAAATAGCTTTATAATGGACATTGAAGACCTCTTAGAGAAGAATGTATCCATTGCTCACAAAATATTCACTCTAGGTAGCTCTCTTGTACAGGAAAACCACAACAGGGTTGAATTTTTCCCTCAGAAGAATAAACCTATTTCCATAGTAAATTTGACCAAGTTGTCCTGATGAAACTAGATAACACGGTTTAGATATTGTCTTCTCTCAATCTCACCCCCACCTCCATCCCTTAGGAAGGACAAAGCCTAGCTCTAAAGCAGTTCATTCCTAAAATGAAAATCACGTTAACAGAAATTTAAAGCTTGTCTTGTTGTCATAATAAATGGATTCAACCTGATGCTTGAAATAAGAGAGAGAGGATCCTAGGGCCTTCCCCTTAACCACTATTTCTCTTGCTTTTAGAAATCTCTAACAAAACCTCAAGCTCCCTGAATACAGAGATCCTATGTTACTTGTAACCTTGATTTACAAATCAGGGCCTAGCACTATGTGCTGAAAAATAGTCACACTCAGCAAAGATTTATTGAAATAAACACAGACACTTCAGTGTTACAGATCAACGGTGTCCAGTATTAGGAGCAGAAAGAGAGTGTATGTTTTGGCTAATCAATTAACCACACACAATTATTACCTCATACAAAACAATGTGGTTGCTGCTTTAGGGGATACAGAAATTAGTAATAAAACATCCCTGCCCTGCATGAGTTCATAATCTCATTGGGAAGACAAGGCATACTCAATTTAAAAAAAAATCAGCTTAGAGTAGAAAAAGAATTGGACTAGAAGTTAGGAGCAGTGCTGCAGTTCTATTGGCTATTGACTTATATGTGATCTTAGACAAACAACCTCTTTGTTTTATTCTCTCTGTTTCATCTAAATCATAGGGTTATTTAATAGTTCAGATAAATTAGAAAATTTGCTCATATGCAAAAGTGTAAAATACCAAACTAAAGTACCACATGCTTAGAATTTCATATTGTTATTGTGTCAGACAGTATGGTTCAGTTTGTAGGTGTGCCCTTTGGCTATCACCATCACCACAGCTAGAAACACAGGCAGAAATTACTGGAGGAGAAAGGACAGTTCTCAACAACCAAATTGTTCCCAGTCTTTCCCATTCTCTTTCCTGGCAGCCTGTCTCCATACGTATTCATTTACATACAGGTGAAATGAACTTTTACTTAAGGTCAAGGATAGTCTTCAAAAGTTCAGAAAGGCAATCACTAAAAGATACCCTGAGGTTTGTGAATGGGAATTACCAATGTCTTCTCTCTACCATTTTCCTACCGTTTCCTATTTGGAAACAAGTAGGTATTAAATCTGGCTTAGTTCCTCCCCTCAAATAGCACTAGTTGGCAAATCAAATACCTTCCAGACAGCAGGGGAATAATATGAATGAGTTGTCACCAGAAAGAAGACAACAGGGAGTTGTAAAGACTATGAGCAACTGGAGAATGTATGCTCCATAAGATGACATTTTTATTTTTAAAAAATAAAGCAACGGTGAGCCTGGACACTGAACTTCTAAAGACTTGTCCTCTTACAAAAAGGTCACCCTAAAAAGGGACTTTGTTGCTATTTTTTCTCTTTCTTGGCAATCTGGCCCCCTTCCAGCATAATCCTTCCCCAATTTTTTTTTTTTTTTTGAGACAGTCTCACTCTGTCACCCAGGCTGGAGTACAATGACGGAATCTCGGCTCACTGCAACCTCGGCCTACTGGGTTCAAGCCATTCTCCTGCCTCAGCCTCCTAGGTAGCTGGGACTACAGGCATGCACCACTATGCCTGGCTGATTTTTGTATTTTTAGTAGAGATGGGGTTTCACCATGCTGGCAAGGCTGGTCTCAAACTCCTGACCTCAAGTGATCCACCCACTTCAGCCTCCCAAAGTGCTGAGATTACAGATGTGAGCTACCACACCCAGCAATCCTTCTCCAATTCTTTGCAAAGTTTTCACTTACAGTAGAGCCTAACAGGGAAATGAGGACCAAACTGGACAAAAAAACTAGAAAACTGGATTTTAGCACCTGATCTGCCCTGAGTTCCCACATGCCTACTGACCCATCCTGAATACCATGCCCTGTAGGTGACAGCATGTCTCTGAGCCTCAATTTCCTTAACTGTAAAAATAGAAGACTTGGATTCTGATCCCTAAATGCCTTTAACTGAATCATTCTGTATTTAAACTTTGGGTAGAAAGCTGGAATACAAATAGTACTTTTTTTTATAACCCATGCCAGAACTCCCTCCTGTTCCTGGGCCTAGGAACAACCTGACTTAACTTTGGATTGGTTCTAATTCAGAGTAGTCAGCTTTCACTTGATAAAAATATTTTTTCCACCAGGTGCAGAGGCTCACACCTGTAATCCTAGCACTTTGGGAGGCGAAGGTGGGCGGATCACTTGAGGCCAGGAGTTTGAGACCAGAGTGACCAAGATGGTGAAACCCAGTCTCTACTAAAAATACAAAAATTAGTTGGGTGTGGTGGTGCATGCCTGTAATCTCAGCTACTTGGGAGGCTGAAGCAGGAGAATTGCTTGAACCAGGGAGGCAGAGGTTGCAGTGAGCCAAGATGGTGCCATTGCACTCCAGCCTGGGGAACAAGGCCTGTTTCCCAAAAAAAAAATTTTTTTTTCTTACAACTGAGTCATTAGTCAGAGAAGATAGCTGCCTTTGCAAGAAACTGATCAATACTTCCTGGATCCCCTGATAGCTATAAGCAGGGAAGAGGGATTGTGAATTCACAGGAGGTCAAAGTGGAAAAATGACACTTGAACAAAGAAGCAGTGGTGGTAGAGAAAATTCAAATTTTCTCTGAATGGCACAAAAGTATACTTTTTCCTAGACAGTCAGAAACTCTGGGAGATCTTTGACCCTTATCCTTCTTTTTTTTCTGCAGCATATGACCCATATCTACCTCAGACATGTCCTAGTTTTCCACCAGCTGTCTTCTGGTGCCTGCTAGAGAATATCCCTTCCCAGATAGCCTGTTCAATAGGATCATCAAAGTTGTGGTGCTTGGGTGACGGCATGTAGAAATGACAGGGAGGCATTGCCTTGGAGTATGTGTTTGGGGGAGTTGGACAGAAAGCAGTGGAATCTAGGGCCACCTGCCCCCACCATAATGGCAAGTCTCCCAGTGTTTGGGTACTTAATTAGCCATGGTGAATGACTGAAGGTCTGACTGCAAACAGGCTGTGAGAAAGAAGGTGAAAGAATTTCACTGAGAAGAATGCTGCCAGTTGAGTTGAAGGGATTGTTGAGATACCAGAACCCATGAGTAGACTATTGGTGCAGGAAACATAGAGAGACAGGGGCTAGTGGTTGAAAGGAGGATTTGGGTAGTTAAAACTTGCCCAATGGGCAGTGGTTCTGAGAGATGGAGTAGTAGTTCTCTCCCCTGCCCCAAATTCACTGAACAGGTGGCTCAGCTGCCTGGGGAAAAGAAAACTGCAACTCAGCATGCTCTCTTCCTACCTGGAATCCCTTTCCCATGGCAGGGGAGGATGTGTAGCTTTCCCTACTGCTTTCATCACCTGCCTCCCTCTCCTGCTTTCTCCTGGCCCTTAGCTAAGAATTTTTTAGGAAAATAAACGTTTTCCAAGACTTGCATGCCCTGCGAAGGAGAAAAAGTTAACTTAGGGTCAAACAAGACAATCCTTCAACCCAAGAAACTGTCCTCTTTCCAAGAGGTCCCAAAGAAGGAAGTCAAAGAGAAGGAAGGGTAGCATAAGTTGTTGTCTGTGCCTTGTTGTACGAGTCTGGTGGTCAGCTTCCTCACCCATTTCATTGGAGAATGAGGCCAGTAATGGTAAGTGCAGCTGCTGAGTCTCTTCTCACCATTACTCTCCTCAAAATGCAGGAAACAGGTACCATGTGGAGAAATAAAAACTCCCTTAAGCTTTTCCTCCATCCTCTCCCCCGAGTTCCCATCCTGGCATATCTCCAATTTATTCCTGCTCTTTTCTTCCAGTCTTTGCTTCTGTTCTTCAGATTAGTTCACAGCATAAAAGGGGTGAGCCATCCAACCCCGAACCTTCTAAGGAAGGAGCAAGAAATGTCTCCAGATTTCCATGAGCCTTTCTCCCCCAGCAAATCCACCCAAGTGAAGTTAGAGGAAAAAACCCTCTGATAGATTGAGGATGGGGTTAGGCAAACCATCACAGAGGCAACTGGTGCAACAGCAACACTTCCTAACTACTAAGAGCTAGGCCTACATGGAAAATGACATGACTGGCAGTGACATATGTGGATGTTGAGCCTTGCTAAAGTGAAAGCTACAGCCACAGCTTTCTTTACTTGGAAGAGCCCTGGAGGCCATAATTACCCCACAGAGCTTCAGGCTGCTGTTTTACTATAGACGGGTTTCTTCAATTTATGAGAATTTTAGGTGACTGAAATTTTCTCTGAATGGCACAAAAGTATACTTTTTCCTAGACAGTCAGAAAGGGCTGTCTAGGAAAGACATAGGACATAAATATATATTTTCTCTGTATGTGTTTCTATCTATTTTGTGTGAATATGTATCTAATGTGCTTATGTGTGTGTATTTAGAATATAGTGTGTATGGCCATGACAGAAAATATTTTTAACTAAGTTGCATTTAGAGTTGCTCTCCTGGGACTCCAGGAGTGATATCAATACCTTTTTCTTTTTCTTTTTTTCTTTTTTTGAAATGGAGTTTCTCTCTTGTTACTCAGGCTGGAGTGCAATGGCGCGATCTCCGCTCACTGCAATCTCCGCCTCCTGGGTTCAGGCAATTCTCCTGCTTGAGCCTCTTGAGTAGCTGGGATTACAGGCATGTGCCACCACGCCCAGTTAATTTTTTGTATTTTTAGTAGAGACGGGGTTTCACCATGTTGACCAGGATGGTCTCGATCTGTTGACCTCGTGATCCACCCGCCTCGGCCTCCCAAAATGCTGGGATTACAGGCTTGAGCCACCATGCCTGGCCATCAATACTTTTTTCTAGGAAGTGATTAAATAGACCCCAGGAATTATTTTTCTCAAATTTTCTTTTTATTTTTGTTTTGAGACAGAGTCTTACTCTGTTGCCCCGGCTGGAGTGCAGTGGCTCATGGTAGCCTCAACATCTGGACTCAGGTGATCCTCTCATCTCAGCCTCCCAAATAGCTGGGACTATAGGTATGCACTACCACACTTGGCTATTTATTTTTATTATCTTTTTGGAGATAAAGTCTCACTCTGATGTCCAGACCGGAGTGCAGTAGTGTGATCTTGGCTCCCCGGAACTCCTGCCGCCCAGGTTCAAGTGATTCTCCTGCTCAGCCTCCTGAGTAGCTGGAATTATAGGCACCTGCCACCGTGCCCGGCTAACTTTTGTAGTTTTTAGTAGAGACACACACTTATACATGTTGGCTAGGCTGGTCTTGAACTTCTGACTTTGTGATCTACCCACCTCAGCCTCCGAAAGTGCTGGAATTACAGGCGTGAGCCACGGCGCTCAGCCAATTTTTAAAAAATATTTTGTAGAGATGGGGTTGTGCCATGTTGCCCGGCAGGTCTTGAGCTCCTGGGCTCAAGCAGTCTGCCTGCCTCAACCTCTCAAAGTGCTGTAATTATAGATGTGAGCCACCACACCTGGCTTTTTCTCAAGTTTTCTAGTTTGGTATGTCAGCAAGCTGGCAGAAGATTTGTTAGCACTGGCGAAAGACAAGAGAGGTACTGTGCTAGAAGCCTCAGGGGCAAAAGTCTATTGGTAGCCTCCCTACAACCAGGCTTAGCTAATCCTCTCCCTTAGAAAGCTTTCTTTTCTTGGACCTTGGCAGTGGTCCAATCACAACACCAATATCCACTGAATTTTCTGTGACAGATATGTGAGAAAGCTAACTATTTAAAGGCCATTTTGGGAAGCATCAAGCTAGTCCTTATATCCCAAATGTATAGCCAGGTATCCAACCCTGTGACTAGACCAAAGGCATAGTATTGGTGGCACCAGTAGAAAGGGCAGTAAGCCTTCAAAAAAATCAGGTTAAGCTGAATCCTTGTATCCCTTCTTTCCTGAAAGATGTATCTCTCTCAGATGCCCTGTTCAACTCTACCCTTACAGCAATTTCTTTACTGGACATTAAAAACTTATCCATTTCCTGGCTATTAATGGATTGTGGATCTTTTTCCCACTCAGGCATCTATATCAGTTCTGAAGAGTCTTAAAGATTGTGTGTCAAGCTCCCTCAACTTTCACTGAGAAAATGGAATTTCATAACATGGAAGGGGTTTGCTAAAGTTATACAGCAAGTTGTAGAACTGGACATGTCTCCTGATTCCTTGATTCATGGCTTCTTTTTTTTTTTTTTTTAAATTTTGTATTATTATTATTTTTTATATGGGGTTTCACCATGTTGGTCAGGCTGGTCTTGAACTCCTGATCTCAGGTGATCTGCCCGCCTTGGCCTCCAAAGTGCTTGGATTACAGGCGTGAGTCAGCATGCCCAGCCTGATTCATGGTTTCTACTACAAGGTTGTTCAACTCGTGGCCTGTAGGCCACATGCAGCACAGGACAGCTATGAATGTAGTCCAACACAAATTAGTAAACTTTCTTACAACATTGTGAGATTTTTTTTTTGTGATTATTGTTGGCACATCAGCTATCATTAGTGTAGTTTATGTGTGGCCCAAGACAATTCTTCTTCCATTGTGGCTCAGGGAAGACAAAAGATTGGACACCCCTGTACCACAACATAGTTAGTCTTAAACTTTGTTCTATCATGTGTATTATATTCTCTCTGGCTTTTCATGGATCAGGAAGAGATCTATCTCCAAGTTTAGGATACCTCCTCTGTGCCTTTACTTGTAAGAGCGGTCTCTATCAGACTTCTCTTTGGATTACTTGTATATATGTCATACCGGCTTCAGCAAAAAAACTAATTTTTTTGTCAAGGTCTCAAGTGCCCAATACCAAGAAAGAGAGGACTTTCTCAGAGGCAGCCTTGGAAAGGGGCCCTTCCCTATGTAACTCTTCTCATGGATTCCCTAGGAATTTAATAAACTGGCCCCTGGAAGAACAACTGGTTCTAAAACTACAGGAAGTGCAATGGTATTTCAAGGCCACATATAGAGGTCCAGATACCTCAATATTAAAACTAAGAACTGAGAATGAGAGCCAGAGGTTCTAAATGGGAGCAGAAGTATTTCTTTTCTTTTTTTTGAGACAGAGTCTTGCTCCGTTGCCCAGGCTGGAGTTCAATGGCACGATCTCGGTTCACTGCAATCTTCACCTCCCAGGTTCAAGTGATTCTCCCTGCCTCAGCCTCCTGAGTAGCTGGGATTACAGGTGCCCACAACCACGTCTGGCAAATTTTTGTATTTTTAGTAGTGATGGGGTTTCGCCATGTTGGCCAGCCTGGTCTCAAACTGCTGACCTCAGGTGATTCACCCACTTCAGCCTCCCAAAGTGCTGGGATTACAGGCGTGAGCCACCACACTCAGCCAAATTCTTGCTTGAAACCTTCTCTTCCAGCTGGGCACAGTGGCTTACACCTATAATTCTAGCACTTTGTGAGGCCAAGGCGGGTGGGTCACCTGAGGTCAGGAGTTTGAGACCAGCCTGGCCAACATGATAAAACCCCATCTCTACTAAAAAATACAACCCTCAACAAAGCAGTCACTAAAAGACCATATCTCAAAATAATGGTAGCCATCTATGAGAAACCTACAGCCAACATAAGGCTGAATAGGCAAAAGTTGGAAGCATTACCTCTAAGAACTAGAACCAGACAAGGATGCACACTCTCACCCCACCTATTCAACATTGTTCTGGAAGTCCTAGCCAGAGCAACCAGGCAAGAGAAAGAAATAAAAGGCATCCAAATTAAAAAAAAAAAAGAGGAAGTCAAATTCAAATTATCTCTCTTTGCTAATGATATACTTCTATACCTAGAAAACCCTAAAGATTCCTCCCAAAGAGTCCTAGACTTGATAAATGACTTCTGCAAAATCTCAGTATACAAAATAAATGTATAAAAATCTATAGCATTTCTATATACCAATAATGTTTAAGCTGAGAACCAAATGAAGAATGCAATCCCACTCACAATAGAAACACACACACACACACACACACACACACACACACACACACTCTTAGGAATACACCTAACCAAGGAGGTGAAAAGTCTCCATCAGAAGAACTATAAAACACTGCTGAAAATCACCGACAGCATAGACAAGTGCAAAAGTATTCCATGCTCATAGGTAGGAGGAATCAGTATCATTGAAATGTCCAGGCCAGGCGCAGTGGCTCAAGCCTGTAATCCCAGCAGTTTGGGAGGCCGAGGTGGGTGGATTACAAGGTCAATAGATCGAGACCATCCTGGTAAACATGGTGAAACCCCATCTCTGCTAAAAATACAAAAAATTAGCTGGGCATGGAGGCGTGTGCCTGTAATCCCAGCTACTCAGGAGGCTGAGGCAGGAGAATTGCTTAAACCCAGGAGGCGGAGGTTGCGATGAGCCGAGATCGAACCATTGCACTCCAGCCTGGGTAACAAGAGAGAAACTCCATCTCAAAAAAAAAAAAAAAGAAATATCCATACTGCCCAAGGCAATATGTAGATTCGACCCTATTCCTGTCAAATAGCCAACGTAATTTTCACATAATCAAGAAAAACCTATTCTAAAATTCATATGGAACCAAAAAAGAGCTGGAATAGCCAAGCCAATTCTATGCAAACAGAATAAAGCCAGAGGCATCACACTGTCCAACTTCAAACAATACTACAAGGCTGCAGTAACCAAAAACAAATGGTATTGGTAGAAAAATACACACATGGACCAATAGAATATAATAGAGAACCCAGAAATAAAGTCACACAGCTACAACCAACTGATCTTTGACAAACTCAACATATATAAACAATGGAGAAAGGATACCCTATTCAATAAATGGTGTTGGGAAAACTGGCTAGCCATATGCAGAAGATTGAAACTGGACCTCTAGCTAGCAACATATATAAATTAATTCAAGATAAATTAAATATTTAAATATAAGATCTAACATTATAAAATCCTGGAAGAAAACCTAGGAAATACTCTCCTTGATATAGGTCTAGGCAAAAAATAAAAGTAAAAATAAATAACTAGGTCCTTAAAAACAAATACAATAAAAACAAAAATTGTCAAGTGGGATCTAATTAAACTAAAGAGCTTCTGCACAGCAAAAGAAATTACCAACAGAGTAAACAGAAAAAACGGGATAAAATATTTACAAACTATGTATCTGGCAAAGGACTAATATCCAGAATCTATAATAAACTTAAACAGCTGGGCGCAGTGGTTCACACCTGTAATCTCAGCACTTTGGGAGGCCAAGGCAGGTGGATCACGAGATCAGGAGTTTGAGACCAGCCCGACCAATATGATGAAACCCCATCTCTACTAAGAATACAAAAATTACCCAGGTGTGTTAGCACATGCCTGTAGTCCCAGCTACTCAGGATGCTGAGGCAGGAGAATCACTTGAAACTGGGAGGCAGAGGTTGCAGTGAGCTGAGATCATGCCACTGCCCTACAGCCTGGGCAACAGAGCAAGACTTTGTTCAAAAAAAAGAAACTTAAATTGACAAGTAAAGACAACCTCATTAAAATGTGGGCAGAAAAACATAAACAGATGCCTCTCAAAAAAATGCATACAGGTAGCCAACAAACATATAAAAAAAAGTTCAGGCCAGGAGCAGTGGTTCACACCTGTAATCCCAGCATTTTGGTAGGCCGAGGCGGGTGGATCACAAGGTCAGGAGCTCAAGACCAGACTGGCCAACATGGTGAAAACCCATCTCTACTGAAAAACACAAAAATTAACTGGGCATGGTGGCTTGTGCCTGTAATCCCAGCTACTTGGGAGGCTGAGGTAGAAGAATTGCTTGAACTGGGACCCAGGAGGTGGAGGTTTCAGTGAGCCAAGATGGCGCCACTGCACTCCAGCCTGGGCTACAGAGCGAGACTCCATCTTGCACCCCCCACCCCCCACACACACAAAGTTCAGGCCGGGCACTCTTGTAATCCCAGCAATTTAGGAGGCTGAGGTGAGCGGATCATGAGGTCAAGAGATTGAGACCATCCTGACCAACATGGTGAAAACCCATCTCTAATTAAGCTACAACAATTAGCTGGGTATGGTGGCACACACCTGTAGTCCCAGCTACTCGGGAGGCTGAGGCATGAGAATTGCTTGAATCTGGGAGAGGGAGGTTGCAGTGACCCGAGATTGTGCCACTGCACTCCAGCCTGGTGACAGAGCAAGACTCCATCTCAAAAAAAAAAAAAAAAAAATTCAACATCACTAGTCATCAGAGAGATACAAATCAAAACCGCAATGAAATACCAGCTCACACAAATCAGAATTGCTATTAGCTATTAAAAAGTAAAAAAAAATCAGATATTGGTGAGGTTGTAAAGAAAAGGGAATGCTTATACACTATTGGTGGGGATGTAAATTTGTTTAGCCACTGTGGAAAGTATTTTGGAGATTTCTCCAAATAGAGAAAAATAGGACTACCATTTGGGCCAACAATCCATTAATGGGTATATACCCAAAGGAAATAAATCATCTACCAAAAAGACACCTGCACGCATATGTTTATCTCAGCACTATTCATAATAGCAAAGACATGGAATCAACCTAGGGGCCAATCAGGGGTACAGAAGATAAAGAAAATGCATATACACACCATGAAATACTATGTAGCCAT